>JAODUP010000081.1:522500-862220 GCA_025642065.1 Paralvinella palmiformis | reverse complement strand
TGGAATTCGACAAATTTTCAAATGCCCGTTTTGAAAATTAGCTAAATTTCGTGTAAATAATTACATCAAATGTTAACACGGTTTTCATCTAGGCAAAGCCAATGTCAATTTTTGCCGGCCTAGATAGCTCAGTTGGGAGAGCGTTAGACTGAAGATCTAAAGGTCCCTGGTTCGATCCCGGGTCTGGGCATTACCCTGACATATTCGGGGGTTGGCATTTTTGCATGCGAGTTAGCTGGTGTTTTATTTTTCGGGACATTTCCCTATCAAATCATGACAGAATCTTATAATATTGTAACATTTTGGAATATTTTAGCTCTCTGATTTCACAAATAAAGCCATGATTAGTTACAGGTTATCATATACTGCGTTTGCATGTGTATTTTGGGGTTGTATATAGCTATATTTGCTTAGCTTTTTAGTAATATAGATCATCCTTCATTCATACTTATGTATGCTTTAATGGTGTTCAACCAAACAATAAGCACACATAGATTTTAATAACCTGTCTACTACTTAACTTGAGGATTTTAGATAATTAACAAAATGCAGTTATTGCCTAATTCATGCCTTGTATGACACCATTTTCAGCATATTTATATCAGTTGCTTGCCAGGCGTGAAGATCAGTTCAAATGTGTATGGCTGAAGTTTTAGTAATAATCTTTGGATCCTGGGTGGACAGTCTGATAAGTTACGTCTTGCAATACTGATGAGTGGCTTGTGGTCTGTCTCTAGTATTATTTCTTTACCATAAATATACTGGTGAAATTTTTCACATCCAAATGCAATTCCAAGGGTTTCTTTTTCTATTTGTGCATAACGCGTTTCTGCACTTGTTAGTGTGCGCGATGCAAATGATACTGGGTGCCAGCGAGAATCATGTTCTTGTAGGAGGACAGCTCCAATGCCGTCTTTGGACGCGTCTGAAGATATCATTGTCGGTAGCGATGGATCATAAAATTTAAGAACTGGCTCAGACACGATCACTTGTTTAACATAATTCCACTCGGCTTCATGTGTAGATGTCCACCGGAATTCCACATCTGTTTCTAGTAAATGACGTATGTTTGCTGTTTCAGCTGACAAGTTAGGGATAAACCTGCCTAGATACTTTATCAAACCAAGGCGTGTTTGGAGTTCATCAATATTTTTTGGTGCTGGCATAGCCTTGATATCTGCTACCTTGTCATTATCTGGTTGTATTCCCTCAGCTGTCAGCTTGTCTCCAAGAAAGCTGATGCTTTGTACTTGAAATTGGCATTTGTTTCTGTTTAGTTTCAGTCCTGATTTTCGTATACGATCCAGGACGATTTTGACACGTTGATCATGTTGATCTTTGTTTCTGCCCCAGATAATTATGTCATCTATGAACACTTGCACGCCATCTATCCCTGCACACATTTGCGAGACTGTTTTATGGAATACCTCAGGACTTGAGCATATTCCAAACGGTAGTCGGTTGAAACAGTACCGTCCAAATGGTGTATTGAATGTACATAATCTGGCACTGGGCTTGTCCAGCTCAATCTGCCAGAATCCATTTGAAGCATCTAGCTTAGTGAACCACTTAGCTCCAGCCATCTCAGCTGTAATCTCTGTCTTTGTTGGTAGATGAAAATGTTCACGTTTAATGTTCTTGTTTAGGTCACGTGGATCAATACACAATCTAAGTTGACCAGTTTTCTTCTCTACGATCACCAGTGAATTTACCCAATCTGTAGGCTCATCCACTTTAGACACAATGTTTAGTTTTTCAAGTTTGTTCAACTCTTTGTGCAGTCTATTGCGCAATGAGATTGGAACTTTTCGTGGCGCATGTACCACCGGAGATGCTTCCTCTTTAAGTTCAATGTGATGTTTCACCTGTAGGCATCCGATGCCTTTGAACACATCATCATATTCCTGGACCAGTTGTTTAATTCCTGGACTGTTTATAGCATATATTCGTTTCACCAATCCTAGGCGAATACAGGTGTTTTTTTCCTAAAAGTGCAATGTTATCTGTGTCTACGACTGCAAACATAACTTTATATGTCTTGTGTTTCAGTGTGAGGGTAAGCCTTGTCATTCCTACACACGGTATTGACTGGTTGTTATATGCTTCTAATTTGACACTGTTCTTTATGATTCTTTTCTTTGCTCGTATGTTTTCATAGTCTTTCAATGTGTTGATGGCTCCAACAAATAACGTGTCTGTATATACTTCCTGTTCATCATGTTCATCAAGAGCATGGACCTTCTTGATCTTGTTTGTTTTGTGAGGGCTGTAGGCCTTGCAGACAGTTGCAAAGTGATTTAACTTCCCACATTTATGACATGTTTTACCATGCGCTGGGCAGTTACGAGCTTCATGTACTTTCCCACAGCTGTAACATTTGACTTGTGTCACGGTTCCACCACGCGCACCAACTTGAATCTGCCCTCGACCACGATAGGTACCGTTTCTGTATGCAGGTCTACGCAGAGCACCTGCGCGGAATGTTGTATTCTTTTGATTAACGAAATCAACATGTTTATCTGATGTAGACTGGAGTAGTTTTAACTGTTTACTTGCCGTTTCTGCAGCTTTGCATATCTGAATAGCCTTGGGGAGGTCTAATTCAGCTTCACGGAGCAATCGTCCCTGAACTGTTGGATCGTTAGTTCCGATAACTATTTGATCACGAATTAAACTATCCCTCAATGTTCCAAAATGACAGTTCTTTGTCAAGTTTGTAATGTCTGTCAACCAATTGTCAAACAGTTCATCCGTTTTTTTGCATTCTCATTCTAAACACAAATCTCTCATACGTTTCGTTTATCTTGGGCTTACAATACGCCTCAAATTTAGCCCGAACTGAATCATATTTATCCTTCTCTTCATCCGTAAAAGTGAAGGTATTGTAGATTTCCAGAGCCTCCTGTCCTGCCACAGTCAGAAAGATGGCAATGCGCTGTTTATCACTTTTAGAATCTGCCGCAATCGCCATCAGATACAGTTCAAATGCTTGTATAAAACGTCTCCAGCTTTCCCCAACATTCCCCGTACATTGTAAATGACTGGGGGGCTTGATCTGATCCATATTTCGTGGGTTATTTTTTTGTTTCTGGTACCAGAGAGCTTAAATATAGAGAGGCGTTACTGTTGCCGCGCCATGTTGAATTTTGAACCAGTGGCGCCTCCAGCGACCGGAGGTATTTCTCAGATAAACAAGAACTCTAGTTGTTTATATGTGATCGTGTACATGTGTGTGCATGTTTGAAATGAATTGTCAATACTAGTACTATATGTTACATGATCACATACTCTTTTATTAATTAACACTTTAATTGTGCACACATGATATCGAAAAAAACGAAGCTCTGAAACTGTAAATAAAAAATTAAGTGATTTCATAGCCCATGCAGTCACTTAATTCATAGCCTACAATTTGCGATCACTTGACAGCTGATCAGAAAATAATTGAACGTAGTTTAGGTTATTTCATAACTTTGTGTGTGGAAGTCATATATTTTTAATGAAAACAATTAGTTATATATGAGGTAAATGCATACAAACATGCTTTCATTGTGTCAGTTTATCATAGTCCATAAATTTTATTTATTTGGATATATACATATAATGATATATACAGCTATTATAACGCAACCATAACACACTTCATTACAAACTTACCACCATATATTCATCATGTCAGTTTATCATATATTAACTAAAAAAATCATTTAAAGTCTACACCTCAATAATATAGACCATGCAATATAGGCCTGCCCAGCTGAGAACAAAGAATATACATGGAATATTAACAATGTTTATGTTTGCGTTAACATGTTAGGAATAGAGAAATTAGTACTTTCATACAATAAGCGGCATAGAATATATTTTGCCATCGGTTCATCTACAGTTACAACCAGTCATTTGTTATAGACAAAATATACCCAGAGATGTAATAGACACATGCATTGACTACTGTAACAGATAACTCAAAATCATCTATCACATCCAACACCAGTAAATCTGTATCCAAGAGATTGGCCTGTTTACATGGTATCTCATCATCATAGAACTTCAAGAACTGAAACAGAACAATACCTTGTAAAATAATGACTTGAACCAAGTGCATACACAATGTGTAAACACATGTTTTCCTTTTTTCAAGTTGGTTAAAGAATTTGATTTCATATGCATTTAAGTTATGAAGAGAAGTATATACCAATTAAAGCACATGAGCTGAACATTCAGGTATAAATTCAGGTGCTGGTAATAATTTTTTATATTAAGATATGAAATGGGCTGACAAAATGTCATGGGTTTGATGCCTTGTTTCTTATTTAATTAATTTTATAATACCAATTTTCACCATTAATATTTATAAATATTAATTACCATCACAGCTGGCCCTGTCTCCTGTATAGGTCCCCTAATTGTTAATACCTTCCTCTTTGATTTCAGTGGATGCATGAGGTGGATTTGGTACATCAAAAATAGTTGGAATAGCATTCTAGATAAGCTTATCTCTTGTCTGGTTCATGAATTATGTTTCAGTGAAGTGCATATCATACACTCTACAATTAGTATTCAAGTAATTTAAAGCTTTCCTCATCATATATCTGAATGACAACAATTAATAATCCATCTTTTACTTCTGTCAATAGAAAAAATAACAAAATGAATGTTTCTACCACTAGTTGAGGTATTTAATAATAAATTTCATAACATTTAAATTATAAATAGAAGTCCATATATATCAATAAGTACCAATTGCTTACATTTAAAAATAAATATGGATGCAGGTGATCATGTGAATACTCAGCTGCTTATAATTATTGTAATTAGGGGAAAATTATCTGATTATAGTAATGTAATTTTAAAAGTCCAATTATATTATTAACAATAATAAAGTAAAATATACCTCCCGCCCATAACATCTTCAATGGCTCCAGTACATGTAACTGTAAGCTTATGTATATCTTACATACCCATTTTGTGATTAATAGGTTGATATTGTTCAATAAAATTTAATCAGATTTTGTCTGAAACAAATATAGATTTAGATAGATCTTGCTTGGGCCTACTGCTTGGGTCATGTCAAGTAGGGGCGAGTCTATTTCAAATTGTTATGCTTATTTTTTAAATATCCTTTCTTTAAAAAAGCCAGATCATATCAAATTTTTACACTAGCTTTCATTTCCTTTCGGGAATGTCTTTATTTGTGCATACTTTTCCTGTTACTGTAGCCGAAAGCGGCGCAGAATGAACCAGTGCCATTAGGGACCTGTCCGTGACAATCTACCTCTGGTCGCTAGGGCCCTGGCGTTCCATGAATTCAAAATGGCGTCCCATGTTAAAACGCGAAGTAACACTCTTGTTACAAATAGTCTTTGCTGGTACCATGTATTATTATATTAACAACATCTGGTTTTGCCGTATATCTCCAGCATATTTTTATTAATTAAACTTCACCTACAATAACAATGTATCTGCGGTGACTTATGTGGCAATACATATAAAAGTAACTTCCTATTATCAATACAGTTTAGTTTTCAAATTAGCTATAACCGAAACATGTCTATACATACACGTGCGCGCGCGCTTCACCTAATATAGTGGCATTTATTTAAGAGTATCGTCAAAATATTGATAATATGCCACTTTAAAATAACTCTAGTGTAAGTATTTATTAACTTTTGACATTGAGCAAGGATGTAAAATTAGAAGCAAATATTCATTTATCGACGTGTACTTCTACAAAAAATAGCTTTATATATATATATATATATATACATATATATACTAGACTGATTATCAGACAAACAGGTCTTAAAGCGGTCTATGTGTATACAGTATACTACTGACACGTGATCAACGAACTGATATCACTTAATTGTAACATTTACATATTACGTTTTGATAATAATTCTTGTTTCTTTTGTATTTCTAATCAATTTAACAAATTTGTCAAAGTATTTATCTTGTATAGATGTTACCGTACTATTGGACCACACACACACATATATAGTAGGTATGGCTAATTAGATTTATATTATATTATATATATATATATATATATATATATATATATATATATATATATATATATATATATATATATATGACCTATATTTTGGCAAACATAAATATACGAGGTTTTTTATCTATTCTGGGTCATTTAGAGGTAAAGTCTGCCTTGAGATTGCTAATATATAATTCTAAATCTAAAGACTTGTATATGGTAATGTAAAATGAAGGCATCAAAAGAATTTTAATCTATGATTGGCAAGATTCAATTCCCATAGACCGTTTATTATCCGTTTTAGGTGTCTATAGCATAGAGCAAATTATCACATATTTATAAGACCAAATTTAATCAAATTATTTTTGCGCGCATGCACACACACACACAGTTTTAAATGGTTAAAAGATAACAGATTAAATGGCAAATAAAGTTACCTTAAGATTTTAAACTTAAAGGGATCGGCTACTATACTATACTATAGGAAATGTAAGATTGCACACTGTGGCTAGCATATTTTTTAGTTTTCTGCGCGATGGCTCCCCCAGTCGAATATTACTGTTAAATAGGTGGCAACACTGTCGTCCTCCGTCAGCATGGCTTCGGTATCGAAAGACGAAGATGATTCTCTGTCAGTTGATATGACAGAAGCAGACGATTTTCTTCCAGGGATTAAGGATGTAAATGAATTTACACAGGTAGGAAGCGTAGTCTGAATCGAAAAAAGTCGAATTATGACAACACTACAACATAACTCCATATTGAACTGGACGATAATACCGGAATTGCATTGACGTTAAAGGAATGGTTGGGCTCAAACTGGTACTTAATTGGTCCTAATGATTAACTCACACACGTACTGTAGCTAATTGAAAATGTTTTACAGAGCACAATAATATATATTTATTGAACCGATATTCCACGTTAAGTTATTGCTTCTAAATGTGTTAAACGTAAATCGTAATACAAACTTTAAATAATCTTAATTAACTAAATTTGGGGCGTCGTTACGTCGTGAATATTATTTGACAAGTACTTTTAAATGGGCGTAACAAAATGACGCGTGAAATGAAAGTCTTTTTTGTTTTACTTGTGGTTGCCTTAATATTTCACATAATAGCTATATATTAAACAATTAAACAGAATCATGAGAATGCATATAGCTCTGTCCCCTAATCTAATTTGTTTTGAAATCGTGGATATAATTGTTAAATGACCAGACGTAAAAAACGGGCCACAAACGAAGCTTACTGGATGTGGTAATATGCTACTGTTATTACTGTTAATGGACGCACCCCTGCTTTGTACGACATTCCATGTACTGGACGTGTCCCATCCGCAAACTGGTTCTCGCAAGAATATGTAAATCTGAAGTTTGGAATAAATGAAGTGAAGCAGTTAAACATTGTTTTATATTGTACCAAATACTACAACACTGGAAACGTCACACACTTCGTCTTAGACGGATTGAAACAGAATCCATGTCTGGTGATATAGTCATCATTCTCATCTTCAATCAATGTTTGGAGACCAGGCACACTGAGGCTGGACAGCAGCAGATCATCAGTGTAGCAACAAAGATTGTAGGTCATAGTATTGATTGATATTTCACAGTTCTTCTTTGATAAAATATCAACAAGGTCTTGGTAAAGCAGATTGAATATAAATGGAGAGGATAGTCCGCCTTGTCTGGTTCCCTTGCAGATCTGGACAGCTTCACTAATGTTCTCTCCCCACTTTATGTACACTACCAGTTTGCTGTACCAGAACACAAGTATGCACCAACATAATTCTGGCACGACGTCTATGGCCTTTGAGAACATTATTGCATGGGGAATTCCATCAAAAGCTGCTTCTGCGTCAAGTGCACAAACATATAAAGGAGATTTGTTATTCATACAGTAATCTATAATGTCATGGGTTAGTGCAGCTGCCATTGCTGTGCCTCTGTTGCCAACAAAACCAAATTGAAGATCATGAAATTCGTGTTCCCCACATTCTTTAACGATATGAATTTCTAGGATTTTTTAGAAGGTTGTTGAAATGACAATGGGTCTGTAGTGCTTTGGAATTGTTGGGTCACTGTTGTTTTTTTAAGAAGGGGAATGAGTAGTCCTTGGGTAAAAGAGTCAACTGCAATTCCAAATCGGATGCACAACGTCAGCATGCTGCTGGTGACAGTTATAAGCTGCGTATCTTTGGCCCATTTGATATGTTCGGCAGTAATGCCATCGATGCCTGGAGTACATCCTGTACGGTATTTCTCCACATATTGCAAAAGGTCAGACTCTCTCAAGGTGTAATTGTTCTCCACTTTGTCCTTCAGAGCCGAGTATCTCGCAGTGACAGATGCCTCAGCTTTCCTGATGTCATCACTTCTATCTCCGGTATCAGAGCAGAACCTATTAGAATTATAGTTATGCAGCGTGTCGAGCTTGATATCAGACACTGTAGAACCTGAAGTACACTTGCTATGGCATACAAGGTTCAAAAAAAAATTCAAACTGCATGTCCCTAGGTAAAAATCCAGTTGTCTGTATGACAGTTGAGCTTACTGCATTATGACAAACTTGACGATAAGCTTTCTTAGCCAGTTTGTAGCAAGAATAGAGTTGGCCTTCACAGGGATAACCAGCAGATGTCCAAATGTGGTGCCAAAATCGGTGTTTATCCCTTCCTTGGAGACATTTACTGGTTCACCAGTGTTTCATGTAATGCTTGCCATGATGAGCATTGTGTCTCTGTTCTTGCTTCTGACTGACAGCATCATGCACTACAAGTTGCATGGCATCGCACATGGTATTCACATAACACTTTGCAACTTCTAAATCGACGACACCAGTAAGATCAATGTCGGGGAGCTCTCTTGTAGCCAGTCTGGAGATATGATGAGCGTACTTTCGACATTGATTGTCGTCTGACCGGTCAATCCTTGGATATCTAATGACGAATCTAGCTATTTAAAAAAGTTGTTTGGTTAAAGTTTGTCGGCCTAAGATAAACACCGAAAGGCAATTCTTTTGAGATAAAGTTGCATTGTATTCATGATTATTTGCATTTCAGTTTGTTAGATGTACATAAAATAATTGGATTTGTCCATCTTGCTTGAAAAATAATTCATCTCATTTGTCACCGTAATATGATTTACATGCATATAATATGTATATATAACTGCATTCTAATCATAAAATATATTGTATTGTGGTTAATTTCTTTATAAAATATATGAGAGCACAACACATGAAGT
Organism: Paralvinella palmiformis; assembly: GCA_025642065.1. NCBI lineage: Eukaryota > Metazoa > Annelida > Polychaeta > Terebellida > Alvinellidae > Paralvinella > Paralvinella palmiformis. Next base: position 852,978 of record JAODUP010000081.1, on the reverse strand, counting down.
TCTTTTTCATTATATGTCAATTTTAATTGTTTTTAATGTCTGGATTAAAAATATATGCATTGGTCATTTTCTACCCTATTGAGGTATATATTTTCTAAATAATGTAAGAAAACCATGTCAAATTATATATTTACTTATTAGTCTCTGCAAGACCTATCTAATGTAACAAAAACTTGCTGATTGGTATTTGGGCCAATTTTGTAGCCTTATTTCTGAAAAATATAATAACTTGATACATATTTATTTCTTTTTATGTTATACATAAATATTACACAAATGATGAAAACAGGTCAGTGGTACAATTATTTGGTGATTTATAATGTTCATAAACCTTCCCCTCTAGCAATGGTACATTTATAGAATTAGACTTTTGTGACCTGTCAAATAAGTGCCGATATTTGGGGCATATTTTAGCCAACTACTCAATAATTATAAAAGATAACCCTATTAAACTATATATTTTCTTCTTAGTTATGACAAGACCTATCCAATGAGCCACAAAAGCTCTATGACCATTTTGAAAAATTACCACCTTCCCTATCTTAATGATAATCAACTATCAATAATGATCTGTCATTTCTCTACGATGAGAAAATGGGAGTTGCTAAACAAAACATTTAAGGATTAGGCCATTGTTTTTTTGGTGTTAACAAACCCACCGATCACAGCTGAAACCAGCTGTTGGGAAATAATATTGACTTTTTTTTAAATGCGCTGTTCCACCTGAATACTGGAAGCGGATTAGCCTAATCCAAGATGGTGACAGGTCCGTTCCATTTCAAAATTATTTAAGTTATTTGTACAGTAGATGCCTGCAAAGTTCAAACTATTTACGTATTTCTCAATGAGTGGGAAGCTGTAATTAGTTTAAATTTACAAGATTTCTCGGCTTAAAGACTGATTTACTGCCGAGGAAGGTCAAACAATTCTACTTAATTTCAAGGGATGATTCATTTTCCATAATTTTAAAAAGATGACTCCAATCAGAATTTTTTTTAAAAATAAGGCCATTTCCTAATACATTAATTTCTGATATATTTTCTTTCTGAAAAGAAGCAAATTTCTGTTCAAAAATCATTTTCTATTTAGGACAGCATTTTTTTCTTCAAATTATTAATATTCCATTTCTTTCAATTGACCAGTCCTGGACCAGCAGGGAAAACAACAGTACAAATGCAGATTATGTCTGAATATATATTTTTACACGACCCTTTGCTAAACTCCCTCCAACAACCCCCTAGGCTAGTGGCATGTGGTTTGACAGGCTGATGGATCAACAACACTGAAAACGCCTTGTAATAATCCTCCAGTTACTCACAATTATCAAACCTTGTTTGCAACTAATTATTGATTTTATTTTTCTACCAACTTTGCAATTCAATAACTTCAGAACCATAATAGTTAGCATTGTTCAAACTGTACAATTTCAATCTCTGTACTCTAGAGTAATAATAAAATGGATGGCAAACATATAACCTATAACCTATTCTCAGAATTTTACCACAGAAATCTGAAGAAACAAAACTATGCTTTGACTTTTTTTGTGGATTCATATCATCATGTGGGATAAGTAGTAGGTGAATTATAATTATACCATGTAGAAGAGCTCAGTTTTCTCTAAAATGTGATACATTATGGTGTAAATTCAATATCTATTAGTATTACTGTGGAAAGTGGGCTGATGTAGCTGAATTACCTACCTGAAATAGTTTTGTCAGATTTTTAGTGCAATATTTTTAGAAGTTTCCCCTTATATAAGATATATATGGGCCATTTCCTTTAAGATCCTAGATTGAACCCCAATAGGGTATGTGTCACTGTTGTCTTAATGATCTATTTGAGTGAGTGCATTATTTCATCTCAACTGACACCTTGAGACATAAAGCCATAGGTAACACTGGGATTTGAATCCTTACCTAAGGATTTTTCAGTGCTTTAACTACTACACTGTGACTATGAGACTCACTGATACCGTAGGTCCCAGCCATTAAGCCGAGATTGTATGTCAACATTTTGGGGAGTCAGCTTAATGGCCGGTGCTATTTCAGTGGCAAGAAATCCAGTCATCGGGAGAAAATATTTCAGTGTGTTAGTAGCCGTCTAGACTTTAGTCTAGACTCTAGATGGAAATGGACATCAATCGTCATTTTGATTTAAACTCTTGCAGTCATGGAGTGAAAATAGAAGTGAAACAAGTTGATGATAATTATACATTACTTTATAATGAAAATCAATATTTATATGTAGAAATATCTTATTTTTGTTGTTCGACTCAGTAGCGCATTTCACAACTTTCATTTCGAAGGCAGCGTCAGTAACAAGACCACTTGTATTCAAGAGCATTGTAGCTCATTCATTCGACGGCATAGACATTAGCCTTAGGATGCCCCCATATACATATTTTGTTTGGGCATATTTATATTAATAATAGGATAATTACTGATTAATTTATTTTCAATAGTGAGTTAGTTACTAACTGACCACATATATCGGTAATTTACATTGTCTCAGTTATTGGCGCATTAGTGACCAAAGGTTCAGTAGTACTAGTAATTGACAATATGTCTAATTATTATCACCTGGATTTTTAGGTTGGCTTAATGGACAGTACTACCATAAATTGTGATATTTCAGGCCTAAAAACCTACCTCAACTTAATGGCCAGGACCTACGGTAGTCCCCATTAATGGCTATGGACAGAACATTGATATGACAGTATTATGTATGTTGTCATGGAATAAAACCTAACCATTATAAGTCATCTAGGAAGACATCGAGACTCTACTGGACATGTTTTAATGAATAGATATTAGTTATACAAAAAACAACATAATTGTAGTTGGCTGTCTTCAAGGTGATATCTATGTTGTATATGGTAAATCAAAGTAAATGCTAGTTTGACCTCTGTTATGGTATTAATCAGGTATTAATTATTTATATAAACTAGTAAATTTGGGGATTCGTGATTGTTAACAGAATGTAAGAAGCACTGGTTATCACAGCCATAGCCATCACTCAAAGGATCTGCTATTTAATGAACTGTAAATAAACTGTTTTTCAGGCTGCTTTTAAATCCATCATAGGAGCCATAAAATCATCAAATGATTTACCAGCTTCTGGAGATGATTTTGACTACTACTCCAGTTTTGAATCATTTCGGACTCTGATGGACATGGAAGGGTCGAGGATACTTCATATGTAAGTATAATACATTTAAACCTCTTGAGTTATATGATTGGCAGTGTTATATCTTTAATTAGCTATTAAATTGAAACATCATAAGTTCTTCTTTTATTAATAATACTGTCACTGGGTTTTTAGAAAATTACCCTTGTGGTGGATGATAGTTGAAGTGCTCTTTGTTTTTATTTCGAGTTGTACTTGCTGCCATTTTAGTCAGTTCCAGGGGAAGAAATGTAGCATTAACATTTCCTAGTACTCTATATTTGTTTTTAAATGTCAGCTTTATTATTTAAATAACATCATAATTTTGCTTATTGGTGTAAACTTTAATAAACTTCCTCAGTTCGCAGTCTTTAACAAGAATTTGAAAGGAGTTGTCTAGTTACACAGGGTTATTGAAGCTTACATCAAGATGTCTACATGGGGATGTGAGGTTATTTTCTACTGATTATTTACAATAAATATTTTTTACTTGCTGCTATTAGTATTATCTATATAATCAATGTTGTCTGTGGTTGCTAAAACATTATCAGGATGATATGAAACTAACTTGGTCAGCCACTATCAACTGTAGGCATTTCTGCATGATTAACTATAGATTGGCTATGATTTTAAATGATGTCAGATTATAAGATTTGTCCTAAGTAAGGGTTGTGTTTATTAACAATAATTACAATATATTGCTTACTTGCTGAGGTAATAGTTATAAACATTAACAAGTTTTTTTTATGTTAGTACAGTCAGCCCCTGTTATAACATGGTCAGACCTTGGACCCTGAATCGTGGAATCCACAAAAGAGCATTTTTATGTGAAATGGCATGAAATCCGCAACTGACAAAATGTTTTCACAATTTGTAATTCACATATAAAAAACATAGCTAATGGCAACAACATACCCACATGTATATTTATTGATCGTAAAGTTAATTACATACCACCTCAGCTCAATCAGCCAAACAAACAGCACAATCACAACCACCAATTAATGTGTGACTCCACCCACTAAATAAGTTTGATCCTAATTGCAATAAATAAAACATACACAATAGCTTTGAATTAGCAATCATATTTTCTGTATAAAAGACCTGTTTTTATCATATTGTATCAGTTCTCAAATGCTATTCTTTGTGCACAATTCTACTTCAAATGCCAAAAAGAAAATCATACACTGTTTAAGAGAATACAGACGTTTATATGCACCTATGAACATTCATTTATTGGTTCATATATTTGCTACCTTCATCTGTAAAACATGCTATTTCTGGTGGATGAATATCACCAATCCAAGATTGCTGCTACTTTTGCCCAATTTTACAGAAACATTTTATTTTCTACACAAACACTGAGGCAACATTTATGTTTTTGTCAGCAAATGATTAAACAATTACTGGGAACATTTATGAAATAAACAGTTGGATGTAATCTTAAAGGATGGTGCAAAATGAGGTGAGTACATGGACTCCCAATTATTGCCCACCCGATAGTACCCGTCTTACTTCGCCTATAACATGGTCGACAGGTTGTGTTATAACAGGGGCCAACTTTAATGGGTTGATAAGTTTAGTTGTTATACTTCAGGTTGATAAGTTTAGTTGTTATACTTGGCTTTATTTTCAATGTGAACAATATGCTGTCTTCTGTATTATATTTGATGTAAATGAAAGAAATGCGTTCTCCAATTAATGTATTGAAGTAAATGGTCCTTATAATTAATTTTGAATTAAATCTTAAAAACAGATTGTTGTACAGATGGGTTTAATTTCATAAAGTGTTGTTAGTTGAGTAAAAATTGCAAACAGAGCACATGAAAATTTAAAAAAAGATCTGATGCCCATATATGGAAAAGTGTCTATTTACTATAAGAAGAACAGGCACTTCTCTCAATAACAACTTTAATTTTTAGTCGCTGCATATGTAACCTGCCCAAAACAATTTCCTTAAAACATGACTTGAAACCAAGGCCTACCTACCAAATACTATGCTAAACATCTGATATATGGGAATATGGAATATATGTAATAATCAACAGAATTTACCAGCTGTCTGTGCTATGTCCGTTTTCAGTTACTTGTACAATTAATAATTTTCATAGTCATCAATTATATTTTGAATTTCCTTCAGGATGCAGAAGATGATGCGTTACCATGGTGTCAGAGGTAACATAACAAAAAATGTTGAGATAGCAGATACCGAAGAGAAGTTTGATGTTCTCGTTGATACTAATGACCAGTTGTTAGAAAAAGTGGTAATTATGTTATTCACTGTTTTTTTCTTTCTATTTATTTGAAATGGTTTGAGTTCTTGTTTTCCATTTAAGATGATTTTTGTATGACGGGTATGAACTTGGCAGCATTATACCAATGAAGGTAGTGCTACTTTAATGATGACATCCTTTTATTTGGTTATATGGATTTCTCCTTTTTTCATATAAGGGTATTCTGCTTGATGAGGCTGCAGGACTACGGAAGAAGGAAAATCCATTGGTTGTGGCTACAGCAACTGTCAAATCTAAGAAACCACTTAGTGGCATTTGGAACAAAAAAGTGAGCAGCACACGTAAACAACTTGATATTCTGTCATTTCTGTGGTCATTTATTCATCTTTTATTGTGTCTTTGTCTTTATTCTTCTATGGAACAACACTCAAATAATGAGACAAATACTCTATAAATCGTAGTTGAATATCAACACCTTGGTGTTGTGTTTTAGTATGAATTGCACTGGCCCAGTGTATTTACTTTTAGTTTTAGTAAATTAATCTAAATGAATTATTTCTTAGATAAAAATTAACAGAATGTGTGTCATTCCTGTAATTGGCATTTCATTTATTTATTTATTTGGATACTTTTTCTTGATTTGTTTTAATTTCATATTTGATGATAAAAAGATAGATTCTATATGACAATAGTAAAACTAATTATGGAGATAATTCTGGTCCTTAATAAATTATTGGAAAGGTTCCTGCCTTCTATATTTACACATGTGGAGATTATTTACCTAAACATTTTGCCACTATAAGAAAGCAACCTTTGTATTTAGAGTTAGATTTCTTTATTGGAAAGTAAAACTTGTTGACATGTAATACATTTCTTATGGATGTTAGTTATTTTTCCTTGACATTGTTTTTAGTATTTTTGCCATCATTGTTAACAGGTTACTTCATGCTGGTGAAAAATGTTGCATCAGTCCTTTTGAAATTATTGTTATATGTCCTGTTTCTAGACACCACTAAGCAAAACTGGAGCGGTAGGTGCTAATTTCCGTCTTCTAGCAGCAAAGAATATACAACGGCCTCAGGTAAAATTTAAGGACAAAATAGACAACTCATTCAGACCATTTGTGCCAAAAATTAGGAGCAAACCCAATGCACTGAAATCACTTTCTGGTAAGTCATGTCACCTAGTTTATCTATCTGTTATTTTTAAGCCTTCTGGAATATAACTAATTCATCAGAGAATGATGTATGTTGTAATTTGTAATTCTTTTATTGCCTAACTTTTACACTAGCTAAAATTGGCAACTCATTTAAAACTGAATACATTTTTGTGCTTTAACATTTACATATGCAAGAAATATTGTTTAGATGTTGTTTGTTAGAATGTTATCTTTTCATTAAAACTTATACAGGTATTGAGTCAGGCTGTGATTTTACAATACTGTTCATTTATTTATCAACTGTGGCATATTTTTGTAAAGGACATGACACTTGTATAATAATCTTAAACTAGTAGAGTAACAACTAGAATATTATTAAATTTGATGCTAAGCTGTATATGTTATATAATGTGTTTATATATGTCAGTATCATTACATAGCGTGTATTATGAGGTATTACTGTACAATCATTTTAGAAAGCCTGCAGATTAATAAAGACTCAATAGAAGACAATGAAGAAGGGTAAGCTTCAATTTTAAATTATTCTTTCTTGAAAAGAAACTTGAGAGACCAGAGATAATTTCTAGTCAATTAAATTATTAATTAGTGTCTTTCTCAATAGCTTTATCTGGATAAGTAGTCAATTTCTAGTCAGTAAACATTTTACTTCAGTTAGTCTGATAAGGTATTTTTCAATTGGAAGTAACCAACAATTTAAAAAAAGTTATATTAATATAAAGAAAGGTTTTCATGATAAAAACAGTTATTGGTTCATTTAGACTAGTCACATGGCATTATCAGATAAATTCAGTAAAATAACTCCAATACTAAATCAGAAGCTTGATCATTGTCTCTGATTTATATATTTTTCACTTGGACTCAGTCGATATCTTTGTGTGATACTTACTTTTTTGGCACAAGGGGCTTAGATGTTAAATTTGAACAGAGTTTTCATTTTATAAAGAGAAATGACTCCAGAAAAACAATATGCCATGATGTCGTTAGAATAAGTCTTGCAAAATGTAATACACACGTGTTAATTTTTAATAAATTTTACATTGAATTTGTATAGAAAAAAAGGCATTACCTAACATTCACAATGTGGGTTGAGCTGCAACAGTAAATATGTGTCATTATGTAATATGGGCACTTAAATATAATACGGTCTGTCTCTGCTATAATAAACAGTGTGTGTGTGTATCAGTAGTGCAGGGGGTTACTTAATACAACTTTTGGTCATTTCCTCATGCATTATCTGTATTTGGGAACATGAGAATAATTATAACATTGCATAATTTACAAATTTTAGTCAGTATTTCTTTCTAGATGACATGATACTATGGATTTTAATCCAATTAGAATGATGAATTGTACCAATATGGCTAATGCTGATGTCACCATGTTGCCTAACTAAATACCACTTCACATTTATTCGCATGCTGGAAATCCTATGAGAGGCAGCAACTATATTTGTCATTTAAAGGATATTTATTCCTATGTCAGATTTTGCAAATAAATGGGTGTCCAGACTTGCTTCGGTTTCCACCACTGGTGTGTGCTTTGTACACATAAATAAACAAGTTTTTGTATAATAATTATGGATTATATTTTGTGGTAAATTTATTAAATAATTTATCTGTAAAGATAACTGTAAAATTGTATGGCTTCCTACTACTGTATATACTTGTGTATGAGTCGCACTCGCATATAAGATCTGCTCTACTGTATAAGATGCACCTGTTTTTAGAACCAATAAAATCCCTGGAGTCAAAGCCGTGTATAAGATGCACTAAAACCAGCAATATTGATTCAAAACCAAAACAAATCATCATCACTCTCTTCACTGAACATCTGTTGTATCTGTCCGTGTGTAGCCTTCTTTGTTGGAGTCGGTGTCGGATTTGTCATACTTTTCATTCCACAATACATCATCTTTTGTGCCATCTAAATCATTACTGATGGAGCACTTCTTGAATGATTTGGTAATGATGATGGGTTCGATTTAATCCCAGGTGGTTTTCACCAACTGTGTGATAATAGGTAATGACAGCTGCTTCAGGTTGTCTGCTGCTGTGCGTTCGTTTCCGTAAGGCTGTTTGGAGTAGTTTATTAGTAGTTCCCATGTGCCAGCTTTGGAAGTAGTTAACACATCATTTGCTGTAATAATTTTCCTTTGATGTGGCTTCTATGGTCATTCATTGTGTGTCCCTCATTTACTGTTCTGTTCTGCTCACATATCTCAAAAGTAATGAGAAGTCTTTGTGATAATGTCACTAATTAGACCATCGGATTAAATAATAATAGCAGTTATCACAATTAAGTTTGGATTTGAAAGCCAACAGAGAAAACACACAAATTTTTTTGTTTATTGTTCATATATATTGATTATTACTGTTGAAAAACAATATTATTATATTTCCCCCTAAATTATTCCAAATATTACCTTTCCTTTTAGTATTAAGATGCACTCGATTTTGGTGTCAATTTCAGTGTGACTTATATGCGAGTATATATGGTATGTTAGTAATTTATAATTATATATCTCAGTGCAACCATTTTGACCACACCTAAACTATGACATGTGTCCTCTTTTTTTATATTAAGAAAGAAATTATATTTTTAAAGTCAAATAAAATGGGTGAAATTGACACTTTGCTTCCAGGATTAATGGTTTAAGAACACATTTCTGTTTATGTATTAAAATACTTCCTTGTATCAGTAACCACACTATTACCTGTTAAACTCTCCATCATCTATAGTCCAATTAATATGTGTATGATGCCAATCAATATAAGGTTTGTTAAGATCCTTGGTGTGTTAATGCTATGTATATGTCTAAAACAGCATTTTTTCTTTAAGTCATGATAAGTGTTAGCTGTTTTGAATTTGATAATGGTCCTTTTCATAGAGATCTGCAATCCTCAGTAAATCGTCCAACTAATCAGGAGCTGACTACCTTTTTTAATCCTTTCGTAATAACCATCAACAAGACACATGATTTATAGTATTTTACTCTATTAAAATTGACTGGAATGCTCTTCGATAAAATAAAATACTGTTATCTGTTTTTGACAGTTTAAAAGCAGATTAGTTAGTTGTGACTGCAAATATAACGAAGAGTGAACTCCATTGTGAGAAAATAATGACTCCCTTTTCAGGACGAAATCCTAAACAGGATTTACTATTCACTGAAATAATCATTTGTTCATGGTCCCTTCACTTCAGGCTTATAATATAAAATATTGAACTCACAACTTATTTCTAACTGTAGCCTAACAAATAGGACAGCCTATATTGATCATTCAGATGAAAAAAAACATTTGAAATACAGACGGCTAATTCGTATTATCAAGCTCACACTAGAATATAAATTGAATTCATTTCTCACATATTTATGGGAGACATCTGGATATTCTAGAAAGAAGAGGTTTCACCAGATTAACGTAAAGTATTATAATATATTTTTAATAACCTTATCTACTTTCATCACTGGAAAAAGACTTATATCCAGAGTTGGTGTTTTCTGGCCTAGCTGAAAATAGTTCAGCTGGATTCTTGTCAGCGGGGTCAAAAGCTATCCAGCCTCTAATTGGCTAGTACTTCGGGAATCTTTGGAATGAAAAGGACCATTGCCATGTGCTTAATGTAAAAATTAATGATGCATCATCATTCATTATACAGTAGGCCCCCTTATTATAAAGCAGTCGTTGGGGACCACAACCTATTGACCACGTTATAGGTGGACTGCAATGTGAGACAGAGCACTGGATGTATGGGCAATAATGGGGAGTCCATGTATTCATCTTGTTTTGCACCATCCTTGTATTCATAAATATTCCCAGTAATTGTTTAATCATTTGTTGACTTAAACATAAATATTACCTCAGTGTTTGTATGGCAAATAAAATATTTCTGCAAAATTGTGTAAAACATAACAGCCATCTTGGATTGGTGATTTTCATCCACCAGAAATAGTGCATGTTTTTCTGATCAAAGTAGCAACTGATACAATATGATCAAAACAGAAGTTTTTTATACACAAAATATGATTTCTAATTGAAATAAATAAAACATACACAATAGCTGTGAATTAACAAACAGAATCAAACTTATTTAGTGAGTGGAGTCACACAATAAATGAGGGTTGTGGTGGCTATGTTTTTATGTGTGAATTATAAACTGTGAAAATGTGTTCAAATTATTTTGAAATTTGTTGACTAAGTGTACATTAATCTCTTGTGAATTCCTGTATAAATCTGTTTGTTTATTTTAGATATGAGTTCCCTCATCCATATGGTTATGAATTGCAGCAGTGGACCCCTCTGCCTTCTCAACTAGAAAAGGGCAAAATAATGGTAATTGTATCAGCTTTAATACAGCTATAATCAGTGAGGGTTTCTTTGGGGGGAGGGTGATCATGAGGCCATTGTTTTTTGAATACGTGTTTTACAAACCCGCCGATCACAGCTGAAACCTGCTGCTGGAAAATAAAATCGACTTTTATTCTTTTTATTATTATTTTCCCACTGACCCGCCTGAACACCGTGCAGAATTGATTAGGCTAACACTTGGCCTAATCCAAGATGGTGACAAGTCGGTTCCACGTCAAAATTATTTCAATTTTTTCTACAGTAAATTGGTCTTCAAGCCTATTTATGTGTTTCTTGATGAGGAGGGAGTTATAATTAGTTTAAATTTACAAGATTTCTCGGCTTGAAGACCGATTTACTGTAGAAATAACTGAGATAATTTAGAAGTGAACTGACCCGTCACCATCTTTGATTAGGCTCACAGTAACATGTCTGTTGTTTACTTTTTGCTGACGATTCACAATCAAAAGAAAATTATTAAAGCTCAAAAAATCTAAACTATTTGAGAGATTATGAAATCCCAATTAAAGGAAGAATACGTTATAGAAAACATTGTCATAGGCCAGACGATCATTGCAGAAGAATTTGAATATCAATGCAAAAAGGTTTTATAGAACAAAACCAGAGTGTGTCCTGGGGCATTTGTAAATGGTTGGACACCGAATCTGGCAAATCTTTCAGAAACTAGTACTTTGTGTAAAAGAAAATTGTCCTGACTGACCAATTTTTCTGGAAAACAAGTATTCAAAAAACAATGGCCTAATAATATTTAACGTATATATCTGATTTACCTATGACAGTTTTAATATTCCTTTTTCAGATTTAAGTGAGTGTGTGTGTGTGAGAGAGAGAGAGAGAGAGAGAGAGAGAGACTGCATCCTGTTTGTTAGTATAATTTATAAGAATTATGGTAATTTAACTGTGGTACATATTTTAGGATCCTGTGCCTATTCAAGACTGTCCTCTTACTATGATCAGCACTGAGGAAGAACTTCTTGACCTAGTTCAAATGTTAAAAGGTGCAAAAGAAGTAGCTATAGATTTGGAGGTGAGCAATAGATAAAATGGTTTCTCTAACAAGCAGTTCACAAGTGGGGGTTAAAGACTTAAATATACTGTAAACAATGAAAGTAATAAATGTGATTTTTAAGTCCTTCACATAAATATTTTTAAGAGTATTCTTCATTCATGAGAATGGTCCGGAAGAATTTAACATAATATGCATGACTAATGGCAGTTGGTTATTACTGATCATTTTTGGTCTAGGTTTTTAATGTAATATTTATCTACAGAAACATTTAAATTTGCAGGAATATTCATCTGTTGTGCCTGCTGTTGTCTAAGACCATTAGATGAATGTTTTGGTTGGGAGATTACTTAAGTTTAAATAGGAAATAAGCATCTATGAATAGTATTATTACATGCAGTTTTGTTAAGAAATAGTTGATGCTTAAGTCAAATATTTTGGTTGTGCTAGACAAGGTATAAGTTTGTTAGGTTGTAAAAGTAAAGCTTTATAGATGTGGCAAGACTGGTAACGTTTTGTATAAGAATATACATTGATCTTACTGTGATGTAATCCTTCTTCAGCACCATGCCTACAGGACATACCAAGGCATTACTTGTCTGATGCAGCTGTCAACCCGAACTCATGATTTTATTGTTGACACCTTAGAGCTGAGAAATGAACTGAATGTTTTAAATGAAGTATTCACAGATCCATCAATAGTGAAGGTAAAATTCAGTAATTGTTATATTACTGTAGATGGTGTGTGTGTGTGTGTGTGTGTGTGCGATACTAAAAAATACATTAATAAGCATGATCATGTATGTTTTAATCCATAATTATGTTAATGTAGGTATTTCATGGAGCTGATTTAGATGTAAGCTGGCTTCAAAGAGACTTGGGGTTGTATGTTGTGAATATGTTTGATACTGGTCAAGCTGCACGAGTTCTGAATTTTCCTCGATTCTCACTGGCTTATCTTTTGGCAACTTTCTGCCAAGTGGAGGTTGACAAGCAATACCAGTTAGCTGATTGGAGGATCAGGTTAATATATTTTAAATAATATTAACATACTAATAACAATACATGTGGTTATCCAGTCAATGTTAAGAAATTATGTTTGGAAAACATTCTGATTAAATATTTTTTATTGAATTGGATATGAGACAGAATTAGCTAAATGTCATAATGATGTAACAAAATGCATCTCTTTTTAAACACTCAATCCCAATCATATTAGCCTCAAATAGTATTAATATTTTTACTTATGGTCCAGAATAAGCATATCTTAATTCCACTAATATTTCAATAATTATTAATAATATAAAGTAATTTGATGTATCTGAACCATCCATGTTACACTATTCATGTGACGAAGTTGTCCTGTTTAAATCAAGCATGTACTGTAAATATTGTTCTTTCGGTACCTGCAAATTTGCACCAGACTTATTGTCGCAGTAGGGTGAAAAAAAAACATTTCAGGATAATGCAACACAAGTTTTGATGTTGTGGAAATGTTCTCTTTACATCATTCATATCAGGACTCATCCATGTTGCATGGCAGTCAGCATGAGTTTGATAAAAACATTTACAAAACTTTCAATTGTGACTCATATTTAACCACATTTCAGTCTATATAAGTTCCATAAAGTCGAAATGACAAATTCGTTATATTAAATGAATATTTGCATAGCTGTAGACTTTGTAAACTGTGAAATGGGTCCATATTTATGGTGTAACAACAACAAAAATTCCACTAAATATTCAAACAATGTTCCTCTTCTGGGCTTCATGGTGGCAGTTTGTTTGAAAATAGCCATGAGTGATACATCATAGGTATGGTTTTCACAATCTTAAGTTTTGACATAATATCGTCACCTTTTTTGTCACATTTAGCAGTTTTGTTCATCATAGGTATCGCATAACATTAATCATCTGTTTAGCATAGATTATTTCTCCAAAACATTTCACCCAGTGAAAATTGGTGAGGATTAAAGAAAATTGAGTCATATGACCATCTCAAAGTTTTGTCATCATTGAGCATCAGGAAGGCATCAAATAACAAGAAATTGTAACATTTTCAGTGGACATTTATTGACGAATACACCACTCCTATATGTCATCCATAATTAATTGCAAACAGAAGGAAAATCTTTATTGTAGTTTTATATGAAATTGGAAATACACATACATGTATATATATAATAAATTGAGACATGTTCTAATAAATTATTATGACGTAACAGGGAAAAAAACATGAAAAATCACAAACTTTTAGTAGACATTTCCCATATAGACTTTTGATTAATATAGCAGATACTCTTAAAACATAACATTGTGACATTTAGCAAATTCCGTCTCATATAGTAAAGCCTTGATCATGTTCATAGTACACAGGTATGGTGATTGATTTCATACTTGTAGTGTGTGTGTGTGTGTGTGTGTGTGTGACATCAAAATTTATTTCTTTTACAGACCACTGCCAGAGCCATTGATAAAATATGCTCAAGAAGATACCCACTACCTCTTGTACGTATATGACAAATTGCGTAATGAACTCATTGACAGGGGAAATGATCAGAATAATTTGCTGATATCTGCATTACAACGTAGTAAAAACATATGTGCCAAGGTAAGTAATCTAGTTTATATAGATCTGGCTATGTTTTCAGTTTTTAGTAGAATCATTCTAACATGTTTTGTCTTTTTTTTAATGTTTCACACAATAGTGAAATATTTTACCAAAAAATACTTTATCTTAACCACATCAAGGTTTTAAACTGATTTCTTTTGGTACTTGGCAGGCTCTAATGTGTTTGTGTACATAAAAAAGGTGCCAGTTCCTTTTGTGCAACTAGGGCAATCCATTTCAAATAAACTTGGAAGGAATAATGACTGAGCTTTGCATAACATTTAAAGAAAACTATGAGATTTGGGGCACAGAGCTGTAAATGAAATGATGTAACCTGCAAAATATTTCCTTTCTGTGTGTGTACATCTATTTGTGTGTATTACCATTATTTTATATGTGATTATGTTAGCATCTGGAAACTGATCTCTCCCTCTCTCTCTCTCTCTCTCTCTCTCTCTGAATGTGTGGTTGTGTGTTGGAGTAATCTGATACAATTAATCTAACAGTAACAACCAAATTTGGATTAAGCTCCTAATCGGGTTGCATAGATGGTATCATGTTTAGGTTCTATTGTCTAGATTTAGTTTATTTGTATTGTAAGTTTACTCATAGATAAATATCCTATCTTCACAAATTAAGATGCCCCTCTTCAAAAAAGCACTGCATACATCCATTTGTCAATTTGAAATTTAGTGTCTGAAGGATGTTTCATTGTTCAGTAAAGGACTCAGTATGATGATTATATTTTCCCCTGAAGTACTGTATATATACTCACGTATAAGTCGCACTCGCTCATAAGACTCACTAAAATTAGCAATATTGATGCAAAACCCAAAAATTCATCATGATCACTCTCTTCACTGAACATCTGTTGTATTTGTGTGTATGTCATCATACATGTCGTCGCCTTCTTCATCGGAGTCAGTGTCAGATTTGTCATACTGTACAGCCCACAATACATCATCTTCTATGCCATCCAAATCATTGCTGATAGAGCACTTTTGAACCATTTGAACCAATTTAATCCCAGGCTGTTTTCACTCACTGTGTGACGATATATGTAACGATGGCCGCTTCAGGTTGCCTGCTACTGTGCGTTTGTTTCTATAATGCTGTTTGAAGTAGTTTATTGGTAGTTCCCATGTGGCAGGTTTGGAAGTAATTAACACATGGTTTGCTGTAATCATGGTCCTTTGATGTGGCTTTTATGGTCATTCTTTGCATGGCCTCATTTACAGTTCCGTTCAATTACACACATGCACATATCTTGATAACATATCTTTGTGATCACGTCACTAATTAGAGCATCAGATTAAATAATCATAGTGATTATCACGATTAAGTTTGGTTTTGAAAGACGAGAGAAAACACACATATTATATTTGTTTATTGTTCATATATTCATTATTAATGTTGAAAAACAATATTATTGTATTTCCCCCCTAAATAATGCCAAATGTTACCTTCCCTTTTAGTATGACCCGCATATAAGACGCACTTGATTTTGGTGTCGAATTAGGAATATAAGAAGTGTGACATATATGCGAGTATATACAGTAGCTCCTCCTGTCTCGGGTGATATCAAAACTTCACTTTAGAATATACCACTTGTTTTGGTAAGGTTTTGGATGAATATGGGATAAGGAGGGAAAAGCAGAGCCCTTAAGTTAACTAACTTTGGCAGTGTTTCTGATTGTTGTCAAATTATTTTAGTATACCTGAAATAAATGTCACTAGTCTAAGCCTGAAGTAATTTAGTGGCCTTACATGTTTGTGCACAAATAAAAAATACTTTATAATTTCAGGCAACCTTTGGTCCCTAAATTAGTTTTACTGGTTAAATTATTTATCTTTTGATAACTTATTGATCTTTGGTGTTTTAGTGCTCTGTCATGGTTTAGTCTTGTGTTGATGATGTATTGTGCTTAAATTATAAATCCATGCTCTTTGTCACCTGATAGCTTCAGTTTGATCTTTTTTTATATTCACTGATTGAACTAATCTAGTTTACTCTTCTCTGATTGAATGAAATGAAGTGCAGTTGATTATCTACATCTTATAAATTATGTCTTTGTTTCTGCTGAACATGATTTCTTTACATTTATTTCTTTAATTTCCTTTCTGTAGTGGCTGTTGTTTGGTGTATATTGATCCGATAAATTGGTTTGTATTTTAAAACAATTAATCTGTTATAATTATGTTGTTTTTTTGTAAATTTCTTTACTACTTATGTTTGCAGACATATAAAAAGCCACAGTTTTATGCGGATGATTATCTGGAGTTGTATAAACATTCAAAAAAGGCTTTCAATTCACAACAGCTTGCTGCATTAAAGCATATGTATGCATGGAGAGATGCAGTAGGCAGAACAGAAGATGAAAGCCTGAGGTAAATGTGCAGTGGAATTTCTTTTAATTTGGTGATTAAGTCAGGTTATAGTTTAATATTCTAGTGTTGTCTGAATTATGACATTGGTCTCAGATAGTCTGAGAAGCTTTATTGAACAATCTTCAATTAAACTTGCATACTTAATACCAAGGTTTGCACCGAAAACCCTTTAAAACCCTTGAATTTGGAAATTTTGTTCAAGGGTACCCAAAACCCCCTGAATATCGTCCATTTTCAAATATAAACCATTAAAAACTCTTGAAAAGGTGGTTGTTCCTGAATTTCTATAACAAACCTATGTGTCTATTTATATATCTAACCTAATTATATCATTTGTCAAAGTAATTTCGTTTTCATTGTATTCAGAAAACTGTTGGATATTTTTAAGTATCCGCTATGTGGCACAGTGTAATCTAGGTGATAGTTCAAGCATCGGAAAATTTATTTTAATATGAGTTGGAAAATTTATTTTAATATGAGTTTGGAAATTTATTTTAATATGAGTTGTTCATGTGCCAGGGAAAGACATAGATTGTGGTGTTGCTATGTTACGGATTATCCGCCATTTTGGATGAAACATGAGTTCAGTAAACCTTACACAGTTATGTGATAAACAATGTCTGCAACAAAGGGAATGTACAAATTTAGGGAGAAATGGTTACAAATTGCTGAATACAAGGAGTGGGTGTGCCATGATTCAAATAACAACAATCGCCTGGCAAATATTACATCAAATTGATAAACAAAACAGAGGTTCCCAATTGGGCTGCATGCTGGTTTACACCACTAACAGTTTAGTAATATTATACCTAAATTTGAATTTTATTCTAAAATAGCAATTCAGAAGATTTATATTTAGATCTAGTATGCAAAGGCATATATCCCATTATGCAAATAAGCAAATGCATATAAAAAATCTTGCACATTGTCACATTCAGTTTGCTTATTGATACATAGATTAGTTATTTTTGGTGCAATGTATTCTGCTTACTCATTCAATATGTTATGTATGAAACAAACAACCCTAAGTAGTTCCCACACCCCTGCCACGTGGATTGGATTCGGTATTCCCGATATTTGCCTATCAATAAACCAGCCATAAATATGCCCCTGTGCGTGACCCTACACTAAAACTATTATTTCAGGTATCCAATATATATGTTTATAGATCTTTAATTCAATTTACTTTATTAACCAACAATGAGATGAAATTTCAGAGAACTTATATGTCACATTACAAGTAAATGATCAAACAAGAATAAAAGAAAATTGTAAATTATATACATGACATTCATGAGTTATTACTTGAAGACAGTACATGTGTAATTTGAATATGGATGGGTGGGTGGTGTAATATATTAATTTAGTTAAATGTTTGCACAACGATACATTAAAGGTTTTTCTCAACACTGGCTTTAGCTTGCTATGAGTTCCTTGATTTGTTGTGTAATTAATCTTTTTAATGATTGGCTGATTACCTGTAGACATAAGATATGACATGATGAACTGGTCTCATAAACAAATGGACATACATAGCTGAAATATACCCTTGAAAATGCTTAATTGTTGGTTGTTTGTATGAGCCCTGTTTAATACTGTATTTAAATTGTGTTCAAGCCAGATATATAATCAGTACAACATTAACGTTTCCTCTTTTTTCCAGATATGTGCTGCCAAACCACATGTTGCTCCAGATTTGTGAAGTGCTTCCAAAGTAGGGGTTAATTTGTTGTTAGTTTGAATTGATATTTGTCTGATAGTCTGTATTGTAAACATAGTTAGCCTAATCTTCTGTGTATAATGTGCACTCATGTATAACGTGCACTGCTTGTTGACCAGAAAAATGTTTTAACACGCAGGAGAAACCGGTAATATATGTGCATTTCCATAATTACGTACACCATTGACCTGAATGAAAACTAGACTGAGCACTCAGTGGTGTCTGATAAGGCCACTATGATCAAACAGTGCTGACTTCTGTTGGGAGGAAAAGCATCACTGAAGTGGCTGCGCTTCGAGTTTTGAACCTATGAATACACATTTATTGTGATGTGTGCATTATAATTTTGTGCATGCAGAGAATCTGTATTATTCCTGTCCTATTATATATGCCATGAAATATGTAAATGTCATTTTATGTAAGCCCATAGATCTAGTCTAGTTGGGATCAAACACCAAAGATGGGCCGGGGGGTTGTCAAATAGGCTAAATATAATAATAGTTGAGCTTAATTTCCTGCAAAAGCACAACACAGCAAAACCCAACCAACAACACAATAAGAATTCTCCATGTTTATAAACCTGATTTTGGCAGTCTGCATTCCTTTTTTCCCCGACAGGAAGTTGGGACCTGTTTGCCATCAAACCAGCTCCAGTGTTCGGTCTAGTTTTCTTTTAGGTCAATGACATACACCCTCTGCGTATGACGTCCTAATACAGATTTTGCTCCTAAGGTCCTCAAAAAGATCAAAAGCTATTTGTCACAACCTTTGATTTACATTCGTAACCGGTTTGATGTTATAATTAATAAACAAACTTGTCTCAATTATGAGCAGTGATTTCTGTTGTTTCGCTAATTAATGAAATATTACCCATGTATAAGTCGAGATGTTTCACCAATTTTTACGGTAGTTTATTTATGTTCACACCTTGTATAATGATCCTTTTGATCATTTGGTAATTAATGGTGATAAAAGATAATAATTAGACACAAGGAAATTAGGTGATTTATTATAATAACCATGAACACAGTTTAATTAAGTTTACAGTATTATAAATAGCAATGCACATATTCTTTTATTGGCATTAGCCTTATCACAGCGATATTTTCGTTGGTAATTTTAAGTAGATTTCCACAAAGTTCTAACTATTTATGTGTTTCTCGGTGAGGGGGAAGTTATAATTAGTTTAAATTTACAAGATCTCTAGACTTGAAGACCGATTTACTGTAAAAATAACTGAAATAATTTTAAAGTGGAACTTGTCACCATCTTGGATTCAGTCATGTGTTAGACTAATCCGCTTCTGCACTGTGTTTGTGCGGGAAAATAATAATAAAAAGAATAAAAGTCTATTTTATTTCCGAGCGGCAGGTTTCAGCTGTGATCACTGTCTTTGTAAAACAAATATTCAAAAAACAATGGCCTTAGCGATAAAATATATGTCTGTCACATTTAGTTATGATGTATAATGCCTACCCCTAAAAAAACGACTGAAAACAGTGAAAAAAGTGCATGTTATATATCAAATATGGTATTAATTAAAGCCATTGCTAACATCTTAGTTTCAAACATTTCGGTAAGTCAAGCAAACTTTGTTTATTTTTTATAAAATTGCCCAAATATTTATATTGTGGCAATCTGTTATAATATGTTCAGATATACTTTAATATATACTGATATCATATTTCCAATACTGAGTCTCTAACACATTTTTTTATTGAATCTATTATCAACAGATGTAAAACTAAATCTAATTCAATCATATATAATACTCTACTT
Source organism: Paralvinella palmiformis (assembly GCA_025642065.1). Taxonomy (NCBI): domain Eukaryota; kingdom Metazoa; phylum Annelida; class Polychaeta; order Terebellida; family Alvinellidae; genus Paralvinella; species Paralvinella palmiformis. The sequence continues at coordinate 832,525 of JAODUP010000081.1, read as the reverse complement.
AGAATGTTTTTCCAGATCCAGTTGTATGGGAATGTTTGTCCATCTCTCTGTGTGTATGTGTGTGTGCACATGCAGCATATATTTTATCTTATCTTTGTGTTGTGTATCTTTCAGAGAACCACAAGGAATATTAGCTTGTTGTAATCCCATACCACCTCTTGTCAGGCAGAATCTAATGGATATCCACAGTATAATTACAAATGCCAGGAAAATGCCCTTAGTTAAGGTAAGAAGTAAAGAAATAGTGCCACTGTTAAACAGCACCTATAAGATAATGACAGACAAATTTAATGTGATGCATCCCAAAATAATTAATGATATATATCTGATTCAATAATTTTAATAATAGTATAGTTTTAATAAAGTGCCTTACATTGTAAAGTAATACTACAGCTATGATGTATCTGAAACCCAGTTAGAAATTTCACTGATTGATATTATTTCCCAGTGAAGTTACCTGTGAACTTTTTCAAGGTGGACTTTTAAAACAGATTTTAATTTTTCATGAGATGATGTACTTATAATCGCTTCAGGCATTCTGTTCCTGGAAGTGAAGGCTGTAATCCTAAATACCTAATCGCTGTATTATTTCAGCTGAGATTTAGGCATCTGCTGTTGTGTCTCATTGGTAGATATATAAGATGTTAGTAAAATACTGTAATGAATACACTGTCTCACCACCAACTAGGGTAGTTTCTGAATAAATAGGAAGGGGGCACCTCTGTAGTCTAGCGGTAGCGTGTTAGACCACAGATCACTACCACCCGTGTTCGAATCCCAGCGTGAGCATATCTGAAGGTTGTTTCCTCTTTCACTTCGTCTCATTACCTTTGGAGGTCGCTCGGCCCATTTAGCCTACCTTGTGCACAAAAGTGGCCATAAAACATCAATCATCATCATCTGAATAAATAGGGTGATATGGTCATAATTGTTTTGTTATTTACGGCCACGAGAGCTGTACCTTTCTGACATCAATGAAGACAGCTGATGATATGCAATATAACAGGCAGTTAAAAATGATAAAATGTGGTAAGGCAAAATAGCCTGCAGAGCACTGGTAAAACCCAGAGATCTTGTCAGTAGTTTCTATGGCAGCATTAGTTTCTATTTCAAGTGGTTTATTTCCTTCACAGCCACAACTGAGTGCAAAAATAATGAAACCCACAAAATATCATCATCCCAAGTATGATATAAACACATTATTATCTTCACCTCATGATATGTCGCATCAAGAGAAACACATGGCTCAAGGTAAGTAATGAATAATCATAATCAAGTTATTCAAGTTGTTGTTTTCTGGTGTATGTACTAGATATGGTGCACTAATGATGGTGTTAATCCTGTTATGTAATAAGTACCGTAATTTTCATTCTCTTGCATGATGTAAACATCATATTTTGTATTAGTTCTTACATAACATTTATTTCTAATGTTTTATTTCAGTGCCTGCCTCAATTAAATCAGTACTCTTCAATGTTACTGCTGTCCGTGATGTTAATGTAAAAGAATTCCCAGCACTGACAGTCTTTGCCTATCAGTCAGAGGTAAATAATACAAGTTTGGAGGCCTTTCTGAGGGTTGTAGGTTCAATACCAATTAGTGATAACTAAAAAAATATGTAGAAAGTAGCATAGAAAGAAATGAGAAAATAGTGTCAGGATACTTACAAATATATGCTAAAACTTCCTGTATAGTTTTAAGAGCTTGTGTTATTTATAAATAAATCATCACTATTTAGGATAATCGAGTAAGAAGTTTGTTTCAATAATATTAACAATTCCAAAACTATCTTTTGTTGCCTTTACAGTAATATATGTTTTTAAAAGATATCATTTTAATTTGTAGAAAAGACAATCCCACATGACTGAAGCACAGGCCAGAGCTGCTAAGATTGATGCCACATTTACAAATTTGATTGAGAAGGTTTGCATTAAATAAAGTATCTAGTTTTTAATTTCTGAATGCATGCTATAAATTGAAACAGTTCTTGTTTTATTATGTATAAATACATTGATGTCAACTAAACTTGCCTAACTTAATGATGTTATCCATATTTGTGTCCTAGTTTATACCACTTGAAATCCTTGAAAAGACAAATAGAGGAAGACCATTGCAGGATATAAAAGTGAGTATTTCAGAGCATCTGATAGGAATACCATGTGCCTATAAATTTTAATGCTACTATCTGATACACAATAACTTTATTAGCATTATAATTGCTTGTCATGATCATAGGAATAATGTCTTTATAAAACTATTATTCATCATTAAGTTTCATTGTAAGAAAAAAGTGATTGAAATAAACACAGATGTATTTTGTGCATGGTGAATTTGATGCAGAAAGGTTTTCTTATGTCTATGTGTACATAAAGAGAGCTATGAGATACATAGATGAAGAATGATCAATTCTAGATATCAGAATTCACATTTATGGCAGCTTATGATAGTTGTTTTCTTTATTAATTAAAGGTTTTTATGCAGCAATCATTAGAGCATTACTTTTATTTTACTGGAAGAAATTTGGCTTTAATTGAATATATTGGATATTTTGACTTAAGGGTCATGAATTTGGCATATTGTTATGTCACATAAAATATAATACAGATCTCATCTTAGATTTAAGTTATTTATTGTAATTTGTATTATTAAAAATCAAAATGCATGTTTTCATCTGATTTATCTAAATCTCATGGAGTTGTACCGTTTAGTATGTCATTTAAGTTCTCTCTGTTGGTCAGGTGCAGAATTTTAAAATAATTTATACTGAATAGCATTTAGATGTTAAAACACTAGCAGTTAATCGGAAATAGTTTGTGTTCAAGAGCTCATTAAGAATAGAAAGTGGACAAATAAAATAAAGAGAGAAGACTGAAAATTAAACAATTACAGCCATCTCAGCTCAGATCATTTTGTATATAAATCCATCTGTAAAAACTAATAGTTTCTGAAATTGGTGCAAATAAGGCATGTTGTAATATATATATATATATATATATATATATATGCTTGTGATATTAATAGAAACTATATTAATGTCCTATATTTCTAATCAAGTTATAAATGCATATACCATAAACGTTAGTTATAATGAAATTCAAGGGAAATGGAAATTCATTTCATTATAATGGTACTTAAAGTTATCCCACTTTTCAAATCTAGGTGCCAGATGTATCAGATATTATTAGTTACCGATGTGTGAGTGATAATTAGTGAAAATAACCCCATTATGTGTATTGCCTGGTGTTTTGCCATGAATGGAAGTCTTAGATTTCACTTTTTTGTCAACTTCGTCAAGAGCTTGCAACTTTGTGTCAATAGATACTGTTTACGTTTGATAGCCATTGGGATATTTAATTACTTATAGAAAATTGTCTCTATTTAAACAGGTTGGTAAGCCAATTCAAAGTTTACAGTTTATCATACGCCACAACACCCTTTGAAGTGATAGGTGTCAATATCTATTCACCATCTACTTAAGCCATAATGCAACAATACAATTGCATGTTTTTGTTGTCAAAACAATGCAATTAAATTTGATTGTCATTTTCATATTGGTTGTTGCATTTATGATTGCAATGATCACAACGGTCCTTGTTTGTAGTTCTCAGATATCTTAAGTCTATGTTAGAGAAACAGATTTACTCAGCAGGGGTGGACTAACTTGATGGCATATAAAGGGTATTGTTTTACAATTAATATCATTGCCTATTATTAGGTCTGATTTTACTCCATAACCATGATAGTTGCAACAAAATGGAGCTCAGACAATTAAAATTTCAAACATGATATTTTGTTATAACTTAAATTGATTTAATGCCACTGGGACTGAAAAATCACTTACAATTAAGAAAGTTTCATTGTTTAAATTTTGATATATCCCAGTTTCTTTACTATAGAAGTGAATGGTCATTTGGCCAGACCAGCTAACCACTTCAAGAATTAAGCTACTATTTTGTTATATCCTATTTATTTATAACCAAAGTTTACTGTAATCTTGAGCCAGTGGACTTGTTTGTAGTTCTCAGATATCTTAAGTCTATGTTAGAGAAACAGATTTACTCAGCAGGGGTGGACTAACTTGATGGCATATAAAGGGTATTGTTTTACAATTAATATCATTGCCTATTATTAGGTCTGATTTTACTCCATAACCATGATAGTTGCAACAAAATGGAGCTCAGGCTACACATTAGTCAACTTGTGTGCATTTGTGTACCAGCTTAGGGATTAGCTGATATGTAGATTTCCAAATTACTTAGTTTTGTAGAGACTTTTTTGGCCAATGTAATTTCACTGTTCAGGATCTAGTCCGAAAAACTACATGGGTTTTGATTTAAATAATGTCATGTAACTACAGTTAATGAAAAACTATTTAGATATTTCTTTAAACTTCAGCATAACTCTGAATTATGCATGATAATATTTTACTCAAGGGACATAATTTACCGAAGAGATTTAATTTAATATGTCTAACCTTGAGGTTCAAAATCAGAATCATTTTCTCCATCATATTTATAGGGTGTTTCCAGCAGATAAAATATTTTGAACTGCTGTAACCTGGCATCTTAATTATGTTGATATTTTCACACACACTTCTGCACCAAACATCTTCTTGAAAGATAGTTAACATATGATTTCCCCAATCTAGAAATTAAACATGTTTGTGTTGCCTTCTTCCTCGTCCTCATATGTGGCTTGTGTAATGTGACCAAGTTGATTTGAGACATCTCTTGGACCAAGCATAAGCCATGCTTATATCAAATTGGTAGTCTGGCTCTGGCTAAGGTGCTTCAGTCAAGATCAGAACCAGATGAAAGTCACTCCTGATCAGTGCATATTACATGTGCTTGGATGTATTAATTTTGGACTGATTTTGCCTTCTAAAGTTGGATGTTTGGTATAAGAACTAATATAGTTGTTGATTTGTCTACTTGCATCTGTCGTGGTCTGTGTTTTTTTAAATATTTAGATCTGTTCCTAATCTGCAATATTAAGTCAACAGCTCATACAGCAGACTGTGTGTTATGTTTCCCCTACATATTGTTTTAAGTCATTCATGTTTGTGAATTATTCAAGATTACCCATTTTGTCAGTCAATAACTATGTTTTTTACAACAATAGTATTCATGCTTTTTTCTGTTTAATATGTTCGCCACATTGAGACCACATGTCAGTGGACATTTTTGCTTGGACGTTCACCCTCATTATCCAAGCTAAACTCACTACACACTGTAACTATGATTGATAACTGGACAGTTTGCTTTCTCTGGTTCACAAAGATACCCTTCAGTCCACAGTGGTATATGATTTGCTCCGTTGTATAACTGGTGGCGCGTTGGATTCAGATCACTATCACCTGAGTTTGAATCTCAGTGTGGGCATATCTGAAGGGTGTTTCATCCTTGACTTCACTCCATTACCTTTTAGCCTACCATGTGCACAATCCCTTGGTTTGTTTTTATAATGGAACCACATATGTGTCAAATTGCTGTGATTTCAATGTTTGCTACACACTACGTCAATCCTCGGTTTATCAATGATGGATTTTGTTTACCTTTTACAAAGAATTTGTTCTCTTTTCTTCAGGAAGAAGACAAGTGGAAACTGCTTCCCTCTACTGTAAAATCAGCATTCGGAGAAAAGTGTAAGTTTTTCGTCATTATAAAACCCTCACAGAAATTTCTTATTAAAGTATATGTAGTGGGAACAAACACAAATTTTGGAACCTGTATTTCAACAATCCATCAATATCATTCGCGATAATAGCTGTTATCTAAATGAACAATGAAATAAAAAATCACGGAAATCCCTGACGTCACTCCGGAAATATCCGCATTGCTAATCGCATTGCTTAGTACAACATACTATGGGAAAGATAACACAATATCATTTCATGATTGATAAGTTGTTGCTGTTATTTAAGGGACATAGCAGAAGTCAAGTGATTTGTAAAGTGATATGTCCTGCTACTCTTATGAAAAATTGTAGAACATTAATAATGATATCTATCAATAAATCCCTTATTAATTAAAAAAATGTTCACCTAATTAGCACTGTTTTATCAAGGTGTTTGTCAATCTCTGTATTACCAAACCAAGAACTTTGATTGATTTTCTCTTTGTTTTATGATGTATGATCATGAAACAGGGATAGTACACAAAAGTGCTAATTTCCAGTATGGTCCCTTTTATTGAGTGGTTGTTCATAGCTCCTTCCCCACCACTCACAGAGGAGATGTAAGGAAAGATGAAGCCGAAATACCCTGAGGGTGGTCACTGCAAGAGTATATTATGTTCTCAGGCTGTCTTTAACCCCCCCCTTTATTTTAATCAATTCAGAGGGAGACAGCAGCACGATTTAACATGGTCTGCCACCCACAATGTTGTGAGCAGAGAAATTAATCCTTGGAAACATTTTGACCTCTTGATGGGATTGAACTTGTGATCCTTGCACAAAATGTAAGGTGCTTAACCATTAGACCACCAGAGTTCACTAGATGTCAGTGTAATTTTAAATATTTATTGGCAGATAATTATTGATAATCATTTTGTTTTAACATAATGCCAGTGATATGTCATGTAAAGTATTTTTTCTTACCTGGTCAATTCCTAGTTTGGCAGATGTTCTGCTTCGTTTGGCCTTGTGTTGCATTTCCTGCTGATGAATAGTTGCTTGATCAGCACCTGGTTGTTTCAGTTGGCCGCCCACAGTGCGATACAGGCTGTACTCTTGGGACACTGCCAGACAACAAAATATTTTTCCGCTTTAGTGCCACTTATGATAATTCTGCCATCCACAAGGCATCAATACTGTAGCGTTGCGGCAAGAAATGAGCTTCACACATGATGGCCTGTGATTTCGAGCAGGTGGCTTGAATTGGCCCACTTCATGCTCACACAGTGAACCCACCCCCTCCACAGATCCTCTTGTTTTGGAAATTTATGCAGCACATGTCCAGTTTTGTTTGTGTTGTCACAATTATACACAACACACCGTTTAGCCATCGTTAAAGATTAAGTAAATTCACGAGATCGATTGAAGTCGTTGGGTGATAATAGGTGTTGCCATGAAAAGTTCCCATATGCGAATGGGTTCTAGGTGGGATGTCAGCAACAGAGGTGGTCTGGTTCTCACAAAATTTTGTGGTTGAAAAATGCATCAGAATATGGAGTGTTTCTGGTAAATTCAATGGGTTTAAAATTATTTACCATTGTTTGTATAATTTTCAGACTATATTCTATACATGTAAAATAAAAAATAAAAATACCCAATACATAGACTTTAATTGGTAGCTAATTTGCAGCCGCAAATAAGTTCAGGTACAGCAAGTTGAAGAACATACTGAATCTTTGCTTGTGCACCTATATAACACAGAAAATTATTATTCAAATGTGACTGATTTTGGGATACTTTTTTTACTGTGGTTTAGCCATTATTTTGCAGTAATGATTAAGGGTAATTCATTGTATTATAAAGAAAACACTCACTCACTGTCAGTGGCAGTGCACCTGAATCGATATCTCTGTGATTTCATGTTCACCAGAAAATCATCCCAATGCTCAGAACATCCAGTCAGATATCCTTCCAGGTGTCTTGTGTCTCCACTAAAGACATATAGTATTTGTGCAGCTCATGTAACTGTCTCCATGATTAAAAGTGCTTCATCTGTTGACAAGTTTAAATAACACAATGTCAACTCAGTTAAAGTTATATTTTATATGATTGTTGCTTGAATTTTTAAAGCAGCACTGCCTCCTTGACATAAACAATATTAAATTTTTTTAATATTTATGAATCCCTAAATGTTAACAGATTCAGCATCAACTAGCTTCATTGCAGGAGAAGAATATTCATAACACTTCTGTATATTTTTTTCTCAGTGCCAACTCCAGAGACAACCATTCCATCTGCAGATCTAATCAAGATAGAAATAGAAGAACCTGAGCATAGTCTGTCTGTGAGACAACAGGTGTGTGTGTATGTAGGTGTGTGTGTATGTGTGTGATGGTGATGGGTGGTGGTGGTGGTGGTGGTGGTGGTGGTGGTGGTGGTGGTGGTGAGTGGTGGTGGTGGGAGTGGTGGTGGTGGTGGTGAGTGGTGGTGGTGGTGTGGTGGTGGTGGTGGTGGTGGTGGTGTGGTGGTGGTGGTGGTGGTGGTGGGTGGTGGTGGTGGTGGTGGTGGTGGTGGTGGTGGTGGTGGTGGTGGTGGTGGTGGTGGTGGTGAGTGGTGAGTGGTGGGTGGGGTGAGTGGTGGTGGTGGGGGTGGTGGGGTGGTGAGTGAGTGAGTGAGTGAGTGAGTGAGTGAGATTTACATGCCAGAGTCCACATTTACCAATAAATTTAGACGATATGCTCCTGAAGCATGTTTCATTTACATGTGTAAAAATTACTAAACGATAATAATTCTAACCTTGCAGTATCCTAAAGCACAGAAGAGGCTGAGTGAAGGCAAGTCAGATATTCAGAGCAAAAGGGTCAAGGAACCCAGTGAAGGAGGTTCAGCATACACTGATAAATCGAAGAATAAAGTTGAAGTTGAAAAAAGATCATTTTTGGCACCTGCCAAGGACTTCAAGGCTTATGACTACAGCCTTACAGATTATAGTGTTTTTGACAGTAAGTAATTTCCATGGTGGCTGTTATGTACCCTTATGGGAATTTCATACTGATATGAACTCTATTAAATGAAGATATAATTTTTATGAATGCTTAGATTATGTTAGTGTTGTCATTTCTTTCCAATCCAGAATTAGATGTGAAAGGTTCCAAGAAGCATTTTGATCCAGATAGTGGTGATAAACCCTGTGGACAAGCAAAGGTTGAGTTTTACATTAATTATTATAATAATAGATTTATTTTATATAGATCTATATACATGTATATAGTAATATTTATTATTTGTAAGAGATACAAATATTACTACATTAGTTTGGAATGAAATTAGTTAAAGGGGGCAAACATTTGACTTACATATGTTTATCTTTTGTTTAGCTATATGTAATACATAATATTATAAGAATCCATGGTTTCACACATCAAATTCACCATCAAAATATAGAAGTGGATTTTTCTGACCATCAATGGTTAAGTGCCCAGAATCAAGATTTATTTTACGTATTCGTATGGACCTGGTCATGGGTCACCAGACATGCGGTCAATTCAATTCTGGAATTGGAATAGATGGTCAATTCCGGAATTGGAATTGATTATTTAAAAAAATGGAATTGGAATTGAGAAATTTTGTTTCCTACAACAAAATTAAATCCACAAATTAATTTACCATTTTTACAAGGGAACCACTTAATGTGGTGTTACCAATATACTGGAACCAAAATGATCCAGAACTTTGATTCCTTTTATATATATATATATATATATATATATATATCAGATATGCATACTGACCGTGGCACCCCAAGTGGATACCATGGGATACAGTGGCACTTGGGTTGTCTGTTTTACGTTTGTTACTGTTCCCAGTGTTTCATTCGAAATGTTTTACATTTTTTCTGCACCACAACCAGTGACATTTAAAAGACTGGTTGTTGAGATGCTATTATTTGTGAGATCTCCAATTAAGCCTAATCTGCATATAAACTGACTATGCTATCTCCAACCATAGTTACCTAGCAGGCTGTCCAAATATCAATGTAATTAGCATTTATCTGCACCAGTTTTTTCATGATTTTGTGATTAATTTAATGTGTGTAACCACAGATTCAACTAAGAATTAACATACATTCTGTAATTTTTAACAGCTTGTTCTTTCTTTTTAGAACCGCTCCAAGGGAAAAGGGAATTTTGGTTCAGGCAAGAAAAGTATGACTTATCACCAAGGCAAACCTAGCACTTCCAAAATACAATGGCCCAAGAGATAATAATGATAAACTTAATTAGTGTTACATAATATATATCTAAATAAGAATATGTTAATTTGTATCAGAGTTGCCATATTATTTTGAATCAAAGAACCACATTCTCAGTATTTATCAGTTCATTAATATTTTATGTGTACACCTATGTAAATACAGTAACAGTGTGTGTAAATTTGGATTGATCAGTAATAAATGTTATCTTGGGACAGATGATATTTGTTTTTTAATTCTGATGTCAGATAATTGTCTATGGCCTCTTGTCATGTGCTCAAATACTACTGTGATGATTATAAGTATTGATCAGAATAATATTTGATGCTGGTATTTATTCATGTGCACATGTCGTGGGATATTATATTTTATGTCCTCAAAGATCTTTTCAATTCTGATTATTCTTTTTTCATCTTATTGTCTTCATTCAGTTTTGGTTTAAATTAATTCAGTTTGGGTTTAAATTCATCTCATGTGATTATATAAACTTGTTTTATCAAAATTGGCACCTGGCAGAATTTAGAAAGTTGATGATTGGTCTGAATGTGATCAGCCAAATGAAAAAGCAATTAATGTTGTCTCAATATCATACTAAATGGCACTTGTCTTCAATAAGTGGGAGCTTTCACAAACAAAATGTTCATTATGGTATGATATGAAAACAGCTGAAATCATGCCTAGCCTTGCCTTTCTTACCCAATTCAACATTATCCTTCTGACAGGTCTGCTGGGTAAACTTATCAGAATTATAATACCAAACGGAGTTAAAAGTATGTGCTTATAATCAAGCCCACTTCAAAATGTTTTTATTATGTGATTAATTGCCTAATAAGTTGGGGTTTTAATAACACAAAATTAGACATGAACTCAAACACAATGCATTCATTATTTGAAGAATAATTATAATATAGCGATATAGGCAAGGTTTTATATAAAAAATTGTTCAATCTAGCTTAATGGGATGCTATATAAATGTCACGTATTTGTATTATTATGTTAAAATTGGATGCTGACTAATAGTTTCTTTCATTTTTAAAAGAACCTAAAAAGAAATCAAACTGATTAAGTGCAATACATTCTGAGCCGTTTTATTAATACACCTAACTAAATGTTCTGTCCATTGTAATTTTTTTACACCGTTATTTGTATGCAGTACCAAAATATAAACTTTGGATAATTTTAATTACTATATTAATGGATTACAGGTTTTAAAAAAAAGTTTGCACTTTTATTTGATGGTTAAAGATTCTTGCTAAATTTGATAATGATGTATCCTATCTAGTTATAGATAAATGGAGAATTAATACAATTTAATCCACTAGGTTTCAGTAAATTATAAGTTGTATGTGTTTTAATTTCTTAATATTTTCATTTGAATTTTGCCATCATATCGGGCAGGACAACTTATTTGCTCTATACCATTCCACTAAAGTATTTTAAGTAGTACTATATATATTATTCGCTGGTACTTGCAGGTGTGAGCTCCGGTGGCCTAGCGGTTAAGCACCCGGCACTTGGTGTCAACGGTCGCAGGTTCGAACCCCGTAAGAGGTCGAAACTTTTCCAGGGATTAATTTCTCGGCTCACTACATCGTGGGTGGCTGACCACGTTAAATGGCGCTGCCGTCTCCACTGAATTATTTAAAATAAAGGGGGACGTTAAAAAAAACCTGAGGACGTAAAACACTCCGGCAGTGACCACCCTCAGGGTATTTCGGCTCCATCTTTCCGTACTGCTCCCTTGTGAGTGGTGGGGGAGGAGGTTTCTCAACCACTCCAACATAGAGGCTGTGCTGATTAAGCGACAGCCTGGGGATTCTCCCCGAATAACAAAACCAACCAAACCAACCTTGCAGGTGTCTAAAATAGACGTTTAGAGAATAAATAGTTGTTAAACCATAGCCACATGCACAGAATATTGGTGTTTTATTTGACCATTATTTGCCTTTGGAACATCAGATAAATCGAAGGGTCTGGTTATGCACAATTACGTAATATTGGCCATATCCGACAACATCCCACAAGTCTTTGTTGAACGTGCTCGTCACTTTCCGATTAGATCATTGCAACATGTTATGCAAAACATAGACATGCGTGCATTATCACACGAACATCACGACACGGTCACATCATCCTTGTTTTCAGTGAATTCCATTGGTTACTAATAAAGGCTAGTCTGGATTGTATGGTACTTGTGCATACATTAAAACTGATACATGCTCAGACACCATGATACGTGAGTGGCATGCTCTAAATATCCCGACCAAACAAAAACACTAAGATCTAAACATTCCTTAATACTAGTAGTGCCTCTTATTAGAGTTGTTATTAAGACTGTTATAAAGAAGCTATTACTTAGTAGCACCAAGTTCATTGAGTTTAATTAAGTATTATGGATGAGATTCAAATTTTTAAATTCTCTAAAAACTTGTTTCTAAGATATTCCAGTAATAATTAAGGTCTATTCTTTGGTTTTTATATCATTGTAACTTGCTATGTATATTTTATGTAGCTCATTACGATCACATGAAAATGACAGTACATCAATGCGGTGTATCATATTAATGATGATAATATATCTGTTTTCATTGTGTGTTTTCTTATGATGTCACCCGGCCTTTTCTATATGTCCTATGTATGATGATGATGATTGCTGTTTTATGGCCACTTTTGTGCACATGGTAGGCTAAATGGGCCCGAGCGACCTCCAAAAGTAATGCAGCGAAGTCAAAGATGAAACACCCTTCAGATATACCTACGCCGAGATTCGAACACGGGTGGTAGTGATCTGTGGTCCAACACACTACCATTAGACCATGGAGGCGTCCGTGTCATATGTATGACAAGCTCCGAGGCTAAGCAAGCTAAACCACTTATTCCAGAACAATATCGGTGTACATAGATTTATTTAGCAATAGATTGTTATAGGTGATATATACGATTTCATTATTGCCAGCTTTTATTATTATTAAGAACATGCTATCATATTAAAAACAATTATTTCAAAAACTTTACCGAGTCAAATATTTTAACAATTTGATGCCGATTACTTAAAACAGCAAAGATATTGTGGTTTTTTTTCCCATTTAGTTCAACAAATACATTGTTTTCCATTTAATGTTGTAGGAAATATGAATGAGTATACATTTCTTATATTTAATATATGTTCAAGCTAATTAACAGAAGAGTTATTGACTTTGAGGGTGCCTGATATATGGTGCTTGTATCTTTTTAGTCAGTATTTGTTTATTTAATAATTAGGTTTATTTTTGCAATAGACGTAATTAAAAGTGAACTCCGGTGGTCTAGCGGTTAAGCACCTGGCAGTTTGTGCCAAGGGTCACAGGTTTCATCCCATCAAGAGGTCGACACTTTTCCAGGGAATAATTTCTCGGCTCACAACATCATGAGTGGGTGACCACGTTAAATGGCGCTGTCGTATCCACTGAATTGATTAAAATAAAGGGGGATGTTAAGACCCCCGAGGACGTAATACACTCTAGCAGTGACCACCCTTGAGGTATTTCGGCTCCATTTTTCCATACTGCTCCTCTGTGAGTGGTGGGGGAGGAAATTAGTGCTTACGCTTTCGTGTGCTATCTCTGTTTTATTATCATAGATCATAAACCAAAGAAAATTAAATCAAACTGAAATGATACAGATTTGACGTTACTTTTGCATTTTAATAAAAGAATATATGTAGTCGATATATATATATATATATATATATATATATATAGTGGTGGGGAAAATATTTTGAACACCTAGTAAATTTCTCTATTTTCCATCATCTTTGTTTAATAAGGCTGTTTATTTATGAATAGCAATAAAATAAATTAAAAGATAGCTTTAAGAAACACATCATCAATGTGTTTTAGCCCATTTGTACATAAATTTAACAGGAATATAGAATATTTAATAAATGTAGCGCCATAACAGAAGTAACAATACCGTAAGAAACGTGTATAAAGACTTAACAAACATGAAAAATAATCACCATTAATTAAATAATACATTATTAGGATATTTCATAAGTCAATATTTGGTTGCTAAGCCACGTGCAGGCACCAGTGCTTGGATTCTCTTGGCATGTTTTCAACAAGGCGTTTGTACTGTTCTGGTGTGATATTATTCCATTGGTCGCCTACAAACCGGCACAAGCTCTTGCATATTTCTTGGTCTACGTTCAGAAACTGCTGTCTTGATGATGTGCCACAGATGTTTTATTAGACTCATATCCGGAGATTGTGCAGGCCAATCCAGAAGATGGACTCCGTGCTCGTTCATCCAAGTCTTGCTAGCTCTGGCAGCGTGACACGGAGCATTGTCCTGTTGGAAGATCCAATGCTAAGCACGTCGGTGATTGAAAAGAGCCCGAGCTGGTGAGAGCATGTGATGTTCTAATAAGATGATGATGATGATGATTGATTGATGTTTTACGGCCACATTTGTGCACAAGGTAGGCTAAATGGGCCGATGATGTTCTAATAACATTTTGGCAATACTTAGGCGAATTCATCGTCCCCTCACAAACGGTTAGCTGTCCAACACCTCCAGCACTGATGCATCCCCAAAACATTGTGCTTCCTCCTCCGTATTTCGCAGTTGCAATAGTGCAAGCAGGTACATATTCTTCCCCATGTCTCCTTGGGACTCTGACATTTGATCGGGTTAGATATAGCTGGAACCTGGACTCATCTGACCATAGAATCTTCGCCTGGTGTGCTTGTGTCCAATGACGGTGTTCTTCACCCGACAGACGTCTCGCTCTTCTTTATTTTCCCGTTATCAGTGGGTTTTTTCTTGCAATACACGACTTGAAACCATGTTTCAAAAGTCGCCCACGAACAGTTCTGGTTGTACACTGGACCCGTAACTGCTCCGACCACTGTCGCTTCAGTTCTGGGGCTGTTTTCTTCTTGTCGGATCGACACAGGCGAAACAGAACACGGTCGTCTCTTGCTGTACTGCACCTAGGTTGTCCAATCCTAGGTTTGTCTTTCAGGCTACCCGACTGCTGGAATCTTTTAATGATAATCCTAGCTGTCGTGTGCCTACATCCGCATATTGTAGCAATCTGACAATAGCTGTATCCCTTTTCGTGGAGCACCTGCATCTTCACACGAGTTGAGTACGGCATGTTCCTCTTCTTCGCCATTTGTATGTATAATACGAATATTTCTTTACATTATTCTCTTTGTTAATAACATGAAACCTAAAAAATGGTGTGTCATAGCCATATATTCGTCTTCTTAGTAATTTCATTCAAAAAATAATTAATTAAAATTGTTTTCTACGACAATACATGTCGATTTGTTAAGCACACACGTTGAAGTGTGTCCATTATTGGGAAGTAACACAAAATCTAGCCAGTGTTCAAAAACTGTTTTCCACCACTGTTTTATATTATAATATATATATATATATATATATATATATATATAATATATTATAAGGTAAGCCATATTTGTAGGTTGTAAGTGCTCAAAAACATATCGCTATAACTAGAGAATGACAGACCAAGTCGGTTATGGCATATATATATATATATATATATATAATTTTTCGCTCTTTTGCCAATGTACATCTGTATTCATTTCAGTCATAAATTTGTTAGTTTAAAAAAGTTTGTTTCAAATATGAGCTGATTGTTATAATATAGCATTTATATGAATTATTCGGCAGATTAAAATATTTATGTTCATATGTCTATTTCCTAACTGAAGTTGTTTTGTTATGGCAGATATATATATATATATATATATATATATATATATATATATATATATATATATATATATGTCTGATATGATGCATTTCTCCGTAACTTAATATCAAGATTTCCACACATTTTGAAATAGAATGTTATATGTAGATCTGTACAACCAAATACTATTACGTATCACTTCAAGAGAGCAAACATAGTATATTTAATTTTATACACTGTAGCCTAAGTGTTCAGTGAGTCGCCAGTACTTTAAATAGCCTTCTAAGACCAAGATATTTGATCATACTGCCAGCTCTGAAAAAGTTTATGCCAACTTTGTTTCAGTTATAGTTGGCGAAGAAGTACTCTACTCTTGTGCTAACTAGTAAAAATTCATCCAATAGACGAAAGCCAGGGGTCTCTAGCCCAAATTTCAACAAGTTTAATAATTCATTCAATGGAATCATATGCTTGGGAGATTTGTTAAAGCTAGTACAATAAAACGCACACGCACACACACACATTATATATATATATATATATATATATATATATATATATATAATTCGATATAAAACTCCCCGAATGTGGATGAATAATTTTATCCCTAATATTTTTTTTGGGGGGGGGCCTTTTTAGATAAGTAATATATGGAAAGCTCACATGAGGTCCACTTTTAAATCTGGCCCAAGAGACGCCCTTTCAAAAGTGAACAGACGATGTTGCCATCTATCGGTGATTCACACATCGCGAGAATTTGCGAGATTTCAACGATCGACTGCCAATGTTTATACACAAGTGTGATCTTGTCTCAGCGTTGTGGTGTATTTTCGTGTATTTCTTCTGGAATATATGTGGTAACGGTTATATTCTCCACAAATCACAGCGCAGTGGGTATGTATTTACCTTAGCCGTAATTGTAGAGTTAATACCGGGTTCATTTATTGCTATCATTATTATTATGTGAGATGTCTCGGACTTTCTCGTTACTCGGGCTAACATCAGGCGAGTCGACGTCACAACAGCTGATCGTCTGGCTGTTGTCGGCTTGCCAGGAAAAACTCCGATGTTATTTTTATTATGTGCTCTACCGCCCAAAACTTGTCGCTATGTATTTTTTGTATAGATACACTGCTAAATGTTAGAATATTAAAATTAATCTTGTATAAACAGATCATATTATATAACACGATACGATTGTTTTTACAAGAACTGAAGAAGTGTGTTATGTAGACTAAGCAGTAAGGCTAAGCCTAGGTCTAGGGGTAGCCTAGATCTAGAATAACCTCAATTAGTCAATAGGTTTTATTAGACGAAGTCTACTTAGTGGTAAAAATAGACAGTGAGTATAGTTTAGTGCTTATGATTATAAATGTACGGAACATATTACAACACGTTGTTTAATTAATGTCTACATTTTGTCCTGTAGTCTACTGTCTAGTAACCACGATACCATCTTCGCACTATTTAACTAACGCTGTGGAAATGATAAAATGTACCGGATCGATGTTCAGTATTAGAGTTAGATACATACATTTTTGTTAATGTGATTTATTATTATTAATCACTCCATATTACCTAATTGAAAATTGTAGGAATTTAGAGTAAACACAAAACAGCTACACAAGACACTTCAACAGATTGGAGTAGAAACAAAAACACATTGTTTAGAAATGGAAGTGTTAAAAATTGTCTGATAAGTATTAGACTATGATACATGAAACACTTTGTTAAGATATATATTACTATACTCATTTACAAATAGGACAGGTTTGTTTAATGAACCTTCTTGTATGTTTCTTAATGTATTACATAGTTTACAGAATAAAGCAAATTAATTGAAACTATGGTGCATATCTTGGTCTAGGACCAAATTTAGCCTCGGCACTGTTCTTGTATGAAACACACTATCAAGTTAAGCGGGTGTATCACAGGAAAATGTTCAGCTCTTTTTGATGAAAGAAACTTACAAAGACACCACTTGGATTTGATCGGTGACTTGAAAGTTTACATGGTAGTGAGTATTAACTTCACTATGAGAATAGTTACTTCATTTATATTTAAAAGCATTTCTATTAAGGCTTTTATACTATGAAAAGATGTGTAGTATCTGTAAATACGATTGAATGATCTACAGCAATTGTCGCCTAGATTTAATTGGAAGAGCATACAACTAATTAATTTGTTTCTTTGTCAAGTATTTTGATATATATATATGGCACCATATTGAGCAACTCTGAGAATTATTTGTAGTCATCAATATAAATTGCTATGTCCAATCTGTGATGTGGAGATGTGAATATTTTGCATTAGATTTGACCAAAACAAATTGTGCTTTTTTATACAGCTAAAGTAAATAGATTGCCCAGATTAGCTTAATCTAACATTGACCTGAAGAGCAGGTGACTTACAATAATATTGATAGTTTTCAGCTGAATAACTTTGTTTTATCAACATAATCCCCACTAGCAATGATTTATTTTCTATGTCTGCTCAGCCATTCAACAATACAGGTGAGCCGAACTGACTCACAGTGAGAGGATTACTCTGTTATGCTTTTGGCTGTCTGAAGGTCAGACAAGGTCACTGATACCTTGGTACCCAACTGTTCCTTCCTATGGCTTGTCCACAAACCACAATCCTTTTATTAATGAGAAATTCGGTGTGGTTCCTTAGACGTATCAAAATAGTCATATTTTATTATTGATTCTGGTTTTCTTTTGGTATAAGGTATTATTTAAGGTTGGTTGGGTGGCAGTTATTGGTGACCATGAAATACCAGTGTATTGGAATCATTTATATTAGATTCTTCTAAAGGCACTTCACCCTGCATACAGTAACTAAGTGTTCCAGATATGATCATAAATAACATGACCTTGTGTGTGTGAAACCATAGTTATTGTTTCTACAACCTGTTTTTTTTGTCTTCATCTCTTTCTTAGGTGTATATATGCTTTGAATAGATTACCTATGTTCTACCACTGTCTGTAAAATGCACATTAATCATGGCTTTTATCTTTATCGGTTTATGTGTTCATTAATATCTACTATCTAACTTTTAAGACTAAGATTTATAGTTACCATACAGCAGCTGAGCTAACATGATCACACACCACACCCATCAGTACAAACAAAACCTTTAAACAATGTGTGGAGCCACTAGCACCTAAGCAATCCTTTATCTGACAGGCATGATAAGATTAGCTGAAATTGCATAAAATGTGCAGATTGTTTATAAATACAAATACATAAGTAGAGGTGTAAGTTAGATTTTTTCTGGATCTGTTTTATGTTTTGTGATATCAGGACACAAAGACAGTAGTACTGGTTAATGTACCAGCCACATGACTCACTGTAGGAAATTGTTTGTGTGGCAACTATGTACATGCTTGCTTTGATTAGTTGCCCATTTATTGGTTTATTAATAACTTCAAGTGTGTACAAATGTGTAATTCACAGATGAGTATGAATATATTAAACTGACTGTTAATTAAAAAAATTATGACATCTTTTTTAATGTGCATGATACAGAATAGCCTGCTCAGTTTGTGTAAATTGTCATTTTTGTATATTTAGCATCTAAGTAGTAACTATTTTTTATTAATTTTAAGAGCTTACCTCCTTATAAATTATGAAAAGGTGTTTTGTCCTGTGACCAGTTTGGTACTTCTACATTATAATATTTAAAGCATCTGGATAGAAATAATAAATTTAAAACTTCACACAACTGTCTTCTGCAGATTTCCTATTATGTAACAGGCAGCAAAACTTGTAGGAATTTGATGTTAATGACCATGTTCTGAGCTTGTGATATTAGCATTGAACCAACAGGTTTCTAAACTATCAGCATTTGCTCTGAGTCATGGAATTGTCTGTCTTAAAAACAAAGCAGCACAACATGGTGCATTTTATTGACATTGAGAAATGATTCATCATTTCACTCAAGTTGCTGTTGAAGTGGGTCTAATGCTTTGTGGTTTATGCATCAGTTCAATCTAGTTTACATTACTACCACAAGATCCTTGTGTCTACGTTCAGTGTGTATTTACTAGTAGTAGTAGTAAGGCAATACTTGTGAACCTTATGCAGTGCATTAATATAGGTTGAATCTTTTTAGTAAATGCAGTGGTTAAAACTCAGGTGTGGTTGTTAAAGAGGATTTCTGATGGGCTTTTTTCCTGTCTGATAGCATAGTGTGATAAAAGTTTTTTTTTTATAACTTGAATATTGATGGACTTTGTATGATTGTATCAGGTTATGTACTGTTTGTGTTAATTTTACTGACGTTTTTTTTAGCTTATATTAATATGGACACCTCAGGTAGAGTTATGTTTCTAAATATACAGAAGATTAACACTAATTTATTATTGTTATATAGAACCATGATACAAGGTTCTCATTTAGAGCTGTGGACCTACATATAAATAAGGAACATATAAATAATTTATGTCAATAGTGTTTAATTATCTTTAATAATATTTGTAATAATCCACACTTGTGAATCAGCGTTGCCAGCATCTTAGACCTTCAAAATAGATCTTGACCTTATTGGTCATTATTTATTGACACCAACAGGCAGTCATCTGTCTCTGATTTGATATAAATTAAGTTTTATGGGTAAATTTCTCACTTATGAAGTCACCTTTGGAAGTCATTTTATTAGGGTGCTCCTTTAGCACAGTGAATGGAGCATTGGACTGCAAACATATATCAGGGTTTGAATTGAATCAAGCTGCCTATGTTTTTTGGATGTTTTCCTAGAAACCACCTTTACCCACAGTCATATGTCCAAAGTCTGACCAGCACTGAGGCAAGCATTTAACCACTCTCATATAGCATGTCACTGAAGTGACATGGAAAACAACAAAGGTTTTTAACCATAAAGCACATGGGGAATGAATAATATTATGCATGGAAGTTATAAATTGATAGACACCATGAGTTCTGTGTTTGTGGAAGCTCTTTTACAAGAAGATTGATATGGCCTGTAGGCATTCATCAAAACAGAAACATTTGTTGATAGGAAAAAATCTGATGTATTTTATTAATTTTTGTTAGTAAATTTTATATGTCAGTGTGATTTTTGTAAATGTCACTCTATATTATGTATTAATATGGATAAATCACAATTTTATTATATGATTCTAAAGTAGATAATAAGTTCAAACATATTACATATTCACTAATAACTGTCAATGGGTATTTTCCTTTGGTCAAACAGATTTAAAAATTGTTTGATGACATTTAATGCTTAAATGGTTTAGCCAATTTTCTGACATGGAGTTTATTTTAGGTATTTGTAATCTGGGTATTATAAACATGGAGATGAACCTAGTTCTTTACCATGGGCACAATAACTGTTTTGGTACATAAAATATGCTTTTCATTTAGGTCCTGTTTATGTATTCTGAGCAGATCCCAGCATATCAAGGTTCAAGTATTTCTCACTCCTGCTGTGTTTCTGAACATGATTGTATAACAGTTTAGGTGCACTTTTAGGCACATGTATTTTATATTTATTTATCTCAACCATCAGGATTCCCCATCCACCTTGCCATGTGTACATACAGAGATCTTTGATATAATCAACTGATTTTATATCCAAGGATTTTTTCAGCCTGTCATTTGTTCACGGGTATGACTGAGGCAAAATATATGTTCATAATAGTGAGACTGTCAGAAATCTGGTAAAAGTGCATTTCATAGGTTAATCTGAAGTAGCAGGATTTGTGTATGTAACCAGAATGAAGACAACTGTGAGGTTTTTTTTGCAGGATTAGATAGTTCAGATGAATCCAATTGTCTATTACTCTGTAATCAGTACTTACCATTCTAATAATATATCTTTGTCTGTGCTCTATCTTAGGGACAAAGCTGGATTGGTAATAGCTTGACTTGGGAGTTGATTTGTGCTGGTGGTTGTACGAGAAAGTTGACATTTCAGGGCAGTTAGGGATCCTTTGTAATTGTTTATTCAATGTGGCCTTTTTATCACAATTTGCATGATTTGATTGCTAATTTGCAAAATATAAGATTTATCTTTTATTAACCACTAATAACCACTGCAATACAGCAGTGAACGAACAGGGTAGTTTGGTTTGGTTAGCCTGTTCCATGTACATGTATGTAGTTTAATAAAATATCTTTATGTAATATAAATAGAATAAGTATTTTTGTAGGACTTGTTTGAAATGATTTTTACAGACTTTCGGCTGGGGAATACTTTCCCCAACTGTGATGCTTGCATGTTACTATCCATGTTTATACAGATTGTCTTAATATGATTCATCCACCTGTATAAATATCACTCAGTTTGGCCTATGAAGTCTTTTTTAAATAGTGGGCTGAACATACTAAGATCTCATTTTAGTTATTGGTCTCAATATGGCTTTACTGGCACATGCACACAACATGTAGCTGATTTGTTTATACTAATTAAAACTAAATACAAGCTTCATTTGATGGATGTAAGTGGATTCCATCTGGTTGCTAATTCAGCTTTTGTTCTGGATATAAAATATTATGGTTGACCTACTCACATGAGGTCAGGAACTATTTGGTGTTTATAATAAGATAAGAAACCTTGGTTGCCTGGTTGTGTCACGTGCCACAGATTAAAATATGAAACATGAATAGTTAAAAAAAGCCTGGTTAAAAATGCAATAAATAGTTATCACATTGATGTCAGAGTTTGCCAACTTAATTATTGGCAAAAACAGTGAAGAACACTGTTAATAATCCCAATGTTCAGAAAAGGCCACTGCAGTGTATCCAGTATTTTGATTAAGAGTGTGCTGCTTTGTGCTAAAATTTGATTACACCCCAAGGCAGTGACAGTCTTATCTGGGTAATACAGTCATTCCATGTAGTGGAACATTTATTACTGTGATTAGACTCTAAAATTTCTTTCACATCTTGTCTGAATACATTTCTTAGTGTATAATACAACTGGCAGTCCCTGGTGTTGTTCTAACTTTGTTTTTCAATATGAGCATTAGATGCTGTGATCTTTGCTAGTTTTAACTTATGAATTAGAGGATAAATAATATTGGTGACAATAATGAATTTTAAGAAAAAATATCATTGATTTATTTCAAAACGACTGCTATGTTGTGTCTAACAAATTTAATCAATGATTCAAAACTGCTGTATTTACCGCTTCATTAAAAGCACCATGGGTGTGTGAATATATTGCTTAAACTTTCTGTCAAGCTATAACTAATGAAATTTCCTACATTTATCTTTATCAGTTAGTTGAGGAAGTATGTACAGATATGACTGCTGTTTGTTGTCAGTACCAGCTGGTTGTAGCGTATTTGGCTGATAGGTGACTCATTTACTCTTGAAAGGGACAGTCTGACTTCAACTGTAACGTTGTTCAGCTGTAATTCTTACAAGGGTTCTAAATTTTCTGTATTACTTATGCTACTCTGTCGCTGACTCGCTTAATTGTTTAAGTTTCGTGCTACTTACTGTTTGCTTATTATTTTTAGCTCAGCATGTAGCTTTATTATACCTGTTTTGAATGACTGTGAGAACTTATATGTCATAACTATCTCTTTTATTGTTGAACTCCTGTTAAATTAAAGTTAACTGGAAGAGGATATACCAAAATAGTTTTATACATGTGTCCCACATGGGTTTGACACTAAATAACAAAACATTCACTCTAGAGTTTAAAAAAAGTTAAGATAAAGAGGGGGGGGGGTGTTCATTGGAGACCTGGTATCTAGTTCCTATTCTGATTGGGGATAACAGCGCCTATGTGGAGAATTCTTGGTGAATTGATTTATTATCTTGGTCTAACAGATAAAAACACTTTAAGCTATCACTGGGTTGGACAGCTCATTATCCATTTAGTAAGTTGTTTTATGACATCTGGAGATATTTTTATGTTTTTGATTAACTGATTCTTGGTTTGTGATAACGGCAGTGAAACCAACCTTTCACTTCCAGACATCTTTAATCAACTGTTGTGGCTTGAAGATGATACTAAATGTGTTATTTATCTCATTTTTAGGGTGTTCATACACACATAATCTTTCAGTGTGTTATGTTATCTATAGTAAACAAAAGTGATAACAAAATCTGAATTTTAACTACCTTAATACATATTCTAATTTGTTTTACCTGTATTTCAAACTGATGTACTGTATGTATTATTGGTTGTGTTCTCTAGCACTACTACCAAATGAATGCATGATTTAACACTAGTTTATATATATATATTAAGGTATTAGTGGTACTGATTTGGTAGATGTTTAAGAACCTGGACTGGCTTGATTGATATTCATTTGTTTAAATTATAATATAATTCTAGCAGGATTTATGTGATTTGTTTTTCTAGTGTCACATAGTTATCTATCACGTTACTGGCTATATGACCTGCTGTTTTTGCCTGTGTTCATCAAAGCATTTTCTTTTCAAATAAATAAGATATGTACTTGACTGTGAGGTTTTAGCAGAGTAGTTCCACTAATCAGTTATGGCCTCTCTGTTTATATAAATAAACTGAACTGAATGTTCTTTCTGTTGTCATATGCTACATGTAGTAAATCAGTAGTACAGCAAAAACAAATGAGTTATGCAACACCATAAATATCATATGACATGTGACTAAGCATAAATGTTTAACGAACAATTTATCATTGTTCGTTTACAAAATATTACTTGCTATATAGTTGTTCTGAATGTGAGCAAGGAACATCGCAGTAAGACTATAAATATAAAGGTCATTGTTATCCATCCAGTGTTGACCATTGTTTTAGAATTTTGTTTGCATAATGATGGTAGCCATTTTATCTCTTTATTTGTCTTGATGAGAGTTTACTATTGACAGGATAATTGATTTTTACATGAGATGGCTAAAGTTTTACAAAGACCTGTACTTTAGTCCTCCACTGCAGTGTAAATTGGCTTCATTCGCCTGTATCTTAGCTTCAATTTAATTCGCATTCTTTTGAATAGCAATGTTCTACATACATAAATAAAAACACAAGCTTTCTCAGTGTAAAATGCTCTTATCACCAAGCAAAGCCATTAGCATTGTTTTGGGGACAGCAGTTAATAACTAGGTTATTTATACTTGTTTAGTCTTAGTAAGGTCCTCTCCATAGAATATTAGATGGTGCACTTAACTGTAGATCTCCAGGTCTTGTGGGTGAATTACAGTATTACATGTATCTGTAAGAAATATTTTCAGTTGTGCAAATTGACAAAATTTAGAATGAACATTGATGTAAAATATCATTGGAAAAGCTTCACAAACTGTATAAACAGCTGTTAACTTGGCTTTGTAGTAGGTGTCAGTGATATTAAGATGTATACTTAAATTTTTGAAAACTGCCAGATACATGTGGTTGTTTTTTATGTTTGTTGTTTGTTCTGGAAGTAGCGGCCTTGTTTACGATACTGTTGGAAAAATGAGGATGATCACTTCCTTCCTTGTTATTTATGGTCAGAGTCATCAAGTACTGGTAATTGGAACTAAGTTTTACAGTCTATAGGTATAACCAGTCTTATCATTTATAAGAAATAACTAAACATGATACCCATACAAGCTCTTGTTAATTGGTTAGATACAAAGATATTTAACAAATAAGTACTTTAGTTGTTTTTCAAAATGTACTATCAGCAATCTGTGATTAACGGTATGTTATTAGTGTTTATCTGGTTGACTCCATCTCCTATAGATGTATTAAGCAGTCTTCCAGCATGCTGAAACTGTTGTTTAGAATTGAACACAAGGATCATTCTTATTGTTTTCCTGACTGTGTGCAGTTATTTATCAGTAATACACTTTATCAGTACCAGTAAGTTAAATGAATATTTCCATTTTGTGATTTTAAGCCGTCAGCAACAGATTCAAAATGATGCAGCTGTCCTACAAAGTACTGCAATATTTACCTCAGCAATGTATTGATTAAAAAAAAAATTGTATGGATTTTAATGCTGCACACATCTGTCACTGGAATTGTGATAAAAGTAGCAAACCACAGACTGACAATTTTCTTCACTTATTGCGTCTAATTTATTGGCACATCACAGTATGTTACATAAAAACAACTTAATCAGATACTGAAAGTGACTCTTACATGTAATGGATATGATTTGGAAGAATAACACTAATGGCTAGCATTGTTAAGGAACATCAAAATTTCATGAAAGTGTTTGGAAATGTTAACTGACCCATCACTTGTGACAATTTGAATGTATTGTTATCCTCATTGGCAGTTCATGTGGCCATAGGAAAAGGGCTGATTGGTTTCTCTTGGCTGCTCTATCTGATCATGTGATGTTCTTAACCTGGTACACATAGAGGCTTTATTGATTTGCTATCTTGGACTGGTATGTAATTATTTCTGGCTGGTGCAGTATGTCAAAGTTAATGTTAGGTTGTTGTGTTGGTACCAGGGTGCAGCTTCAGTGTGTGCAGTAAGCATGATAATTTTAATATAAAGCATAATTCACACTTATTTATATAAACCAGACAATATAATTTCATACAGCTATAAAGACTTGGATAAAGTTTTAGTATTTTATACAGTAATATTTCTCCGAGGAGAAAATATTGCTGAGCACACAATAAAAGCCAATGATTGGTACAATAACATCTTTTTGCTGCTTTACTTCAAAAAGCTATCACGTTGATTCTGTTGCCAAAATATATTTCTAACTTTGTAACCTTCTGTGATATACAGTATTAAAGACCGAATGGTGATAAATCAGAAGTATTGCAGTGTACCGTGTGTGTGTGTGTGTGTGTGTGTGTGTGTGTGTACTTCATATTTTTTTTAATTGATTGTTAGTACAACCTTGAACTGAAGCTGTTATTAATATGATGATCATTTGTAAGACAAGAAAACAGCTACAAGCCAGGTAGTAGAATGAAGGTCAAAGTCATATACATATTGATGATTGGTTTTCTTTTTTGCCATTAATATTACATAAAGGCATTTGATGTTATCTATACTGCTGATCATTTACTGAGCAATCAGTTGGTGTGTGGTGTGTGTGTGTGTGTGTGTGTGTGTGTGTGTGTGTGTGTCAAATAGCGCTGTATTATCTATCATCCTTTTTCACCTGTACTTTCACTAGTTGTCACATACCTGATTCAAAAAGAATAATGTATCATTGCTTCGGTAGCTACTGGATGCAAGTAGCTTAATATTCATATCATGACAGCTGTTTAGTTTGTGTTTTATGCTAGTATTATTATATCAGCATCAAGCAACATATTTTTTTATTCAGAATTGATCTTATCAGAATGTTATTTGCAACATTATGGAATAATTGTTGCATGCCACCCAGCTTGATAAAAATGGAATTTGTTTATCATTGTCTGGTTTATGTGTTGCCTGTGCTGCCAGAAATAAATTGAATGCACGAATATGAATATGCTCGAATACACGAATATGCTCGAATACACAAGTGGTTGGCATAGTTACAGTAATGTAATAACTACCTGTGTTCTATATAATCGTTTATCATTAATGTATTAGTGTTCCATATAAGTTACTGGTTATTAGGACTTTCATTACAGACTGGCCAAGAAAACTGTCAACCTGAATTGTAGCTCAGCTACAGCTTAGTATTAACATCCATTTGCTCTGTTACACTTACAGCATTTTTTGTGTAACAGCATACCTGAGATGAGTCAGCACAAGAGAAAACGAATCAATGTTTTTCAAGGTTGTGTCACATGTGTTTTGCTTTACACATGCAGCGCACCATGCTGGTGCCTCCAGTCATACAGCATATGAAGAGTAGATATCAACTGAGATTGAAATCCACTTCATTCACATTCTACATTTATTAGTATCACTTCGCTGACCTCCATTCATATGGATTAAGACGCTAGCCTTTAAGCCATTTTGATTCTGTTCACTGTAAATGAATATAATTATAAATCACCAAATATAAAAGTATTATTGTTAATTATGTAGTTTAATATTCTAAATTCACACACACACAGAGAGAGAGAGAGAGAGGGAGAGAGAGAGATACACACACACAGTCCGTTATCTGTTATAAAGATATCTACAAGGGCCATGCTTAGTGTTCAATGGTCTAAAGGAAACAACTATAATGAACTGGTCAATATGTATACCTCTTTGTAAATCAGTTACTCCATATAATGATCAAGTGAAATCATATCATGAGAATTAATGAATTTACAACATATCTATTTATAGAATAATAGCTTGTATATATTTTCTGCTTTATAATTCTTGCTGGTTTAGTTTAACATCTGCCTAACTCTGAATTCAACAAACTGGAGCAACATTGATGTAATATATTATGTAATGTAATTTGTTTAGCTGTTTGTGTATTTTCTAATCTCTGGCACAGTTGACAGCCCACCTTACACATCCAAGTGTTATACCTGCCTGTGTCTGTGCTTTATTTAATCTGATCAGCTCATTTCTCTAGGGGAATCTGTCTTCGATGATGATGATGATGATGATGATGATGATGATGATGATAATTCTCAAGTGTGACCAGAGCCAAGGCTAAACAAAGCACTTACCCTCTAGAGGTCTGTCTTATTGTAATCATTATTTGATTATTGTAATCATTATTTGAATATATATATATATATATATATATATATATATATATATATATATATATAATCAATCCATTCAGTGTTCTTGTGTGTAATAAATGTTAGATACATACTATGAGCAGGCCAAATAAAACCAACAAATTAGGCTAGCAGTTAAAATAAAGGAGAGTTTTATGAAACCTAACTTTTTGTCAAATAAATACATTTAATATGATATATAATAAGAACCAGGCCTACATGGTCATTTGATGACATAACTACACTACACTGCCTAATGAACAAGATCATATACATAACAATTACTGCATTCTAAATAGCAGCACATGACATATAATTTAGCATATACAATATGGCTTATATAATTTCTTACAAGATTTCTTCAGTTATTTTTCATTTATTTCTATCTGCTACTCTTAACTGTAGATATATATGTTTAATCTCTGACCTTTGTTGTTATTGTTGGTCAGATAATTTCAGTTAAACAAAACATTAAAGCATTTTATATAATAGTATTGTTGTCTGGTCATTTTAATTTTGGCTTTGTTATTGTAGGCCACTGGTATAAGCCTCACTGTCAAGTCATCTAATAGTTCATAGCTGTTGATTTTGAGAACAGACCTCACCTAATATTTAGCAATTCCAGGTTTAGTAGCATTAATTTCTGTATGTACTAAAAATTGTGACAAATGTTATTACTTCATTGACTATGTATTGAAAAATAGCAAGAACATTTTTAATTTAGCAATAAATATGTTTTATGCTAAAGATTTGCCGACTTTTATGTATTGGTGATGTGGTAAATTAGATTTATGGCACATGTATGTGAGTGAGCAGCAGCAAATTTGCAGAACCATCATATTACTTGAAAAAGATCTCCTGTACATTGTTTATTAGCAGATTATTCACAGAGTTATTGTTGGCCAGCTTTCAAATGTAATGTTTTATCTGTCATCTGATTTGACTGCTTAGTCAATATGTAAATAGTATGGCCCAGTGTTTTACCTAAATTTCTTTGAATCTGCTAATGTCCTTTATAAAACTAGCTGAACCATATTAGGTCAAGAATATTGCTATGAATAGCATTTACACAGTGAATAAGCTAGATATGGTTCAACTGCAAGTCTATTTAGTCTATTGTAATTATTCCATGTTTAAAAATCAGCTAATACTTTTGGTACTACTAGTCTAAAAAAAATTACAGAATTCACACACACACACACACACACGTTTATATATTTAAATTGCATACTCATGATACTTTCTTAATATTACTTTATTATATAACAGGTGTACCCATGAAGGGTATTTGGCATCCATATATTATAAATACCAGTTTGGGTTCTGACCCAATTTTAGAGCATTTTGTTTAAGGCTTTTGAAGTTTAAGTGCAGACATTACTACCAGTACGTCTATATGATGTCATTTGGAAATTTCTGCATGAAGTGTCCCGTTTTATTAAATATGATGAAAGTACTGCAGAAGCAACACCCATTCTTTGAGTAAAAACATAATTAAGAATATTCTTAGAGAATGTAAACAAAGTCTGAATATTGTGAACATTGATGAAGGAATGGATCACTTAGGGGTAAGATGCATCAACCTATTTTAAGGGTTAAGGAAGTGTGGATTTTTGCAATTGATGTGTGTGTGTGTGTGTGATTAGTTGTTAATTAGTTGGATTGTCTTCTTGCAATTTACGTTTTAGGCATTTGTTGTATTCATAATATTTGATATCTCTGTTACCTGTGATATCTGGTCCCATGCTCACATAAATTTTAATGGTGTCATGTTCCAGCAAACCATTCACCTAGCTGTCACATAAATTCAGTATTAGCTTGGCTATTGTGTGATTTGACACTTAATTCTTTTATTTTATAGCATATGAATGTTTTTATCATTGCTTGTTGCTGAACTCAGTGATAAAAATGTAAACAATCAGCAACTTTTAATTTTGCTTGGACAAATATTTCAGTTTGTTTATAGTAATTGATAGCTTTCTGGTAGATAGGCATTCCTGGTTTGAAGTTGGGTTTACTGCAGCCACAAGCTTTGTTTAAGTCAACACACCAGTTGTTAAGTAAAACAGACCAAGATTTCTTTGTCATCACTTCTTAAAAATGTCTCAGGTCGGTGAATGTGCTGATTATTGTGTTTTACAACTACTGTTTACAATTTGTTGATAGCATTTGTACGACAATGGCAGCTTAGAATTCTAATGAAACTATTTATATTACTTTCTGCGATCATCTCTTAAGTGTGTGTAGACTTTCTATTTTGATTTTATTCACTTTTTACTCTTAGAGATATGCCTAGCAGTATGATGACAACTGAGATGCACATTTGGATTAGTATTTTATGCGATATAAAATTCAGTTGCTTAAATCATTTTCACAAATGTCACTTGTATGTATCGTATTTATTATTGTGTTATAGTTTTTTTTTAAATTCTTCTTAGTATTATTGTCAGTTTGAAACAACTAAAAATATCTCCTCATTTAGATGACAAAGCGTACGCACAACATAGTACCTCATTTACAGTAATGTGTACAGTGACCTTTATTATCACTAGTTAGTTCACTACAAATACTTTTTTTCTAGGATATTGATCAATAGTTGATGTGTATTGAGTGTGCCTTTGTTATCTAAACTACACAGGAGTTTGTCATTATCTAGCTGAAACATCAATCCTGATGCTAATTGTATTTGTAAATTAAGCATGAAAATATATGACAGGCGTTTTTAAAAACTCAGATCATGTGTTTTTCGTTTGTCATGATAAATGTTATGAACTTACTCCTGACAAAATATCATCACATTGTATATTTAATCTCAGATAACTGGATACTCTTAATTTACTAGCAGCAGGTAGCTCCAGGCATGTATTGACATAAACCTGCCTTTTCATCAGGTAATAGATCCCTCTGACAACAAGACCTCATAAAAAGTCATTATTCAGACTTCATTTATCTCACCCCTTGAGCGGAAATTACAAACTTGCTGGGAAGTTATTTGTCATGGCCACTATCCAGTGTTAGCTATACTGATTACATGCTGTTTTACTCTTGACATAGATCAGATTGTCATGGAATATTGAAATTACGTGAATCATCACCACCAAAACCAGACTCATTAGAAGTTCACTCACTACCTGCTGTGTTCTGACACCTTGGGCCAGTGCTTTATCATGTTAACCATTTTTCTAATTGTTTGCTACATTAAGTTATGGACGATGGTGGTGTATTTATCTTGTTGTTGTTGTGTGTGTGCCCTTGTTGTTTAGTTTCTGATTTAGATATTTTGTGTAGCGGTAGTTTATTTAATGCAAGGACGGAATGTTGTATTCTCTTGTATAGCATACGTTATGCGGCACACCTGCACGCACGCACACGCGCGTGCGCACACACACACACAAGCTTTTAACTTCATACTTGTTTGAATGCTTCTGTGCATGCAGTATATCAACACTGTGTGTAAATTTATGTTTGATCTAAATTGGATTTTAAAACGTTTGTTTGCTTCTTTGTAATGATCATGTTATAGTAGGCGCTAACACATTTGTTGTCATCCAGTACTATCAGGACTACATCTGTCAATATGTGATATGTAGATATGACCAAGTGATGACCGATTTGCCATGGAGTATAGCTGACCGATACATTTTGTTCTTTGTCAATTCTTCACAGCCCAAGATAGAGACTAGAAATGTGAGTGATGAGATTTTGTAAAGAATATTTGGAACAGAAGAGGCCAACATTGATTATTTATGAAGCTATTTTGTTTCTTCAAATTGTTGCATTTGCCCACTGGCAGCTGAAAATAAAAGACATACTGGTTATATTCACAGCAGACTTATTTTTGAAACATATATCATTTTATTGAATATTCAATTTTTTGACTAAATTTATTATTTATGTAGTATTTTATTGTATAATATTAATTTATATAAATAAATTATTATATATTTTAGTAAAGATCAATCCAAAACTAATGTGTGAAGTAAAGGCTTCTCTTATTTTTAATAAGGATCAAATACTTTGTGAAAGATTGATTTTTAACTTGGTGCTTCAGAAGATTGGTGTACATTTCAAGATGTCCAATGTTACCACATTATATAGTGATATAATAGTGAGCTTAATATAACTGTATTAAATATGTTAATATTGATTACTTTTATTTTTATTATACTATAGTGAGCTAACTCATACAATATTGATGTTCATCTTGTCATTTTAATTTACAAATGTTATCTCAGTCTGTACAGGAACAATATTGACAAAACGTTGTTATTTATAGACTTTTTTATTATTTGATGGATAAAGAAAGATGTTTTATCAGAGTGATATTATTATTTCAAGGTTTATAATTATCATATTGTTGCTGTTGTTTAATCGCATTATTTGTTCTAAAATGAACTGCTAGCTGAATATAGCAAGTTTCTGTTGGCATCATTATATCCAGGTTTATAAATTGTTTTATTTATGGATAACTTGAAATCTGTATAAAAAGTTAGCTTGCTGGTGTCTCTCCAGTAATGTCATTTGTGATGTAGTGTGATATTGATGAGTTCATTTCTTAAACATTACTATTTTTCTTCACATTGTGCCAAGTAAATGTCATGGGAACTTGAGGTAGATTGATTGCTAGTGCTTGTGTACATGTGAGTACACCCAGTATGAACTGGATTACTGCACACCATCTAACCCTGGTGAAAAGATCATGACCTATTCATGAATCGTGCCTGAACAGTTCATGCACAGAATTCATGAACAACACATGAACAGTTCATGAATGGTTCTTGAACATGAAATGGTCCTATTCATGAAAAGTATTATTGTGTTATTATTGTGTTAATCAGAAAGTTGAATCCATAATTGAAGCCTAATTTCAGCTAGGACTGCATTTAATCAACTGTTATATCCTATTATAAAGGTCATATTTAAAAACCTTCATGATTTCTATTAACTTCCTGATTTATTGTGACATTTGTGTCTGGTCTGTGTTAGTTTAAACCACTAAATTTGGGTCAGAGTGTTTGTGATACAATACCAGAGAACCATGTCCAACTGATAGGAAAGACTTTTAGTGTATAATGGTTTGATATGAGAACACAAATTGTTATGGATTTACGATCCCAGAATGAATCAAGCATATTGTGCAACCAAATATTTGGGTCTTGTTGGGCGATGCCTTCTCATACACATTGTTGCTGCCATGGTGATGTATGTCAATGCTGGGAACTCACACGTGCGCGTGCGTCCACACACATTGGGCATGCGCACTCATGCATGCAAGCAAGCACACAAACAAGCAGGGACGTAGAGAGAGACCTTAACTCAAATGAGACATTACATGTTCCTTATCTGGATTCAGTCCAAGTTGTGGGTTCGGATCTAACTCATACTTATGTCTCTGGGATCACTTTCCTTAGCCTGTCCCCCCCCCCAACCATATGTCCCAAGTGTGACTAGCGCTGAGCCTAAATAACTCAACAACCACAACTCTGGATTTAGTCTCATCATGAATCAAGTATATCTTGCATTCGTGATTCATGCAACCATGCATACATATATAATATACCTACACACAAAGATATATATGCATAATCATTGTAAAATCATTATGTCATCATTGTGTCATGTGTGTCTTTAATAAATATGACCTTTTGTTAAATATATTTTCATCATAAATGTTGAAGGTGACCTGAGCATAAATATTGCCAGTAAAAATGAGTTTGTTCGGAGAATTATGTGCAGTACAGGTTTCTCCACAGCAGTTACACCAAAAAACTTATGATCTAAAAAATGGCCTGTTACTGTAAAGATGCGCCATATTTTTGTCTCACAGATACGTAGAAAGTATCGTTAATTATGATATATGTGTTTAGTTATTTACATCTTGACTTTGGTTGCATTAGCAGATCATTAGCTTTATTGATTTGTATTAATAGTGTGTGTGTGTGTGTGTACTGAAATCTCTAACTGTTGGTGGCGGGTGAGTGGACAATTAATCTTGCTTCTCCTGCTGGGCCTGAATTAAGTCTGTAAGTTCACATCATTTGTACTTTGTACTTTTGCCAGTATCCAGACATTGTTATGATAGGTGAAGATCAGCTGTTACAATTTACCAGTGATATCCTACTAGAACTCTTGAGTAGATGGGAGTCTGTCTTTGCCATTTAGACCTAGTTACTAATTAATTTATGGCAGTCATTATGGCAGGCTCTGATCAAAGGTGTTAATATTTTATGTTAAACTGGGGTTGATTATTATATCTAAACTTGACTAATACCAGCTAATGATGAATCGTTATTATTTGGTGGAAAGATGTATATAATATGGCTTTAGTCTTGTATCATAAGCTGATTAACCCTTTAGGGGGGAATTAAGTTCCTGGTAACTCTTGAATGTTTTTTGTCACACATGGTAACATTAGATTAATTGTGAGTTTAGTAACTGGATGTGATAGTGTGTGTTTGATACTAAGATCATTCTTCTGTGTTTTGATGTCAATAAACTGTACCTGCGAACATTTTGTCGAAGTGGGAATCTTTAGGCTAATCAAGAAGCACAATGTAGCTAATGGTTGAACTCACCAGACATACCAAAATAAGTGATTACGGTCAGTATTACTTCGTTTGCAGTTAAACTGCAGTGTTTAAAGATCAAGCCAATTAATTGTTGAGTGAGTAATTAAAACTGCTGCGGTTAGCCAGGTAATTAATGTTATATGAAAACATATCTCCCGGTTGGTTTTGTGAAGAGGTGTCATGTATAAATGCACGTATGTATTCATATATATGTAGGTGCTATATAGAAAAATATAAAGACAGATAGATAGATAGATTGTTAGTTAGATAGATGCCAGGTATGTTCTGTCTGAGTAAAGAGGCAGACAAGACAGACTGTTGTTCTGACAGAAATACAACAGATTATATGATGTGATACAGATTATATGATGTGATCCATCACTACACAACACTGATGTTTACTTTTAGATAGTTTTATATTAATCTTTTATATTTAATTGTTTTCTTGTTGTATCACCAAAACACCACCTGCACACTTGTGAATGCAAGCAAATACAGTGTTTTTTCCTCACTCAACCCCTTCCTCTCACACAGAGTGAAAAGTGGTTTGAATATTTTATTTCTTATTCGGTTTATGTTTTATAATCTGGCAGTTGACTTAGTTAATGCTGCAAAAGAGTGCCAATAATTGTACAGCTTCTTTGTTTTGGGCTTCTTTGTGTCCCCCATTATGTTAATATTTAATTACCGACTGGTACAGATAAAAATTATCTCTTTCAGCAATCATCTATATGTCATGCTATCCTTAATTCACTAGACCGTAGACGTCGCTTGTTTGTAATGTTGTAAAATTAGACCCACACAAACACTGGAAACATTGACTGTACTATGTCTTTAGGAGTAAAAAACCCAATCCAGATTAAGAGTTTGTAGAAACCACTTCTTGTTTTCATACAAATGTGTTATGTCTGTGGGCAACCTAACAGTCTTTAGGGGTAGATGTCTTTACTTGTAGTAGATCATATTGTAATGTGTGAGTGAATTAATGATTGAATGTTAGAGTGAAATGTGTTAATAATTTATTTAATTGTATTGTACCTCTGACATCTGATCAAAATAACAATGTCTTTTTAGGTAGATGTCTTAACTTGTATTGGAGAATGAGAGAGAGAGAGGGAGTTATGGATGCATAATTTGTTCGATTGTTTTTGTATCTTTTCTTTTTACTCGTGACTTATGGACCTATTTGTTCTCAGTTCTCTTCATGGAATATACAGTTTCTGTTGCAATTATGGGTGCATAAGTCACAAAAAAAGTATTTTTTCTTCTAAAAGATAGTTATTTCTTTGCCCAAATAAAGTAGTGAACACGAGAAAGTTAAGTAGGAGGTACAAAAGGATACCGTTCTGATGAACCACTACTGCTCTCAACATAAGGTACAATTATTTATCACTGATTGATTTCTTTTTTTTTGATCCAGTTAAAAAGGGCATTTCCTAGGCTTATTACTGATAATTGGGATGGCAGCAGACCTCACTGGAGTTCATACCCCGGTCAGGGTATGTCTGTTTCATCTTTCACTTTGGCTCATTACCCTTTGGGATCATTTTGACATTTTAACAACATTTAAATTTTGTTTAGTCTAGTTACACCGACAATTCTATTATTAGAAAACTAAATGAAATATTAGCTGGCACTGTGAACTACCGGTACTGGTGTCCGGGAAACGACATTTAGGGAACATGAAATAGTCATCACCAAATGTCAAGTGCTTCACTCATTTACATGTACAGGGATCTTATTTTAGGTCTGTGGGAGTTTAAGGTCCAAGTTGTTGTTTCAACATAATAGTGCCAGAATATTTACTCTTTGAATCAAACAATACAACTCTAGTCTGTATTATTCAATTCTGTGGCATGTTAGGTAACTAAACTAAATGCTAACTGGTTATGCTAAAGTCTATTAATCACGACCAGTTTGGTTGTGTGTTTAAAGGCAGCATTGAAGTAACTGGATCTTAGTTGATTTGCTTCTTATGTTAATTTTCTTTGTAATTAACAGTTAATGATAGAAAACTCTGTATAAGCCCTTTGTGGTTAACTTTAAATGTAGATCTATACAACTGATTTTATTTGAACTTGTTATGTTGTTATTGGGTGTAAGCGTAATTTATTATAATGAATTTTGTCCATGAGGGTAATCCACATACATATATACATGTACATGCATATATATCTGAATGTATAGCGTATTTATAATTTTAAACCGGTTTATTATGTATGAAATGTATTTGATCTATATGGGCTCAGAATATGTTTTAATTCAGTTTTCAATGTAAAGACCTTAAGAGCTATTAAATTTGACTACGGTGCTATATAAAATTGGTGTGCAAACACAGATGTGTGTGTGTGTGTGTGTGTGTGTGTGTGTGTGTGTGCACACCCCCACACAGTTTCTCATCCTTTCATTATATATTAAAATTATGTCCGAAATCAATATTGATAATAATTAAGTAGTTTTTATCTTTCCAGATGTTTGCTGATAAAAACACTGATCAAACATACCAGACACAAATACTGAGGAAAATACACAGCCAGAGAAAGAATCTAGTCTTAATTAAGGTATTTAGCTCAGAGCAATAGTAATTAATGTACTCTGTACTTTTCTGCTTCATCTGCTTATTATGTTGTGTCTTATATGATGACATGAGAAAAGAACCGAAATGACTCCAAATGCTGTGCTTTCCAGCATGGCAAATGGTTCAGCGGTTCACTTCCTGTTTGGCCTCATTTAGATGTGTTAAACTGTGGAGATTAACCTTATTAGCCTTGTTAGTTATAATCCATTTGTTTCTTTAACAAATAAATAGTTCTGTAGGATGGTGGTGCTGCTTTCTTTCCCACATGGTAGTCTTTCTTTCAAAACTCTACCTCCATGTTCCCTTTGATGGAACAAAACCATATTCTATGAACGAAGTTAACAGCATATGCTGCAAAGATGTTTGAAGGAAAAAGTTGTTGCCAATCCCATCATTCAAAACTGGTGTCTGTTTTTTTAAACCGGGTGTCCTGTCAAGTTGGCCAGAACTACTAAGTTTAAATCAGCCAGTGACTGTTGGATTAGTTTTAGCATCTCCATTTACCCATTCATGGTTTATGTCAGACAACACTATATCTAGTATATGATGGATTGTTGGCTAAATTTCTGATATATGTTCATCCCTATGTTAAACATTGTTTGGTGGCACTTGCATGCTAATTCCGGCTGTCTTAGGTATTCTTATTTCGCATCGTTGTGTAGATGATCCTGTGCTTTTATCTTGTGTTACAAGATGATTACATCACATAATGGGTATAGTGGAGTGCTTGTGTGTTACTGTTATGAGTGGCCTACTTAGGATATACTTCTTACTGCAGCCCGTTTATTTTAGCTATTTAATCTGATGCTCTATGGAGTGCTACCTACTTCATTTGGTGTTTCTTGTAACGGATAACTCGGCCATATGTCACAGGTGTGGCCATTGCCGAGGCTAAATAATTCCACTTGGCTAAAGATATAGAAAATGCTCAATTTAGATAGCGATGTGTGTGTTCAGAGGTCTCTCTCTATGTGTGTGTGTGTGTGTGTGTGTGTGTATGTGTGTGTTATGCACATGCATGTATTCACTTGTTTTATCTTAAATCCATGTTATTTGAAACTAAATTAGTGAATTATTGTTGACACAGACTATTTTTTTATTATTACCCACAATCTTCTGTGACACATGAGCATTAGTTTACTTATCAGAAGTGGATTATTTACCTGGGATGTTGACTTGTAATCATGTTTACACATATCTTCTTATAAGCTGACAGTTTTGCTTCATTTGCTTTATGTTTTTCTTAGGCATGACAATTTTTTGGTATAATGATGAAAATAGGTAATTATGCTGATAATGGTGTATTTGTTACCAGTGTGTTTTGAGTGTTATTACAGCTTTTGTTAATGAACCAGGAAATAAAAATTGTAACTGCTAGACGTGTTATCTTGTTGCTTTGATAAATATTTGTGATTGAAGATAGAATAAATTATCATCTAGATGTTGTTAGTCATTGGGTCAACTGATTTTGCCAACTGTCAGCATTAATGTACAGTCTGGCTTCATTTATTTAACCTTTGAATGCATATCTTCAAGATGCACATTCATTGGTGTGTACCATCTGTATCTGATGACCATGTCAGATCAGGAATATAAATATTTGGTATCTATGCAAGTACTGCTAGATGTCTTCTTGCTAAACTGTGATACCAAGAACTTGAAGAAGATAATCAGTTGTTTATTGAAAGATTACATTAGAGTTTTCTTCAAGGCAATTTGATGAGTGTTGTTTTGTAAAACACAATTATATGCATTTCATTTTACTTTGATCAGTGTTTCAGAGTGATTGAGTAGCATTAAATCCATATACAGTTACAAATAGGATAGGAGAATTAAAAATAGTGGTTCTTTAATGATTATTTAATAATAATAATAATAAATAATTGAGTAATTGTGATAATGTTCAGCTATATTATTACTTTATTAAATATTTCAAAGAGTCACATAAATTTACTGCTAATTAATGTGAATTTACTTAATCCCATTATCTCACATCTATTTAGGATTGACATCTAGTTAATGCATCTTTCAGGGTGGGATGCAGTTGTGTGTTTTAATTAGAATCACCTTGCCACCATATCAATACAAAATCAAATCACCCTAATGGTGGGAAGTTACTTTGTATAGCCTCGTATAGATGTTCTATCATTTACTGGCAAATCCCCAGCAGATGACAGCACAAAACGCTCCTAATTAGGACTTATTTCCTGACAGCGCTGTGCAGGTAAGCAAACTGCGAGGACACACGGCTGTTTGTCGGCACTTGCTGTACACATATTTTAACAGGATGCATGCCCAGAAATAATTATCACTAGGTATTATGTTCTTTAGCCGTGAATGGTAAAAGTTTCCCATACTGATTAGAGGCACTCTTTGCTTGGTAGGACTTCTTTGCTGCGGAACTAATCTCGCTAATGGTTTATTGATTGTTGGGTGGTCTGACCACTAAGTGTGGTGAATTAAAGCCGAAGGACTGTCACATGTAGTAGGCTAGAACTGCCCTGCTTATACTGGATGACGTGTCCCCATGGTGGTCAAATAATGTCTGATGTTATTAATTTAGTACTATAGTAATAATATTGTGGGAATTCTGTTATTAGTATACATGTGAGGCTGTATTTGCTGTTTACAATATATTCCCTTAAGCAATCCCATATTTCTCAGATAACCACTTCTCTATCATAAACGCCGTTGATAGCCCTCTGCCTCTCTTCCTAGGTATAGAGGTGATTGTGTTCTTGTATTTCCATCAGGACGTACTTGTATTACATCACCACTATATATCAGTCTGAGCAAAGATATTTTTAGGAAAAATCTCCTGTATGTTCATATCAACTAAATATTGGTTCATTTTGTGGATATACCTCTGTCTGGCTCTCAACTACCTGAAGCACTTGTGGTGTAAGTTAAATCTCTGTACTTGTTTGTTGCTAAATGCATGGCTGACTTCTTAACATATGAAACTGAATAAAGAGCATCATATATCAGTCCAATGTAGAGATGTTGGTGATTTGACCCGTGAAGTAAAAAAATCACTATCTGAGGAATGGGGTGACAGTTCCATAGATCAATAATTGAGGATGAGTTATGAAGACCTTCCATGACATGGAATGTACATTTTTTTTTAACTGACCCCGTTTTCATTTTATTCACCATTCCTACTATTGTGCTGGTTGACTATTAGGAGTTACTATATCAATAATATTAAACTTTTGGTGAGAGCACTTGGTTCAGACAGTCTAAGGGAATTGCCATTCGGTGTGGAAAGAAACATTAACTAAACTATTCAGCTGTTTAGCAAAATCATTGTAAACATACATGAGTAT
Source organism: Paralvinella palmiformis (assembly GCA_025642065.1). Classification (NCBI taxonomy): domain Eukaryota; kingdom Metazoa; phylum Annelida; class Polychaeta; order Terebellida; family Alvinellidae; genus Paralvinella; species Paralvinella palmiformis. The sequence continues at coordinate 791,894 of JAODUP010000081.1, read as the reverse complement.
ATACATAGGAATCTCCGGCTAAACATACTTGATCTAAGAATTTGTTTTTAACAGTTTTTTTTGTTTGTTCAGGTCGACTTGTGTTTCATTTGGTAAAGAATCAACAGTTTTGTGTACTGTTGTATGTATGCTAGCCTCTACAACACAGAATGGAAACATTGAACTTGAAGTAATAAGTAACTGCCAGATTATGAGAAACCCGCTGTTGTAGTTAGAATTGTTTGATGGCTTTGTTAGGTAATATCATTCTCATTGATATCAGTTGGTTAATCAGTTTTGACAGAATGAAATATCCATTATCTCAGATTAACATGGTGTAAAAATTACAGCAATTTCTTTGTTTTTGTAGTGGGGAAAAGCTGAAGCCAATAGTATGTGATAGATAATGGCTTGTATCAGACGTGTTTATGGTTATGGTAATTGTTGGCAGTTTAGTATAATTCTTTGTTTATAAAACGTGTTGTGCCATGTACTCAAGGTGTGGCTATAGTAGAAAACTAAACTCAGTGTTTGTATGCAAAATAAATAATTTCATATCTGAGACATCCAAATCTTAAGTAAGCAGATTTATGTTGTAATCAGGTATTACAAAAATGTATTCTACAGGTCTGTGCTCAGTTAAGAAGCAGCTGTTGGAGGAGAATAACTGAATTAATTTCTTTGTATTGTGTGTATTCCATTGGCTTATTCTGGTCAGATTGTTCTTCTGACAGACATGAAAATGGCCATTATCAGAGGAAACCACCAGCCTCTGACACAAATCAGGTTGAATCGTCCTGAGCTGACTTGTAACATCCAGCCAATTACCCAGTCTTAGGTCTTCTATATCCCATATAAGGGGGTAGTGGATTTATCTGTCTGTGGTCAGTATGTTATAGTGGTTCAACACAGCTTGATGTGTGGTGGTAATGCCAGAAATGCTTAGAGAATGATATGCTGTGTGTGTGTGTGTGTGTTTGTAACTGTACTATGTGTACAGTAGTAACCTAAGCTGACGGCTCATAACCGACACAGTTGCTAACCTTCCTTATACTCATATACCATAGCATTAATATGGAATATTATTGGATGCCCGCTGTTAGATGGATATACTTTCTTGTATGTGAACCATATGCTGTGCACCGAGTGGAGTTTACTTCTTTTGATTTATGACTAGAGAATATAAAAGGTAGGCCATATGTAAGCTTTAGAATGTAAAAGCATGAATGCCTGGAATTGTAGGATTCTGATTGGCATGGATTGTATTTGCCAGGCTTATTGACTATACCTCAGTTTGCATTGGCACAAAACAGCGAGAAAACTTCTGTCGATGATTAATATATAATTTCAGGTGTGTGCATACTATTAACCCCCCCTCCTCCCCTGGCATCACTCAGAACTAAATTCTACAGTTATAGAGATAGTCTAGGTCTCGGTTCTGGGTTCTGGAATTGGTTATTTTTTACGATTATAGATGATAGCTCTGGATATATAATGAATTTCGGATTGAAGCTTTATAAAAGCAATTTGTCCTCATCCAGTATTTGATGTTTTAATAATCAACTAAGTTTTGGTAAGAGATTAATTGATTTCAAGTAGCATGATGTCGTTGTATCATTTTGTTGGACTGTCAAGATATAAATTTCCGTATGAATTACCCTGTTTTTCTTGAATATGTCCATTTGTAAATTTTTGCAAAAATGATTTATAGAATGTCTGTAATGCACTTGGATAAAGTGATGCATTGCATTTTCTCTTCTGGTATTTATGTTGATGCAGTGCATCATCATAAATGTGTTATGTATTAAACATGTGTATAGCATCTCTATTTATAAAATATAGTTATTTATTGTCAATAGTTTTACTGCCTCAGTTACTAAGCAGTACTAAGCAGTAGCAGTGTAAAATATTTATTTTCTACGTTATATTGACTAAATTTGTCCATCCACGTACAGGGGCGCCTCCATGGTCTAGCGGTAGCGTGTTGGACTACAGATCACTATCACCGCTGTTCAAATCTCGGCGTGGGCATATCTGAAGGTTGTTTCGTCTTTGACTTCGCCTCATTACCTTTGGAGGTCGCTCGGCCCATTTAGCCTACCTTGTGCACAAAAGTGGCCGTAAAACATCAATCATCATCATGCATTCAAGTACACGTGTATTTCGTTTTAGTCTAGATGTAGCTTAATTCTTGCTGTTCTATTATAATCACCGAGGAGATATCTACAGTGAAATATAGTATAATCACTGACAAGTAGTGGCATGAAGTTTGGAACCTAATATTCAGTTGGGTGATCAAACCCCACGTGCTAGAAGTCTGTGGTCATGGATAATGCTTCTGGTCATGCAAACTAAAAGCACCACAAAGGAACTTGAGTTCTGTCATGTTCAAATGTCTTTCAAGTGAATGAACTTGATACAGAATGTTGCACTAACCAGACTTTTCTGTTGACATTTACATGGGTTGTTGCTTTAACGCTCACTTCAGTAGATATATGAGAAGTCAAACTCTGAAAATGTAAATAGAAAAAGTAACCATTGGTTCTACTTCTAGTTATCTGCTTGTGACTGTATGGTTTTATCAGATGTGATATCTGAAATATATTACTGTTTTGTAACTAGACCCGAGTTTTATCAATATCTATTCTTAACCAAACTCCCATTATAATTTAATCCCAGTATTATTTTTTCTGTATGTTGAGGTATGTGGTTTTTATTCTTGTATTCTCCAACCAGTTATTTTCCCATATGTGAAACCTAAGCCTAATAACAGCCTTCAAACCGCAATATTATGTTACAATGTCATTGCGGTTCGCCAACATATCTGAAACCCTTGTGTAGTTTATAACAAAACTGACATGTTATACATTTTTTTATTTATGTACATTTGTGAATTTGGTATTTTGAGTGTTACTAATATACGTCATTGCATTGTGGACAATGTCAAGTTATAGGTGCTTTAACTTACAGAAGAGCACACCAGTGAAGACTATTTTTATAAATAAGATTATTATCTATAGGTGACTTTCGTGCAGTTACCTGGCTAATATATGAAGAATTGGATGTGTCATATATTTACCCATCATCATTGTCGTCACTTTTATTAGTCTCATCAGTGTTAATAGCCGAATGATATTGTAATAATTATATATTTATGTTGTTGTGAGTTGTAAATAATGTTCTGTAATTATTTTGTCACCATTAGCCTGCACACCCACACACACACACACACACACACACACGCGCGCGCACTAATAACCGTATCTTGTAATATAATCGCATAGGTATCTAACTCACAGAATACGTCATTCTATCATAAAACTGTTTCACGTTAGCAGGAAGTAAAAGTTCCGGCTGATTACTAAGTAAACGTGGTCATTCAGGAAACGGTTGTTCATGTATGATAAAAATAAAATGATATCTTCCTGTAGTGAGTCACCTGCTATTAGATCTATAACTACTGTTAAGTCATTTAGTATTCTTTCTGTCACAGTCCGGGTGACCCACCAAGAAAGTACCAAGTGACATCAAAAACACTGGCTCACCTCATTACCAGCCACTGGCATGAGGCCTATCTTACAGCCTTAATGAGCACACTACACATTGACATTTCTACCTGATGGTTTTCGCTGGTCAGTGATATATTTTCAATGTATGGAAATAATGATTAGTAGAAGGATGGGATATAGTTAAGGTCAGAGTATCAGTTATTATTTACAAGGCGTAGGCTGTTAAATAGACTCTCCCAGTTTGAGTCATGGCATTAGTATGTTATATATCAGGTGAGTTACTGGTGATAAACATTATTGTGATCCGTATACTTTTATCTACAACTGGATACGGGACAGAATCTAAGAAGTGATGTTGGTTATAAAACATCACATGGTTTTCATGTCTCCAGATTCTTTTCTTATCATGCTAGCCTGATATTCTGTGAGACTCTGGCCATCTTTTGGCTATAAAACGTATTGGGTATCAAGACCAAACTTTGTGTGTATACCAAAATACTTATATTAGTACAAATGATCTGCATCAAAATACAGGGCGCCTCCGTGGTCTAACTGGTAACGCGTTGGCCCACAGATCACCTCATTTCGAATCTCGGCATGGGCATATCTGATGGGTGTTTCATCTTTGATTTCGCTTCATTACATTTGAAGGTCGCTCGCGGCTCACTTTATCTACCTTGTGCACAAAAGTGGCCTTATAACACCAATCATCATCATCATATGCATCAAAATACCACGCAGTATTGTTTTATGCACGGTTCTCATTGAAATTAATTTGAGTTACTCTTTCTGCTGTAATATTCATGTTACCATCTGCTTATCATTTGCGGGCATTCTGATGGCCCAATGGTTAGAGCACTGCAGTGCAGATCTCCAGGTTGTGGTAACGAATCTTAGCTCATACCTATGTTTGTGGGATTTGTTTCCCTAGAAAGACGCCCCTCGACCATGTGTCCCAGATGTGACCAATACCAAAGCTAAACAACTCGACTGATCATTTGGTATTTTGATCATTGATAAGTGTCATTGTTTCTGGGATACAAGACGTTCTTAACATACAGTGTATTAAACATAATATCGATGTGTCTTATTATCTGATCCAATCATATGGGTCATGGCACATTGACATTTGACACTGTTTTCTATGGTTCATCACCATTAGTATGTAGCTGATTAATATTTGTTGATTTCTCGTCATCCACATGAGTGACAGCACACTTTATATTCATACACACTTTCCACATAGATTTGTCATTTGCCTTGTTTAGTTGGTTAATAACTTTTGCCTACATTCCCCACAAATATCATTCTATACATCTGTCATAGAAACAGATTGGCGAATACTGATAAGAACACGTTGCTCATTATAGTATGATATTTCGACATTTATTAAATCCTACAAACGTGTTAGTATCAGGGTTAGTCTGAAGCTAGTTTTGGTCATGCACGCCGCATCATGTGGTATTAATCAATGTGTGTACATGCGCTGTGTCTGACGTAAAACATGGCATATATAATTATAATAGACATGGATTACATTCTCATATCGTCTGTGCACATGTGTAGCACGCTGCTATTCCTCCCTTGAAGCAGTTCACCCGCTTTGTTATCCTGCTTTGTCTAACCACAGTCAATCAGAATGAAATGGCTGGATGGAAATAATTACAATTTCCTCTGAATGTACCAGATCTGAACTGAATCTGCCTGATGCCATTCCACATGTACACAGAGAGTAGTCTATTCAGATATTTGTAAAGGTTATCCGAGATATGCTTTGACCACAAAACATTGTAGCCACCGATTTAATGATTTCTCATCCATATCTGTAGCTGACTAGTGATTACTGTGACCCGGTTTGGCGTAGGTTATGTTTCTTGATAATGCTGCTGTCATTAATATATAATTGCCTGAAAGCTAAGCATCCATCTGTATCCCCTAGGGACCACCGATCATTGGATATATATCACTAGTCTGCTGAAATCCTTCTTTGTTTGCATGTGCTAACGATTTCACTATATATTGATTAATGGATTGGTCACCCATTGTGTGATGTGCTAAATGTGTTAGGCTAACATAGTACTAGAAAAGTGACAGATTTGTTGTTTTTGTGGTGCTATTTATTACCTTCTTGCAGCATACCCAGCAGGTGAGGGTTAGGGTTTTTATTAGTGGTGTGTTTTTTTAGTTTCTTCAATGGCCATTTCAGTGTTGTTAAAAATATAAAATGAGTCATTTACCTATATAAATAATAGCCATGAAAACCACTTAATAAAACCTCATTACAGTTGGATTTATAATTGTTGAGACATGATAAATATTAAATTAAATGGTAATGTTAACATGTCTTTGGCAGCTGTTTTAGTGGTTATCATACACCAAAAGGTTGTTTGTGTGATTAGGCATTTAACTAGGATGTTTTGACTATGGGCTTGTTTCTATCCATCTGCTAAGTTTAATAATACTTTGTACCAGTATACAGTCAAAACAAAATCATCCATTGTGTAAAAATAGCTTAGTATTGACTTTCTGACCATACACTGCTAAATAGTCCATGCACTTGACAGCTATACATGTTTTTATTTGATAAACTATCCCTTGTGATCTGTATCATCTGAGTTGATGTTGTAAAAATAAACTTGATCAAAATAAAACAAGTTTTCTTGAAAACAAAACTGAACATTTCTCTGTGACAAGCTTCTGCTTTTATTGTTGGTTCCTTTCAAATTGTTTAAAAAAACTGTCAGTCAAAGTGAACAAACAACAAGGCACAAACAGAGGTTTGACTTGTATAAATAACAGAGATGTATTATGCCGAAGAAATTGTGTAATTAGAGTAGTATTTTTTCTCTAATAACTACAGATGGTAGCTGTTTCTAAAATTGAATACTGTCACCCTAAACTTTTCCAACTTTAACCAGTTTCAATGGTAAGTAACAGCTGTTATTTTCAATGTTAGCAGCACCCTCACTTAAGTTTCTAAACAGCTGCCATATATTACTCCAAACGGTCTATAATTTAGCATGCCAACAATGCGGGGATTGTGATGTTTCTGTGGCTCCTTTAAATATAATCTCACCTTAAGTCATCTCTGAAGCTGGCTAGTTGGATGAAAATAGACATAGGATGAGTGTGGCAGTTCATAAATGCACTTAGAACCACCGTATGATACTTTATGTTCTTAGAAGTAAGATGGCGCTGCCAGACCATTTTTTTATTTGTATGCAGAAAAGACCCTTCCTTCTGCCATGTGACAGAAGTAATGTCATAGTTTTCTGATTCATAAGCAGAAAATAGTAATGGTGAATAACAGAAATATGTAAGCAAAAAGGTTAGAAAAGAGGTTTTATGCTCAAGTGTTTTAAACACTTAATTCAGTATATCTAATCACAGTTTTATTATAGGGCGCCTCCGTGGTCTAGCGGTAGCATGTTGGACCACAGATCACTACCACCCGTGTTCGAATCTCTGCGTGGGCATATCTTAAGGTTGTTTCGTCTTTCACTTCGCTTCATTAGCTTTAGAGGTCGCTCGGTCCATTTAGCCTACCATGTGCACAAAAGTGGCCGTAAAACATCAATCATCGTATCTCATTGATTGCATTGAATACTCCTCTGATTATAATTTACACCAGGCAACACTGTCAAACTTATCCATGCTCTATATACCAAGGCTACGTGTATACAAATTTCAACAAATCTTTCCAATATGTTGTGCCTATTTTATACAATAGTTTACCGAAGGGGGTAATAAATTCTGCAAGTTTACATGGTTTTAAACAAAGTGTTAAAAGACACATATTGGATCAATGAGTCAATTAATGTAGTTTATTCATCAATGTTTCATATCACCTGATCATAGGGTCAATTTATTGTATATGTAAATTTTAACAATAATGTTAGATTACGTTTGTAAATGGTTTTACCCAGTATAAATAAGTTAAAAATTATCATCATCACAGTTTTGTTATGTTGTTGATGTCTGAATGTCATATATTTCAAAATTACTGACTAATTAATGACAAACATGCTGATTATTAATGACCAAAGCATAGAAAGTTTATGAAAATTAGTTGTAATTTTTCTTGCATTATCCAAAAGACTAGACACTGTTTATGGGGTATATATTCATTTATGTGGGTTATGTATGTTAGTCACTTGCAGGTGTTAGTATGTTTCAGATAGCTTTCTTGGAGAAATATTTGTCTTAATAGTATTGTAGTGCTCTCTCTCTCTCTCTCTCTCTCTCTGTGTGTGTGTAAAAATAACAGCTGGGTTTCAACTGATGATAAAGAAGGCAACATAATGCGAATCCTTGTTTTATCCACACTACTACTAGTCTTACAGTCCAATGGATTGTCACTGAACAGTCCTGACTACAATGGATTTCAGTGTCAGCTTCTGTATATCATGAGTGTGATATGATACACATGTGATAAATGTCACTGGCGATAGATATGAATTATTAATGTAAAAAAATAAATTGTTAACGTCCGTAGTCCATGAGGATAGCATTCTTCAAACAGTTTCTATGTAGAAAATAGTCAACATTTCATATAATCTTGTTGCATACAAACTGTCATATGACAATGTTATTGAAGCGTTCTCCTGTCTTTGGTATTTAATCAGGTCTTAACAAGTAAGTGTCTGATCTAGATCTTAAATACCAGCCATCCTTACTGTGGAATAAAAACTGTATTATGCTGCCTATGGGAGAAGTTATTACTCATAGATCAATATTTTATCGTTATGTGGTACTGAGTAAACAGATAGTTTAGGCCATCCCTCGGGATATGAGTCCCTTAACATAGTAAAATCATCAGGGCTACTTTTGACACGCCATATTTAGGCGTTTCTCTATACACTACACTGGCTTACATCTTATCATCTCAGGCTCTTTATATCACTGTCTTGGTGTAAAGACCACCTAGAAAGATGTTCTTGGGTGTATAGTCCAGAGATTGTCTAGCTTTTGAGGGTTGATCTTTGTCATCAATCTGCTGTGCAAGAAGGCTGTGTAACGTTTCCTATCATAATATATAAATGTTTCGTGTATTGTTTAATTACATTACTCTTTAAATCATCCTATTTGCATCACTATTATTATTGTTTGTGTTGATGTCGATACTGATTAGTTGTTTCACTTTACATAAAGTTCTTTTATCATTAATTAATAAGCAGGTTTTACTAAACTGATCACACTGACTTGAGAATATTACCCTTTCTTTCTGAAAAACATCACTCTCATGTAATAATAACAACCATCAGGGCAGTGTTTCCCTGCCAACCTCTGACCAAACATCAGTACTGGCATTATGTTTGCCAGTACTGTACTGTTATGATTCTGTGATGTTTATGATACATTAGGGTGTCTGTCTGTCTGTCTGTCTGTCTGTCCGTCCGTCCGTCCGTCCGTCTGTCTGTGATAGATTTTATTAATGTTACTATAAAGGCTTTAATGGATATGTTTAATCATCTTCTAACCAAAACCTTTTTAACTAAAAACACGACAGGCAGAGATATCCCACAATAAATGGTATAATAAACTGATGAAATGCATGTGTTCACTCTTGTTAACCCCCTCCCCTGTTATCACTTTCATTTTCTTCTTTTGACAAAAATTATTATAACGGAGAGTAATTTGTGTAAAATAGTTGTCTGTATTAGTAGTGTAAATAGGACCTAGGTGACCTTTTGCTGGCTGGGTGGTGTTTACCAGTTAACTGCCACCAGTTCTTCAGGTACTAACTGATAGAAGGAAGAAGGTATACTTAATTTATCACAGCTGGACTCTCTGTGCGTGAATAGCCAACTAACAGCTGACTGCTTCTCTCTGGTTGTTGTTAGCCCAAACTGTCAGCAGAATTATTTTCTCTTCATTGTTATGAACATGACTTGCAATGGTGGCATGAAATATATTGTGACCTGAAGCTACCATTTGCTGTGCTTGTTGCCTGCATAAACCCAAGGCCATTTTCATTTGAGTATTGTTTTTCCCAGAGGAGAGAAGGCTAATTGTTATACTAATAGATTTTTTGTTGATTGTAGCCCAGTTATTGGTGCTTATCTTGACCTCAAATCAAGTGCAGCTAGATAGATTTCAGCAAATTTTTATTTCATTCAGAGGTCGAAGTTTCACCCAATATTTGAAGGTTTTGTTACAGCTAGGTCAATCTTCATTGATCAATCTTGATGGATGTGGTTGATGTTCTGATATCCTGTAATTGATTATGTTTATCTTCAGACATAAAGTTGATGGTTTTGTGCCATCAAATCAATATTAATAATATACTGCAGTTTGAGGTACAGTCAGGGTGATAAATTTACCTGTTGTTTGCACACAGGTCACATATTTGTTAGATGAAATAAGTTGTCAAAGTTGGCATTTGTGCTTTGTTGAATGATTGTTTAGATATGCTCTAAGGATGTTGCCTGTGTAAAATGTTGTGTACAAGCTTGGTAGAAAATCATTAGTGGTAGTGGTACAGCATTTAAAGTTTATGTCAACTACAATAGTTTCTTTTGACACACCATAGTTATATAATTATTTTTAGATACTAACTATTCGTGAAGGTTTTGGACCTCGAGATTATACTAAGACTGGTTCAAACTCTGATTTGTCTGCATTGGAAAAGTAATATCCAAACAGCTGATCATTTACTATTAACATGAAATACATTGTCTAGGATGGAGGAGTTGGCAATTGATTCATTAGGGAGACTATGAGCCTGATGTCTATGACTTAACTGGCGTGAACATTAGCACCATCTGTAACCATGTTGATGGGGTGCCAAAACGCCAGCCTCCTCCTTCCGACTGATCGACACACAGTCGGTGGTCAGTTTGCTTGGTGACCATAACTACCGCTACCATGGTGATCAAGTGTGCTTGGATGTTGGTGTGATCATTCTGAAGCAGTAGCAGAGTAGGTGGGTGGGTGGGTGGGTGATTGGTGGGAACTGGCTGATGGAGGTCTGAGTGAGCTAGTTATTTCAGTGGATCTTATTTGTGGGCAGGAGTGAATGGGATAGAAAGAGACAAGGGTGAGAAGCAGGTCAGCCGAGTAATATCTTGTCTGTGTCACATAACATGTCAGTATAGAAGTCTTCTCATGTTACCAGGTTCTGTGTTGTATAACATAGTAAACTTGTAATATTAACACAGTAATTGGAGTTACTTTTGTCTCGTGACAGTATCAGTATATTAACACTTTTAATGTTGATGCCGCCTGCATGGCATTATGATGATGAAAATTATGTAGTCATATTTTTGTTATGGCATCTATGTAACTGTCCAGTAGAAAATATGACTAGCTTAATATTATCTCATTGTGTGTATAAATTATACCACCTTTTAGCTAATTTAAAAAAATGTTTGTCTGGATGCATGTGTATCTATGTCATAATTATAGAAAATAAAAATAAACTAATTATGGATATTCAATCACTACTAGCAGTGTATGTCAGGAAATCAGTTATTTTATGTATTAACGTTTGTCATTTCAGATGTTGTTCTGAGGGAGTTGTGTGTTTTTCTCCATTTACATGGTGTATTCATGATGTCTGCTCTGACCTGTAGGTAGCAGCACTATCTAGTCATATACCAGACACAAGCAAAAAGGTATGTAGGTATGGCATATTCCTACCAAACTAACAAACTAGTTATTGGCTTTATGAATTCACCCAGTTAATATCTACTGCATGAAGAATTTTAAATAAAGCAGCTTTTGTATTCCGAAACTGTGTAAGCGTAAATCACTGTAATTTGTACATTATAATGTGTAAGTGACCAAAGGCTTGTATAAGGCTCTGCTATGTAAACTGCTTTAATGATTCCCATATCTTGTTTCATTTGCTTATTTCAATAAATGAACTATTTTTTGCTAATATTAATACAGTTATTTCCATAATATGTCTGATACTTTGCATCATAATTCAATTATTTATAATTATGCTTTCACTGCTGACCAGTTATAATGTCTGTATACTCAGAACCTTTTGACTTCTAATTGTTTTATATTTTGTTGCATGATTTGTGTTACTATATTTAACTTAGACAATGCACATTTACGTCATCTGTATCTGATTTATACAGTTTATCACTAACTAAATATATATTAAAGGTGTCTGTGTCTGTTGCTAAGGTACATCAATATCACTAGTTAGCTTCAAGCACACAAAGAAACATCTGTACTCTAATAACATTTCTTCTTATCACGTTTTGATCAGAACCAGTTCTCATCATCATTGTCATGATCCCATATTGTTGTTGGTAGTGTACTGTGCTCGAGATTTTCATATTTGGAATCAAATACCGGGGTTTCATTATACAGTAAAAGGCTTTGGCTTAATCATATCAGTTCCCTATGGACCAAGACCCCCCCCCCCCTGTATGTCCCATGTGTTACCAGCACTGAGGCTAAACAAGGCATTTGCTCTTTTTGTTTTGAAGAGTAATACATTCCTGTGTCAGTTGTCTGGTGGTGATTGGCATTGTGACATGCATTATGCCACGTCATCATTGTTTAATGATGATGTTATTTACCAGCTGTCATTACAACTGGACAATGACCAAATTTAGATTTATTAGTATGCAGCTGTTGCTGTTAATCACCAATTTCTCTGATACCCTGAATTCAAGTTATAACTTGAACTGGACCTGTGTGATTCATGTCAGATGTTTTATTCAATTGAAGTCTGGTGAAGGCATATTATTCAGCAACTGTGTAAATTTGAAGAAACAGGTGGTAGCTGGGTTATATATCCTGTCTTCCATTTATGTTTGGATTCATTTGAGCATGTGAGATGAGGTAATAGAACTGGATACTTTGGTCTACAAAGATGTCCTTTCATAAGTCAAACTGTTCCACATACACATACAACACACATATTACTTCTCATTGATATTTAACTTCTACTACTATGAGCACTAACCTTCTGTTTTACATGGTTAGCACATCTTTTTGGTAATTACTGTTGTCTAGTTACATTTTTGTAGATAAAATCGGTGTTGTGCATATAGTATTTTAACATGTTATTACAATGTTGTAGTGTCATTTTTGTATGGGTTTGGTGTACAATTCATACATTGATCTACTAGCATTTAGAATTATACTATTTATACTGTGATTTCAGTTGCAATATATATAATAAATTATTATATTATTTTGAAAACATTTGAAAAGTTTATCACCAATTTAACTTATTTGCATTATATAAAAGTTGTGTGCTTCATCTAACATATTCATTCATATGAAACATATGTTGATATACCAGTTCATGGCTGTGGCTAATAATAACAATAATACAAATTATACACACACAATCACACATTTTGCATGTAGTGTAACTTGTGAAGCATGAAAATGCTGTACTAGTAGATTTAGTTTTATATGAAATTGATTAATTAATTATAATGATCTATTATAAAAATATAGAAGTAAAATATTTGCCTGATAAGTTTTAACATGTACATACACACTTGGACCTTATTTAGCCATGAAGGTTGGTGTCTAATAATTAAGACCTGTAGAGAAATTGATGATAAGTTGAAACTAACTATATTCAATGTACCCCCCCCATGATGTGTGTGTGTGTGTGTGTGTGTGTGTGTACTATATATAATACATACACACACACACATCATATAAGTTTTCCCAAAGTCATAGAAAGGGCACTTAAAAATCAGTACAGTATATTCATGATAAATAAATAGTAAATTATCCAACAGTTACACAGCCAGTGAGTGAAACTCAAATGTGTAAAAAGGTTTTATTTAACAAAAGATGAAATTAAACTTGAAAATCCTATAAAACCACAGTTGTATCACTAATATGATAGCAACATACATTATGTATTATACACATTTTATGATTTGGAACTGGGAAGTTTCATTATAGTTTTTGATACACCCTTTTTATTATAAAATGACAAATTTCTCATAATATGTCAGTGATGAAAGATATCTATAAAGGAAGCTTTAAAGAAACCATGAGATAGAACATGTTTGGTAGATATTTTATGGTAAATCACTAAATGTACCTTTTTCAGCTGTGGTTATCATGTTATTTAAAAGATATTAGTGAGAAACCAACATACTGCATACTGACATAGATCTTGTGTAATTCCAGAAATGCCAAAGTCTTTCTAAATACTTATTAAATTAAAACTGTCACACTTAAACATACAAAACAAATGTTACAAACACAGTGTTCTACAACATTCCTTCAGCACATTGATCTTAATGAATCATGCTAAAAAGCTCTGGGCTGGGAAATGTTTGTTCTGTCTTTTATCAAAAATTGAATAAATGAGGGCAAATAATAGAAATGCAGATCATCATAGCTGCAAGTATGCTAATATCTTCAACATACAAAATAATGTTAATTTAGTTTCTGCTTGAGGAACAAATGTCAACAAAATTGTTATAAAATATGTTTGTAATGTAGATTGTTCAATCTAGCTGCCAACTTCTAGCATTAACTGATAAATGAAATAGTCATACTTATAGCATGAAACTATATATATGTTCTATATATGTTCTATTATCACTAATAGACCAGTGTTGTATATATGATGTTGATGCATCTGTCATGTTTCTAGTGTAGATTTTGATTAATCTGTGTTTTCTCTTTTTTTCTCATCCATCCCCCACACCACTTTGTCTATGAACCCTTTTGTCACAGAAGCCATGTTTCCAATTGCAGAGATAGGCAGAATGTCGTCTACACTGGTAGAGACAGTGTCTATAAACTATGAAGACTTCAATGACAGTTTTCTGACATGTGGAACCTGTCTCTGTATGTTCGATGGGCAAGACCACACACCAAAATTGTTACCATGCTCGCATACAGTTTGCCGTAGCTGTCTAGAACACATCATCGAGGCACAGGGAAGAAATCCAACAACATTTCGGTGTCCAATATGCCGTGACACAATCACCATCCCTCGTGGTGGTCCATCATCATTCCCTCCTAGCTTCATTGTTAACCAGCTGCTTGACCTAATGGCACGCCAGCGGCGAGACATCATTCCCAAGTGTTCTGACCACTCACAACAGGAACTCATGTTCTGTGAGACATGTGATACGGTCTTCTGCATTGATTGTACTGGAGGTTCACATAATGGACGTGGGGCAAGTGCTCACACGGTCATCCCATTTTCTATAGCAATAAAAAGGATGTCGGAGATACTGCTCTACAAGGCTAGTCTCTGTATGAAGAACCTTAACAGTGCATGTGAAAATGTTAGCAAAGAAATGGACAGGCTTGATATCAGTGCTGAACTGTGCATAGAAGCCATCAGCAAGACTTTCCAGGATCTGATGAACATTGTAGATCAGCGTCGCCATGATGTCATCACAATGGTTAGGAATATACGTGATGACAAAAAGCAGATACTGAAGGAACAGCTTGACATCATTGAGTTAGAAAAAACCAAGGTGCAAAGTGACTGTCAAGGCCTGCAACACCAGGTTGAGGTACGAAACATCACAAAACGTATCAGTGATCTCAATGAGAAACTCGACATATCAAGCACCCTGGCAGAGCCAAGGGAAAATGCCTACATGAAGTTTGAAGTGAAACATAACAGTGCTTTGAAGGATCTGCACAATGTGTTGAATAACTTTGGACGCATTAGAATTAGCACCACTTTCCCAGCTCTCTGCACTGCAAAATTAGATCCTTTGGGTACCCACCTCAAAGCCACGGTCACTGTGACTACAGTGGATTACCATGGTAATCCAAGAACAACTGGCAGTGACCCAGTTATTGTGCAGCTTAGAAATGAACAAGGCAAGATAGTTTCAACTGAGATGAAGGACCATGACAATGGTGTGTATACAATCACCTTCACACCGCACACTGCAGGTCGGCATAAACTTGACATCACTATCTTTGACCGACCAATCAGAGAAGGCCCTTTCTATGTGGAGGTAACCAGTCACAAAAACCCTTGTGCCAGGTTTGGACGTCGAGGCAGCGGTCCAAATGATTTCATTCAGCCAATTAACATCGTCCTTGATGTAAACCAATTGCTGTATGTATTGGATACTGGCAACAGTCGCATAAAAATATTGGATTTGCAAGGAAATTTCATCAGACAGATAGAACAGCATGGGTTGGAGCAGCGTGGAGGCACAGGACTCACTCTGACACCTGCAAACACACTCATGGTTGTTAATTGGCGCACCAAATGTGTTACAGAGCTGACAATAGATGGTATTGTCATCAACAAGTTTACCTGTTCAGACTTTGAAGAACCAGTGAGTTTAACTGTAAGCAAGGATGGAGATGTGTTTGTGGCAGATAATGGCATGAACCGAGTGTGGGTATTTAACAGACAGGGTAAGCTCATCAACACAATGGGTGGAAAGGGTGATAAAGATGGACAGTTCAGACTTATTACATCAATGTACACTACACCCAATAATGAAATAATTGTTGTAGATAATCGCATTCAAGTGTTCTCAAGTGCCGGAAAGTTTCTCTACAGAATATCCACTGGCGCACCTATCAGGGGTCAGTATGGTGGAATTACAGTTGATCGCTATGGTAATTATCTAGCAACACACCAAGGCAAGTCAAATGTGCAAGTGTTTAGTGCAAATAGAGAGTGGGTGTTTGACATAGACAGTCATGCTGACAAGTTAAAACGACCGAGTGGCCTGATCACCTTCAATGAGCATGTCTATGTTGTGGATTTGGGAAACGACTGTGTGAAGAAGTACAGGTATATGTGACTGATGCTTCAGGTGGGCCGTGTATGAGTGAATGATGAAATCAGATCTGTTCTTCATCCATACATATAATTGTAATCTTAACAGTGTTGATCATTGTTGTATGTTTGTCATGCCACTGTCTGTTATGACAAAAGTATTAGGAGTGTTAACTTAGTTAATGCAGTCATTCACCTAGCAATACTGGTATCCCACTTCTCTTTGTTTGTTTGTTTGATTTCCTTATTTTGGCTTCTCTTAATTAAAGATCATAGCATGGCATGAGGTTGATACGAGTGAAAAGTAGTGACTACTTGTACCTCAGGGCTACTAGTTATTGTTTTCAGAAGAATGTGTAAATCAGTGTACATATAGAAACAAACTGGCAAATAAATGCACACGCATACACACACACATACACACGAGAAGTAAATTTTAGTCATATATGATATGTTAGACTCGAGTGAAAATCAACTGTTTATGTTTGCTTGAAATGTTTTGTACTTGTACTTTGCTTGGAGAGTAACACCCGCGTGCTATATCTGAACAAGTTTTGTATAAAATTTTATCGCATGCATTTACTTTTAATCAGCATCATGAAGACTGTTAACCTACTCATAAAGGACGTTCTAACAAAAACTGAAATCTGATACCTGCTGCATTTAGAATAATTATCACCTAAAAGTATTTTAGGGATATGATGTCTTCGGTGAAACCAACCATATACAAGAATGCTTGTTTGTCATGATTTGTGGATTGTTTATCATCCTGTACCATACAATATGCAAATATTAACCAGCATTGACCATTTGTTCCATTGGATTTGTTAAACGAACAGTAATTGCTATCAGATCACTATTGTCAAGATGCACTACAAACAAATGGTATGCAGACCTACTTTTACAATAGATATTGAAGCAACTGGTAAGATGTAAATCTTTGATAACATGATTGAAGATTGAGAAGTATAAATAGCTGCACATTGTTGCATGGTGTAATGATCTGAGCACCTTCATCAACTAACCCATATTTTATTGTCCGTCATTTCTTTTGTGCAATGATTTACGTGTTCATAATATATTATCTTTTAATTGTGTAGCTATATTTATTACCTTATAAATGGGGTTAGGTTTATTGAGTCAAGTGTGGTGTATGACTAGGAGATGTATGTGGGTTTTGTGTGTGTGTGTGTGTGTGTGTGTGTGTGTGTGTGAGAGAGAGAGACAGAGAGAGAGACTACAAAATTTCAAACTATACTTCCGCATTACATATCCCTTTTCAGACAATGTTCATATTCAAATAGAATCAATCACAGTTTCTGGCATCTTCAACTAGTTAGATACCTCATAATCTAAGATCTCATTAGAATAGGAAGAACAGTTGACAAAGTAATAACAATAAGAGACCTTTCTAGTGGTTTATTTTGATATTTTGCTAGCTGATGAATAATCTTCATTTTATGTTAACTGTTTTGTTGAATTTGTGGAAATATCATCTTTGTTTGGCACAGACAACACAGTTATGGGATCGTGCTTTGATAAATAGTAATTAGAACTTGGATTCGTTTGCTAAAATGATTTTAAAAAACAGCAGTGATACTGTAGCTGACTCAGGGTTGTGCTTGTTAACTTCATTGACTGCCAAAATCAGAATGATTATCGTTTTTTAGTTCTTATGAATATGCAAATTATACTGCTATGCAGAGCATTGCTTCAGCTGTGAGTCAGTTTCTGAATTTAGTTTTGTAGAGTGTCCTGTGTATTTTTATCTGAGCTAGTAAAGACACTTCTGTTTAGAAGCTAAGCCTATTGCACCATAACGTATTATTCAACCTTCATGGTCATTGCATAAAATTGTTAAGGATGGCTCATAGCACCCACTATTGGTTGTTTCCATGTATGTTTATTTCATATTTAGAAGGTCTCTAACAAACTCAGTAGGTGTGGCTTACATTTCTATAATGTAGTTTGTACATAACAATTGTTAGGAAATTAAATTTTAAGGCTGCTTTTCTTCAAACTGTTGTAACGTCCAGTCTAACTAGTCACGAGGCTTGGGTTTACTATAAGAAGTACGATTCTAAGCATTATCATTAATAGTACAAATAGCCAGACAACTCTCCACTTCAGATAGGCCGTGCCCTACAGCGACGGCCTGGGGTATAAATTCCCCATAACAAGCAAAAACAAAAACCACTTCAGATGTAACACTATAAGTAGTACACCAAATGTAAAATACGTGGAGGTTTAATCTTCATGCTAGTCATCATTAAGTTGTATGAAGATTTTAGCTAAAAGAACATTAATTAATTCTGGCTGCTGACTCATTTATAAGCAAATGATGTACAGTGCTGTATATGACTGGCTCAGTGTTGGTGTGTTCGCCTTGAACGGAAGCTAGAGCTGTTGGTTCAAGAGAAATATGCCATTATACTAAAACCATCGTTCTGTAAGTGAAGAGATGTATAAATCGAAGTATCAGCCAGAAATAGATAACGAATCACACAACTTGTCATCAAGCATAATGCAAGCTTGTCATCGACAATAACATTACTGCAAAATCTGGTTAATGTATAAGTGCATCTTGTAGTGTCTGTTGGCTTCTGGTAGATTGCTAGTGAATTCTCACCTAGTGAGGAGGGTCATTACAACAGAAGTGTTTAGAATGTATTGTGCTTGTGCACATTGTGTGCAGCACATGTGATTACATGCAAGCTTTTTTAATGTATCTTTTTTCTATACAATTAATTTGTATGCACAATGTACAGATTACTGTTAGGTAAGAGACTGACCATATAAGCCAACAGCTGTGTCATTTTGCCTGCAGATTTCTTCCAATGTAAATAGCTACACAGCCAACCTAAGCTTTCAGGCAAAGCAAACAAGGTTTCTTTTGCGATACACATTTTTTTTAACTTTTGCAATGTCTTTATCAGGACAAGTCTGTGCACTTAGATTGTGGTTATCTATATCAAAATTTTCTTGACTTTTATATTATTATTATCATCATCATCATCATCATTATTTTTCATTATCTACTTTTGGTAGTAAACACTTTCATCAAAATCAATTTGACATAAAAAGAATACAATACAAATGGCTTTATTCTGGATCTCTTTATATATATATATATATATCCCACTCATTTATCCTGTTTTGTAGGATGTTTTCTTAAATCTGGATTCATTTATATTACTCGTATTATCACAGTCTCCGGCATGGGGAAATTTATGCATTAAAATAACATGGCATCAACAGATCAGTTTTTGGCAAGTGTAACATGGGTTATGGTTGACTAGCTATTCATTTTTCACATAAATATTTATTATATCCTTATGACTATATGTTTCTATGAATAAGCTTTCCATTAACATGTACACACACAACAGTAGGACATTGACTACTAGTCATTAAGGATTCACCAAGCAGTCAGTAAGAGAAAACTTCGCTTTAATTAGTGTAATCATATCTGATAACTGACATTTATATAAACGTTTGTCATCGGGTATGGTACTGGAATGATCAATTAGTATTAGTTCTAATTGGATTGAAATAAATTATTAGTTCACAATTAATATCCCTATAATGATGGTTCAATGTCAGACATCCAAAATATTGTTTGTAGAAGTCGCCTTCATGTTTAACTACTTGGAGTACTGCATAAATAAGTGTTGCTACTATCTAATTCAGTTTTGACTATACAAGTGTTCCTGGATTGTGTATTTTATGTAAAGTTATCGATATAAGAATATGTTTTGGGATCAAACTAAAATCCACATGGTAATATGTTGAATATATTTGCATTTGGTTTAGATAAATTGAAGTAAATTGTAATAATAGTTCTGTAATATATATTTTATTTACGTTCTATCTTGCCTCGTACAGATAACCATTATTAATTGTCACCGTTGATTATGTGATGTATAAAGTTGTGCTACAAAAGTCCACAAATATTTATCAATGTTTAGTCCTCCCATTCTATCACGTATGCTGGAATACTGTCGGATTCGTTGTGGAATATGCAGAGTATCCGAGCAACTCTTAATTAATATTGATTCCACCTTCTGTTAAAGATGGACAGGATTTGCTATATATGTAAATGTTTATTAGTGTACTGCAGTATGATTGTGCTTATTTATTTCCTCTTGTACTATGTATAGTATCTTAACATATCGCCGATCATGATGTGTTTTAGTCATGTGATAAAACCACCTCAGTTTATTTATTTATTTCATTCAACTTGGGCTCTGGGCGTGGGTAAAATGTGGAGCTTTCAACAACAGCCTCTAAATATTCTGACCGTAGTGGTAAATAGACATCAGCCTCGCCAGTTTGAAAGCGATCAACGGAGTCAGATTGTCACCAGTCCATTTGTGAAATCCCAATTGCATTATCTGCTTAAGATCTCCCAGAGCCACTGTCTTTCGCTGTGAAATATTTTCATGGATCTCAATTTTCTTTAATATGCATTGTTTATCTGGAAGTGGTTCACTAAATTGGCTTGAAATCTGATTATTTGTATCTTTATTTGTTTTGTTTCGGTCATTCATGATTAATTGATTCTACTAGTTAAGTGAGTAAATTTGTAAATTATGTAATGACCTTTCTTTTCTCAAGGGTTCTACTTAAAATGTCTTATTTTGGGTGTTCATTTAATTTGATCGATGATTGCACACTTAGTGATCATTAAACTGAAGTATTTGCTGAGGAGCTCGTTTGATAAATAGAATACTTGACGTTTTATCCACAAATTCCTGTAATAACTTAGTCACGAATTGTTTGCTCTGTATGGAATTGTAGCATATCTAGTTGTATACTATAGGTCATTAGCACTGGCAATGACCCCCGTTGCAGTTGTTGAGTTTTCAAACTGAATAAACGATATGGCTGTCAGCCGCAGGTGTGATAATTGTGTGTGATGTATGCATTATATTATACTGTTATGCAAAACCTTACTTTGTTGGGCAATGCCTTTATTGAGATGAACAATTTTACAAATATAATGACAATGTAAAAATAATAAATAGCACATGAATAGGATTTACAAAGAAATACGTCAGTAGTTGGCCACTTTTATCATGACTATTGTCTCGATGTAAAATCTTCGTGGTAAGCGTCTGATGCAGTTGGTGTATGTCCATGTTGTCTTTCGTTGTCTAGGAACAATAGTTGGTCTGATTGCTGTTCGGACATAACATAATATACCTTGTATAGACACTTCAGTATACTGAGTCTCTTTTTTAACATGTGTACCAAATCCAATCTGCTCATACCACGTGCTTCATTGATACGATCTTTTATGACTGAAAGCTTGTGAATTAAGGCCTCCAAAAAGTCGCATGATTTGTTCAGCGATTGTTCAACAGCAGCAAATTTGTCGTCGATACCGGCAAATTGATAATCATAATCTAACACTGATCTTATATTTGGTACAGATTCCATTTTGTGTTCTTAGACAATGGACTAAACATCAACAAGTGATTTTCCAAGAACCTGGCATATTTATATAGACCATTTGCGTTTTGTTTTCACACTTATTTAATAACGGCAACTTGTCCAAACCGATGAACAGCTTTTCACTAAAAGCAATCGACTGAATTGGTTGAATTATTTGAAGCAGTGTTCATTGTGACACCTGACAACTTTCAACACAACTGTTAATGCCATAGTAATTGCAGTTATCAGTAAGTTTTAGAAAAAAAGGATGCGTTAAATTCAAACAAAAATGTATATATAACTTAATCTATTGTGTGTGCCTGAAATACCTTTCACGTGCATTAATGGACGAAGTTTAGTCTGAATCTATTTTATATACAAATAAAATGATCAATTTGTTCTGCTTCCGAATAAGCAGATCTATGTCGGAAAGAGAATGATCAAATTATGATACTGATTGTAGTGGTTAAATTTCAAAGTGGTTAAATTTCGCTTAAACCGGGAAAATAATGTTATTACTCGTACTAGCTGTAACCAATGCTGAATTAACACTCTAATATGTAATTGCATCATTTATTCCAGCAAGTGTTTGAAGTATAACTTCCTGTGGCTGGCTATATCTCCATTTAATCTCACTGCGCAATGTCATTTGGTAATGATTAAAACAAAATGAAGCAGATTAAAATCACTAATACGAATGATACATTAATTTATATTAAATCTTTCGACACATTATTGGGGCCATTTTGCAAGTTAAGGATACTATGAAAAACGGTTTCATTTTATTTGATATAGTCTCGGAAATTTAAAATGAGACTCTGCGGGAATAATATTTTAACACGAGTCGCATTTAAAAGAAGTGTAGATTTGCTTTGTGCCTAAGTGCTAGATATGGTACTGTTGCCTATCTTCCCCAAACAACATACATACACTTTCTTTATCTACCCACAGCTATATCGTTGGATTAATAAGGGGATACCAGGAGCCATATTATTCCGATAAACATATTTTATTGATAAGTATATGGGTGTTCATTGATATAATGTTTAGTTCATGAAACTGCCAGGGTATCACACTTTAAAATCCTAGTTCTGGCAGAAAAAAGGAAATATTTAAATATATTTATCTAGGTTCTCGGCCTTTGTTCCTCGGTCAGAGTATCGAAACATTGGGCAGCCAAAACATTGGGATGAATAAAACCAATAAAATACATTAGTTAAGTCAACAATAATACAATACTTATTTGAATAAATATTAATGAAAGCAATCTCTATAATAATATTAGCTTACGAAGTTAAAATAAGGCATAATGTTTAGCTTCTTTCTAATTTGTGACGTTAATTGTTTTAGTATCACGATGTATTCATTTCAGACTTCTACTTCTGGATATAAAACAAATCGGAGTCTAGTTCACGGTTAGGTCGGAGTAGTAAATAAAAAGTGCACAGAATTGCAGCACGGAAAACTTAGCACTGAATGTAAGCATGGTAAACTGCAATGTTACAAGGCTTCAAACAAAGTTAGCAAATTAATAAAAAGTATAAAAGCTATAATTAAAATATGCAAGTAAATTTATGAAATTATCTTTTATTCAAATAATATGAAGCTAAACAACTAGTTTGATCAGTTTCTTAATTATCACGATACGAGATTAAACTATGTGGCCAAAAACCAATATCTAGTTTTCCGAAGTGTTAAAAACTGGATAATGTCATTCTTCCGACAGCTTATTATTGTTTCAATAGTTATTAAGTTATTAAGAAACATTAAACAGTAAATTCAAGAAACCACGAAATAATTGGACAACAAAGACATTTTCATATAATCATCTAGCACAAATTGTTTGAAGATCGACATTTTATAAACATGAGCTCAAGTGATCATGGCATATATGGTCCCTTCATAAATACAGATGTATACACCAGGCAGGACTCTTAAGATCCCAGAATACACAACTATTGGTAGTACCTAAGATGCGGATCACAACATATGGCAACAGATGTTTTAATTATGCAGCACCCAGTCTCTGGCATGGACTGGCTGCCGATATTAGAGAATCTAAGACAACAGAGACTTTAAAAAAACGTTTAAAAACACATTATTTTCTAGTTCATTATAGCCATTGAACAAATCTAGTCATTCTTAATAATGTGTATATATAACATGTTTATATTCCAGTTTTATATTCTAGTTAATAGCAGTTCGATATATTGTTATATCAGTATATTATAACGATTTAATTTAGTTGATTAAGTTTAGTTTATTTTGTCTTTTTTTAATCATACTATTACGTCAAAAAATTAATCACCACTATATTGTAATATTTTATTTTACATTTAATATATATTATTCCATGTCATTTTAACATTTTACGTTTATATTGTAAAGCACTTTTGAACATGATACAGTTTATGAAAAGAGTGCTATATAAATATGGTATATAATAATAATAATAAATACAACTTATGGCTTCATAAATACAACTTATGAATACCATGTAGAACAATAATTTTGTTATATATATATATATATATATATAATTATTTGAATCAATTGATTTAAACCAACCAACCCTGATTGATGTAGATCTACACACACCTATATATTGATTTAAAGATATATAGAAAATCAAAACGTTATAACAATTAATGCTATTAAAATGGATAGTAAATAGTAAAAAGTGCTATTTAATTTCTCGTTAAAATAATAATATCTTTATATTTTGTACTCGTGGTACAAGAACACGTAAAACCACAAACGGAAAATGAAATAAAAAACGTAACACCAAAAAATTATTAGCTTAATCTATACAAAGATTTGTCAAGAACATATTTAGTATTCTATTATTAAAATCACCGATCTATGATAAATATCTCCGCTCAGTAAACATTTAACATGATGGACAATAACCTCGCATTAAAGTCAAATCTGAGTTCTACGATATATACCATTAACATATTATGATAATGAATCGGTGAAACGAATATAAAATTTATGACGTAAATAAGATATATTCCTGCCAATAAAAGATGCAGCATATGATAATGTAATCTTGTCAATATAGAGACTACAATATCATTTTAATATTTTTAGCATGTACTTGGTATGATATATGAGGTTGTTCAAGCAACGGTCCTAATAACCATAAATGAGTAAGATAATATAAATTAGATAGACGTCGCACTGCCTTGTTCCACAGGACGCCACATTTTTGGAATACTACATATTTAAAATCCTACACTTGTGAACCATCGAAAGAACAAGTAAACTCCGTAAAAGCTGACACATGATTCTTGTCTGGTTCAAACATTTACAAGTACTTAATAAACTGTTCACAGAACCATTGAAGGTAGAACATTTCATTTTACAATCAGTTAAGTTGGATCAGTGTTTTTTAACAATATAATTAATTAATCAATCAATATAGACTATAAATAATGTTGACGATATGACACCATCTTGTTTTACTCTATTTAACACCTTTAAACAGCGGGCTATAGATGAATCCCGTGAAACTCATAACTGTTGTTTCGTGTAAGAGCTGGCATTCTACGATCAATTAACAATTTAAATAATTTACTATAGTATACCTTATTAAAGGCATTAGACACGTTTATAAGGTAACTATATACATTCCTACCCTTTCGGACATATTAATATACAGTTTCAATAAAGACAACTGTATACTAATCGTTTTAGAGAGGCCCGGCTTGAAATCAAACTGTGTATAAATAACTACATTACAGATCTATTAATAGCAATATTATCACATAATGTATATCCAGCAGCTTACACAACTAAAACCATAAAGCTTAACCATGATAGTTATCGCTAGAATACAAGGAAGAGATACATACCTTTTTTTGAATTGAAATAATATAGTAGAAGGCTGCAATTCATTTGCAGTATAACCGTGCAAAATCATGACAATAAATAGAAAGCGAATCATATTAAATGATTTATCAGACCGACTTATAAGATGGATGGAGGGTCCACCATCACGTTTCCCTAGCTGCTTTTAACTCGTGAACACATTTAAATATACTTGTCACAGATATATTAATATTGCAAAAAAGTCCCCAAAACAGATACAATATCAACGCAAATTGTGTCTAGGTCTTTCTTGCTGGTTGGTACACTATTGTACAATTTTACTATTTCTATACAATAACTCAACAATTTTGGGATCGCTGCACACCTCATCAACATTGGATGGAATATATTTAGACATGGGACTAGAATTATCACATTTTGTGGAAGCAAGTTTAGGTTTACATGTTTCGTATTCATTACGGGTTTCATATTCATCCTCAAATTCCAACAAAGTTTTAGTTTGAACATTATTTCTCACATAACACATATTAAAATTTCCACAGATAATGAGGGCATTGCATTTATTTTCATATATTAAATACTCAACGTCATTAATAGCATTAGGACAGTGAATGGCCTATATTGTGCCAATGTATCGTTAAACAACATTCATCCATCATCAACAGCATTAACGTTTTTGTCTTCCACAGTCGCATTAGATTAATTATCACAATACACATAAACTGATACAATACATATAGAGAAATTATGGCTGTTTTTAATGGTAATACCACGTACATATATTAGTCTGGAGTTTGTATCAATATGTCGTACACATTTTGCCAAAGTTTTACGCTATAATATGGCGACACCGCCACTCGATCTACCAACCACAATTTCTGATATAGAATCAGTACCGGACTCACCGCACGACAAACTGACTATGTATAAAGATAGATAGATAATTTATTTATTTATTTCTCACTGAGACATAAAAACGATACTAATCGGCAATATCACAGTTACTTAATAGATAAATGAACTTATCTTCATCGCTCAGAACATTAAAACAGAGTTTAAAACGGAGGCCTTTGGGAATAATTCATATCGAAGATCACCATACAATGTACATTTCATTAAAACATGAAACTCATCTTCCAGAAACAAGTACAGCATTACATTCCTATCGACCGGTTTCGATCCTAATTTCTGCAACCTGACACACAACCCGACACACATAATCATCGTAACATGTGGCTCGGTAATAAATTCAAGTTTAAAAAGTATGCATGTCCGTAGTTTACTTCTACCATTTCCCGATCGTGCGTGATATTGATTAATTTGAGAATACCTGTCATGCATATTTGCTTGTGACATGACTAGATCTAGTTTATTCATGACATGCTTATCATTAAAAGGCGTATAAATTTACCTCATTCACATAGTGCATTTGAACTGAGCACATATATACAGACCCTCCTACGTGTTATTTAAAAAGACCAGAAGATCTTCTGCTTACATTTTCTGCATGAAAAACAAATGTCTAGTTTCAGACCTTCCAATATTTTAATAATAAAATGCAGAATATTTTTGCAGAAAAAAACCCCCATTTTATTCAAACAAACAAACAAACATATGTATACGATTCTGGAATGTTCTCAGCGCACAGCCACTGCGTTGTATAGAAGATGCCTGTGGCCCGCTTGGCACTGATCGATTCAATTACCCATGGCGCCACCATGCGGTTGAATGTCACACTACGGTCTCGGGTTAGAAGTCTAAGAATTACTGCGTTGCATGGCGATTTACGCGTATGGTAGCCGTTCATTATCTTACTAAAAAGATGTATTCAGCTATATTTGGATTTTATTTATAGTCCATTAAGTGTATGTGATCTCTAGATAATAATTTAGTAGGTATTTCATAGACTAAATTCATCCAATAGATATATGCCATCTGAATGATGTGAATGGATAAAATCAATGATCACATAGATTGTGATTCAATGGTTGATTCCTATTACTGTAACATTGGTATTTATGCGTGATATCTTGTATTGAAGTGAACCGTTTTATTTTCTGAATCAGCCATTCATGCAATATTTGCTACATGTAAATGTGAAGGGTGTTAATATTCTAATGTAATAACATTTTTTATTTAATATTATACAGGTGATACATATATGATCCCAAGTACAAGTAAAAATAATATTTCCCAAACTCTACATTAAAGGGATAGCCCACTTCATTTCAAATTTTGGGGACTAATACAGCTATATACTCACAAATATCATAAATAATGTCAAAATGTGTAAACGATCACCCACATATTAAATAACCCAGTTCAAACTGCTGATTAATCGACTTTTAATGGTCTGTGGGCGCCGCCATTTTGAAGCTAGACAGAGACCCGAAGCTCCTGAATGCTGACGCCACTTCAGCGTATCCGGTTGACCTGAAGTCTGTAGAGCCTGTACAAAAGCATGTAAACAAATATTTTCTGAGGGTGGACTGTCCCTTTAAATATTAAAAAAAACTTCATTAAAATCAATTTATATTCAGTTAAAAGTTTAATTTTAAAATCATTTATTTAATCCATATTATCTCGTGCTAAAAAAATCCCATACAAGTCAACATGAATAACTAAGGCATAGCTGTGTCATTCATCTGGAAAAATGGGTCCGCTCAATCATTGCATGGGTTATATTCTGATAAATATTGTGTTAAATCCTTTGAAAAGACACAATTGTTCAGCTGAAATACTAGTCTCAGTCTCCGTGTAATATGAAATAATTTGCCAAACGATTTCCAGTAGTTATCGTTAGTGAAAAGTTGCCATACCATATTAACAGTGGGCGTCATGGGTGTTTCTAACCCGAGACCGCAGTTGGTAACCGATGCAACGCATTTCGCCTGGATCGGTCCCGCCGATCAACGTTGATCTTGCACACGTTGCAGTGCAGCAAATTGCACAGAGTATTTGCACCTAATGATGCACGGAACTTGGTGTCATTCTCGGTACAAGGGGTAACCAAGCGTTCGACGGGGACTGGTCGTACGGCAGTATCAGAACTCAGCTGATCCACGGGAACTCGGTAGCATAATTAAACTCTACTGCGTACTGTTTTTTTTCTTTGCAGAATTGCCTGCGTCTTCGCCTTTCCTTTTCATAATCTTGGCGCGCGGAACCAACTATCAACAACTAATACAACCTACTAAAAAAATTAACTTCTTAAAATAACTCGTATACAAACTATGAAATAACTCTTAACTACAAAATACACGATACTTCGAGATCACTTCTTAGACATGCAAACGGCGTGGTAAAAATATGCGGTGAAAATGTTATACTCCAATCTCATTCGTTGAAAAAGAACGCGCCACCATATGGTGCTTCTTTCAGGTCAATGATACGTATAGCGCACTCACACATATAGCGTACAAAATTAAAACAGATAACGTACTAAACAACGAAACGTCCTAGATTGTGTGACATCTGCGCGCATTTGATTCCACAGGGGAGGGGGTGCCCTCATGCCATCTCTAATAGCCCTGGCACTATTTTCAACAATATATTTTTTAACTTCCGGTGGCACTGCAACCAAGTCCGTAAAAGCGGAAGAATTTCAAAATAAAGCGGGAAAGCGGAAGGTTTTCTAGAAAAACAAGAAAAGAGGAAGATTTTCCGCTTTATCGGAAGACTTGGAGGGGTTAAACGTATCCTTGGGCCTGGCAATCATTTTAAATTGTCAGGAGTAATATTCAAACATGGTCACACAAACTATAACTGATATCAAAATATGAACACGTTCAACCACATATTAAATAACTCAGTTCAAAACACTAGTGAATCGACTATGATTCATCTGTGGGCGCCGCAATTTTGAAGCCAGAAATAGATCAGATGCTCCTGAAGTCTGATATCACTGATTGCAAGCTTAAAAAGCACAAATGCAAAAGGTGTATTTACGAATATTACAGTACAGTTGGTCCAAACAGTGTCGTACATTACTAGCATGACTGAAGAAAACTATACAGTAAAGTTCCCTACGAAGATTAATCTGTACTCTTGTAACACTAAGCGTCTACCGAGGTGTCATATTTATGTAAATGAACTGCGCCAGTTAGTAGTACTTATGGTAATTCCATCTCATCACTGTGAAGAAATATCTGTAAGTTATGGTTCTAAGCTATCATCTGATTAAAGAAACTAATTACAGGTTGGTTTGGTTGGTTTTGTTGTTCGGGGAGAATCCCCAGGCTGTCGCTTAATCAGCACAGCCTCTATGTTGGAGTGGTTGAGGAACTCCTCCCCCACCACTCACAGGGGAGCAGTACGGAAAGATGGAGCCGAAATACTGCCAGAGTGTTTTACGTCCTCAGGGGGTTTTTAACGTCCCCCTTTATTTTAAATAATTCAGTGGAGACGGCAGCGCCATTTAACGTGGTCAGCCACCCACGATGTAGTGAGCCGAGAAATTAATCCCTGGAAAAGTTTCGACCTCTTACGGAGCTCACTAATTAATTACAGGTCTTAATGTTCATGTTATATATATCCCAGATAGCATGCCACAGGTGGCCCACCAATGAGAGAACAAGTGGCCCACCAGTGGCTATAGCCAACGTTGGCGTTTTGTTCAAGAATTCCAACAATGGACCACTGGTGGCAAGCCACTGGTGACAAGACACTGATGCCCACTGGTGGCAATTAGCCACTGATCTGTTACCACTGGTTAAGATTGATCAAACTGTATTGCAAAACACACCAATCAAAACAAATTTGAACTAATAATACATTCATATCCAAATATTTATTTCTCTATAACTGTTCGCTAATTTATCTACAGCTCTTCGGGGGTGTCACTGTCACTCTGTAACTCATCTGCAAGATTTTATATCTCCCGCACCATTGAAAATAAAGTTGTTTCACCATTTTATACAATACAATACCATAATGAATAAGAATAGAATGTATAATTTGGTATTTGGTTTTACAAGTATAACTTATCCAATATTTTCAATTTATGAATTTTTTTACAGTCTTTGTTTATAGGTGGCCGATATGCGTTGGCAGCCGATACCTGTGTTAGTGTGTAGACCGTTATATTTTGGCGTCAGAAAGAACATATACCACCACCTTGTAATAACAAATCATATAGAACAGAAGTATCCTGACATTTATTTTCATGACATCCGTGTGTGTATATATATATATATATATATATATATATATAAGGACTCACCAATATATATAAGCAAATAAAATTTATTGGTGGGTCCTTTTTATATCCCAGATAGCCAGCTTAAGGTGGCGATATGCGGCACGGGTGACAGAGGCTAGCCGTTGTGAATATCAACCGGTCCAGCTAGATTAGACTACCTCTACGTCTGTGTATGTAGGCCTATCATTGGATCTACATCAGAACGTTATGAAAACGTTACGCGTTTGCTGGGCATTTGTTTGCTCATAGGTTAAACTGGGGTGGTGGATATTTGTATAAAAGTATAGTGTCTATACACAAAGGACTTTGAACTAGAGTAGACAATGTATTTTGGATGAAAATATACATTACTATTCTAATCATAATGGCCTATAGTGATAAAGGTCTTGGTTTTGGTGTGTTAATTGGTGTTGTTAAGGAAGTTAATTTATTCAATATTCCAAATATCAACATTTGTTGTTCACATCCCTGTGAAGTAAATCTTCAGATTTATCATGATATTCTTAACTGATTATGAATAGTGCATGTTTTGGTTTGTGAATCAATCCATTTTTTGTTTTGGTTTGATTTTATACTTAATTATAATAAGTGATCAATTACAATTGTCTGTTATAAATGCTAATATTTAATGCAAGTATATTACTACTGTGTTAAACAAAGTGTTCATATAAGCATATTAGTGTACAAGATGAAAACAAATGTTGGAAAATGTCATTTGGCGTTTCATTAAAAGTTATTGATTCCATGTGCAAATTATGACGCGTATTCAATGTGTAAAAAGGGCAATGCGGATTCAGGGTGGAAATCCTGACATGGATTCATCATGGAAATCCTGTTTTCAAAGAGCTAAATTTCCAAATGTGATTTTAATTGCTGCTAGATATGCTCCATTTGAAGTAGTGATTAATTTATTTATTAGTTATAACTAAGTCATACTTTTGATATTTTCTTTTTCTACGTTGTACTAGATAGTTATAACTGTATGATAGTTACCATATATAACTACAAATTGTTTGTACAATATTCATGATACTATTGCAATTTAAATTAAAATGGACTGCATACAGGTGTTCTTTAATAATCACATGCTACAGTATGCAGTACACAAGGAATAGGTGCAGTTGGTATATTGTATACCTGGAACCAATATCACATATATATATACAATTATTAAAAAATGCATATAAAAACACAGAACTATATATAAATAATGTTTTTTGACCGTGGATTCTTTTCATACGTCGTATCAAATAATTTGGCAAAGTAGCTAGGTTTGTTACAGCTGAGCATAATGATAATAATGACATTATGATTAATGTATCCAGTGCGTGTAATTAATAATTACAGCTTCAATATTTTTACGTTAAGGTGGATCTTTTCAAGCTCTGTCTGTTACATTATGTGCTGCAGGCATATCAACACTGTAATGGCAGCTAGAGAAAGAAGCATCAGTTTGCCATGGTAACAACGTCGCCAGGCAAGTGTAGTTCCTGGATAAAACTGTTCAATGACACTTCTGTTATCTGGTCGAAATATGCAGCCTGCCATGTTAGCCGAAACGAATGAGATCAGGGCTAGACTTCGAATAAACAAGACATCTCCGAAACTGTCTATTGCTGTACGCGATACGTACAACAGGTAGAGCGGGCCGAATTTGCTGCGCAAGCCTTGGAGTCTGGCTTTCAGCCATATCGGCCTGCGAATGAACTGTGCAATAGCCGTTGGAAAAATCCGGGTCCAGTACGGCACGACGGACTTCATGGTGTCATATCGGACGTCAAGAATGGCAAGAAACAAAACCACAACAAACAATACGTAGCTTCTTGATGTGAATACGCCGTCATTCACCTTAATTAACCGCGCTATTATGACGAACGTATATGCAAGTTTGAATGGTACATTTAATTGGGTGAAGTGCTCATTGAAAACCCCAAAGCAGAGCAGGGTTCCGAGTATGGGAAACATTGATTTATTGAAGGATCTCTTGTAGAAGAGCGCACCAGCAGCGGCGTACATCAAACTGGAAAGAACCTGCGGTAAATAGGCCGCATGTATTGTGACAGATGTGCTCATATGCGGTATATATTGTTGTTTCTGGTAGCCTACTGTTCCCGTAAGGTTACTGCCGGTGTTGCTGAATAACATTTCAAATGCTATTTTATTACAATACCAATAATTTCGCATGGTTGCGTTGTTGTCGTCGCAGAAGGTTCCCTGAAAAAATGAGAATATTATATATTCGCTATTTAAATTTTAAAGAAATTCGTCTAAAACTTTTCTCTTTGGACTTATAAACATTAATGCATATAAAATTTTATTAATGCTGCTTTGCTATTTCAAATATGAGAGCAGATCAACTTTACTTTAAAGCTTATATCTACGGGTATTAATTCTAAATTAAGAATTTGGAATAGTCCACTGTACTAATCTGCCATGTTAATTAAATTAGTTTATGTCGTGTTGAGTGTTTCTAAACAAATGCACAATATGTGAAATACTTGTTCTATTGCATTGAATAAATGAGAATATTACAAATATGCAAGTGTGTTAGTCAAAGTAACGCTTTCAGTCACGCGCCATTATCAAACTTCATGTTCGGTAAATTAAACTGATCTACAGTATATATATATATATATATATATATATATGTGTGTGTGTGTGTTGATAATTATTATGTTATATCACCTAGCTCCTACTATAGACTCAATGTCACGATCTTTGAAATTAACTGTCCATTGTAGCAGTTATTAAAATGATTATTTTAAATATAACGGCCATATAGTACCATTTTAATTCCCAAATCCAGTGATAGTGAATCCAGACCTTATAATAATAATGACCGAAATGGTAGCTGTTTTACATTGCTTAGCTACCTCAAATGATGAAGACGCATATGGTCTGTAATTTACTGCTTCACCACGAGGACTTATTCTAAATAAATTTAGAATTTACAATAGATGGTATATTCGGTGGAGAAAACCTTGCCAGTTTCCAGTGCCACAACCGGGATTCGAACCTCCGACCTCCCACACAGCATGACCACGAGTAAGAAAGTCCCACCCTCTTACCCACTATATAGGCCATAGAGGTGGTCATTGCATGTTATATAATATATACACGTGTGTGTATGTGTGTGTGTTTATTGATCATTATTATATAGCATATAACTACAACAATACCCTTATCAGTTTTCCAGAGTTATATCATATCTAGTAATTGCAAATTAAGTAATACAGTACTTACCTTAATGTAACTGAAGTCAAACAATAACGCTGAGTTTACTAAATGCGCAATTGCGAAGACGGCGTCCCGCTTTTATATAAACTGTAGTCGGAAGTAATTGTTCGGGATTTCCAGTACTGATACAGTACTGGTTGACTCTCAAGCCACCAGACATACCACGTATATATATATATATATATATATATATCTAGTAACTGTAGTCGTAACTTGGGATTTTCCAAAATAATAATACATATATATATATATATATATATATATATATTATTATTATTTTGGAAAATCCCAAATTAGGTCACACCATTTCCGGGAATGCCGACTCTGTTTTCACAAAATGTCTCCGATTGATTTGTATACATGATAGTTAGCTAAAATTTACGCGCATCACTGCTCTGTGTCGTTTCATTGATTATCACTGCATGGCTATTGTCATGTATATAAGATGTTTGGTTTATTATCCGTACCGAATCCGAGCGAAATAGAGTTCACATATTCGGTACTGTTATACTCGTGGGTATTCCCATAACACAGTTAGTTAATATTGCAGAAAACCTCAAACGTGTTTCATATGAGTATTCCCTTGGCCAAATATCCTAGGTATGACAAGTGTCAAAGCCAAATAAATCATTCACTACCGTGCAATCAGCACACGAGTCACAAAATCCGTTTTATCTTATTGATCTAATAGATGATTTATGTTTTACGTACGGCCGTTTTGGTGCACATGATAAGCTAAATGGACCGAGCGAGCTCCAAAGATAATGAAGCGAAGTCAAAGATGAAAACCCGTTCAGATATGCCCACACCGAGATTCGAACTCAGGCGGTGGCGATCTGTGATCCAACCATGCAGTTAGACCTTGGAGGCGCCTTGATTTAATAAACGACAATATGCGTTTATTTTAGTATTCCTGTTAATGAACTTATTTGGCGTATTAAAGTCTATAAATGGGATACTATCGAGACAACGCTTTATACACTGAGAATACGAGGTATATTATTCGAATCCCAAATGTTTTATTTATCCATATTATGAATACCTAATCCATCGGATAATTTCTATAGAAGGACTTGTCTTCTAGAAGAAGTGGGACAGATATATTTATTGAAGTTGAGTTTGCAGATCAAGCATATTTTTTGTTATGTATTATAAGTGTATATGTTACATATATAGTTTCAGCGATAATTCTTTTAAATACCAATGAACCTCCACTACCACTACTGCTACTTTGTCCAGCATGACATGTTCTGCTGTCTGATCTACAAAATATAATAACATAAATTCACGCCGAAATGCATTAACGTGACTTAGCAAATGCTGGCGGTGGGTTTATTTTAACCCACATGTAATGTATGCTACTTATAAACAATCATATGTTGTAGTGGCCGACTGCCATGAGTGTACACATTAGTCTATGTATCTTGAGAATAAACAGTTCTGTTGCACCGTTCTAAGATGACCATTGTGCTTTTGTGTATGTGCACCTAAACATAACACCACATAAATGCTAACAACGGATACTTTCTTCGGTCATGTGTGTAGTGTATCGCTCAGATACCAATTACTCACGTATGCCGGTATTTTCCGGGATGTCCACACGACCACAGACACAAAGCAACTTAAGTGCGACCGCCCTTAGAACGAAGGGCGGTCCCGGTTGTTGACATTCAAGTGTGCTACATTAAAAAGACACTCCTAAATCATATTTGTAACAGGTTCTATGATTTGTCAAGATACTGGATTTACTGTCTGATGTCATATAGTCAAATCGAGAGCAATGTCCAGTGAACGAATAAGAACATAATATTTGCCGGCCACGGAATGTGCGCTCTGTGATGACCGAATGCGTTGCATTATTAATTTGAAATCTCCGCGTTGTGGTATATATGATCTCGCGATTCTGTACACTGTATATTTAGGTACATTAATAGGTCTTTTGTTAATTCTATTTCCGATATTTTCATCATATGTAAGTAAAATTAATAGTTTAAGTTAGAACGAGACCACCCCGTTGGTGCCGAAACTGGGCATGTCGACTGCTCAAGTGAAAAAAAATGGCAATAGCAAAACAATATGTTGTCACACTTATCACTTAAGTTGAAAAGGATACATAAACTTCCAAGCTCTGCTAATCAATTATATAAAATAAACAGCGATCAATATTTCTTTTTTTTGTCAAGTTGTCCCGGTTTTGTTGTGGCTCAGCTGTTGCACTCGATTGATAAATACAGCGATGACGATTTCCATTTCTGCCTGCATTTATTAGCCAATATTACCCGGATTTTCATTCATTATCAGCAAATGTGAGGTAAAAAAGTTGGAGGTGGCAGTTGTTAGGTGAGTATAATCTTAATTACCAAACAGACAATCTTAATTGGGGTTAATAACCAAACAGACAACGAACTTAATTATGGTTACACTCACATGGGGGGGGGGTATCCAATTGTGGCTTTGGCATCTCGGCTGTTCTAGAGTATCACATCAAAATACTATGGATGTTAATATTATACAAAACAAATATTATATATATATATATATATTTTATATATATATATATATATATATATATATATACCTCCCCATGTTGGGGGAGATGTAGGAAACACCATCCCTGGCATATGTCCGGGATGATATAACAAGGACATAGTATGACTTCCAATCTGTCCTCGCAAATTAGAAACAATTTGGAACGATTGGAGTAATATCAGAGTCGATATCTCTTAGAAATACAAATCTGGAATGATTATCCAAACTCGTCAGCTGGGCCCAGGCATGATAACCCAACAACATATTTCCTGGATATTTACATTGTAGTGAGTTATCAAGCTATGTGCCTCTATAGCTAAGTGAACAAAGTCTTAAAAAAACTGAAAATTATTAATTTTATCTGTTCAAACGTTTGTTATTTTAAACATTACCTAAAAACCTCTTTAAAACGTCGAGATTCTATAGTGTTCATGGCAGAAAGTAATCCGTCGTGCTAGCCTCCTAGTGGCCGATAAATCGAATCTAATGTCGCCCTTTGTTTCTAGAGCGCCCTACGATTGAGATCCGTCCCTTACTGGTTATAGTTACTTTATGCTAGATATATGCCCCCTAAAAATCGTAATAGCAGGGTCACAACCATGTTCAATGACATCAACAACTCGGGGGGGGGGGAGTCCTAGCGAAGTGTAAAGGTGCTGCTGATGATTGGTGTTTTACGCCCACTTTTGTGCACATGGTAGGCTAAATGGGCCGAACGACCTCCAACGGTAATGAAGCGAATCAAATACGAAACACCCTTCAGATATGCCCACGCCATCGAAGTGTAAAGCTAAAACTAATGTTATTGTGGTGTTCCATATTACA
Organism: Paralvinella palmiformis; assembly: GCA_025642065.1. Classification (NCBI taxonomy): domain Eukaryota; kingdom Metazoa; phylum Annelida; class Polychaeta; order Terebellida; family Alvinellidae; genus Paralvinella; species Paralvinella palmiformis. The sequence continues at coordinate 754,633 of JAODUP010000081.1, read as the reverse complement.
CAGGACCTAGTAGACGAATACATGGCAAAACCTCACTCAGATAAAACCCCACTTGGAAGAAAACCCCACTTAGACATGAGCCCAATCATTTATAATAATTCTTGATAAAAGCCCGAATCCAAGTTTCGACTCAGAATTTAGAAGGCAGTCGTGCTGTAAATAACGAGGTTTTACAGGCTTTGTAATCCAAGACCATTGTTGTACATTTACAATATCTCGTCTTAATGGAATAAAATTAATAAACCAGTAAAAGCAAAAGTCAGTTTCTTTCGTTGTGTATCTAAAAAGCTTCTAAAACCGACGTGTGCCCCTGGGAGTTAATGCTTTGGGATTGTACGGCTTCACATACCAGCAGTTAAAGTGTAGTCTTTTAACAATAGACATTCACAACAAGTAAGTGCTGCATATTTCTATCACCCGCACGCGGTTTATGAAACTTATCTATCATATTTATATTAGTTAATAAACAAATGACTCTCCGCCCCCCCCCCCCAAAAAGGTAATTATGTTCACATCACTATTTAGATAAAAGTGCTGATGTATTATCGTGTGGATTATGTCCAAAACCCATTACTTGATCTATTTTCTCGATTATGATAGTCATTTTTCCACCAAGGCACATCAATATGTTTGAGAAATACAGGAATATCAACGGAGGTCTTTACCATTGAAAACAATATATAAATAACTTCCGGTAGCTGTACTAAACTACCGGTATTTATTTACAAATATCAGAACAGCAAATTGCAGGATATTTTATATCTGCTAAAATCTCAGTCATTAATGATGCATTTCGTTACTTTAACACAATTAGCATGTTGCTAACGTTCTGTAAGTCTACAACATCTGTTTATTTAACACAAAAAATCGGGATTGTGCAGTTCAAGGCTGTGTAATACTGACACAAAATCTTCCAAATTCCAACGATGTGCAGACACTAGAACAGGAACATGACTGCTGCTGGCTGAACTGAGGAATAGATTATATATATATATATATATATATATATATATATAATGTATATATATTTTTTCACATGCACAAACAGACACACAAACACTCATTTTTGTTGATAAACAAATAACATTTAAGTTGATAACTTACTTGATTTCTGTTGGATCATTAAAAGTAAGCAGTATATCTGTGCTGTAATCTGGTAGCCTAAATAATCCGAGGTGTACGCCAACCACATTCTTGGCATCTTCATTAAATTTCGAGACAACTTGTTTGCTGCTTAACAAATAGGCTTTTTGACATCTGTAGAAAAAGTGTATAATAGGTGTTTAGTTATTTTATTAAGAAATGACAGTTTTGGTTTTAAAAACCATCTAGTTTTAAATTAAATTAAATTACGTTTCGAAATGAGGATGATTTCAACTATCTCAAATGTCAACTACAAAACCTGCTGCTTAATTGACAATGTTTATTTTATCTTGCTCATAATTGAATTCAGGTACACTCTCTGTAACTGATCTCTTTTTACTGAACATATAAAATTGTGCAAATTAAAGTCTTCCATCGGTCGATCACAGAACAGTTCACCATCAGACAATATGACTTAAACATGTGGTATTGATAAAAGTAACCCCAAATCCCCCAATAACAATAAGGAACTATATACATGATATCGTAGTTGTAAGGAAATTACCATAATTATTGGAGGGACGCTATTACGGCTTCCTCGAATGGCAGATTGTACGACAGGAACGAGAAGAATCAGGTGTTCCAACGCCAACTGGCACAAATATCATGTAGCCATGTCGATCCAGATCAAGTCTTCCTCGTGACTTTACCTGCCTCCATACTCAAACTATTACTAAATAACGCCGTCGTCAGTTCATTTACATAAATATAACAGCTCGGTAGACGCTACTTGTTACAAAACAATCTTCATAAAGAATTTCACAATATACAGTTCTCTTTAACCATGTCAGTAGTAAATGGGGCTGTTTGGACCAGCTATACTATAATATTTGTAAATATGCTTTTGTTCCGAAATTATATGCTTGGCTGATCCGTCTTTATATTGTTATCACCGAGATATAAAAATAGCTTGTGTTAATAAAGTGACGTCAGATTTTAGGAGCTTGCGGTCTGTGTCTGACTTCAAAATGGCGGCGACCACATGCGGGTTATAGTCCATTCACCAGGGCTTTGAACTGTTTAATATGTGGTTAACAGTGCTCATATTTTGACATGATATAAATAATTCCTGTGAACATACTTGTATTAGTTCTGAAAATGTGAAATGAATGTGAACTGTTCCTTTAAAAACAGGAAATAGTTCTTTAATCTGTTATATGCCTGATATTCTTTTATGATAACATAATCATATTGACGTTTTAATGTACACATTTTTAATGGTGAAACCCGATATATTTTTAAGTATTTAAAGTTCCCATTGTCACCATGGTGTATAGCATAAACCATTCCTGCGAGAACAAGAAAATAAAGAATGGTTGAAAATAAATAAAAGAAATTATGCTAACAAGCAAATCAAATGAAATCATCAAATTTTTGATCCTGATCGATCACTTAACTAATTAATAAGAAATAATAATTAGAGCTAACTGTATTCGGCCTTAACTGACAACTTATATATTTTGTTGGTGTAGTCAATAACCATGCAGAGAGGACTGTGAACAGTTAATGCTTCCGGATTGTGTTGTCATTTATAATGGCTACACACAACATTTGTCGGTTGTAACAAGTTACGGTACATTAATTATAAAAATTGGATATAGCTTACATGACTTTATGTATAGTAAAATCCAGATGATATTACACCTCAGTTAAGTTAAGTCAGTACAATAACCAGTTCACAATAACAAGCTAAACTTTAAGAAATGATGCTGACACACACACACACACACACACACATTGCAATTATACTGACCCTGTTATCTTTAAAGAATCAAAAGTTATGACATCCACCGATATAACTTCAGTGTCAGAAGATTCATTAGAAATGGCCAGTTCTTGCAAATGTGTCCTGTAGTAAGGTAAACATTAATCAATTTTAACCACAGTTCATAAATAAAAAATATCATTCTGTTTAACTTTTAGGGCTTTGTATACTTTATACTTAATATATGTAGGTATATGTGTACAACTATCAACAATGTATGCAGAATTGTGTGTGTTAATTGTGTTACTGTGGTGTGTGTGTGTGTGCCTGGGTGGAGAGCGACTTATAATATTACCACATATCTCATATCTCACCTGATTGCCTGTTCATCTGGTTCATTAACATATTCCAGTATATCTATTGTTATGCTCTGATCAGTTTTTCCATGAACAAACACTTCTTGATTATCAGGTACTTCTCTGATAGTACTGAAGGAGAAGAAGAAGGCTTCCTTAAGTACTTTCAAAGTTTGCTTAATAAATTATCTGTAAATAAAGTTTCATTTAACAGGTCACTTTCTCCCCCCCCCCCCCAATGATTTTGGTCAGTTTAGTTAAACCAGCTTCATTCCAGATAACCCCATTTTAATACATATGTCAATATAGGCTATATATATATATATATATATATATATATATATATATATGTGTGTGTGTGTGTGTGTGTGTATATGTGTGTGTGTGTGTGTGATTAGTACTAAATGTGTAAATAATAAAGTTGATATTGATGGATGCACGGGCGTTCGTGGCCAATAACTTTCTTTGCAGACATCCACTATACTGTACGCTGTATATATACATCGGATTGTGCATGAAGAGAGCAAACAGATGTAGACATTTGTGGATGGATGAGCTGTTTCCAATTGGAAGTTTAATTTAATGCTTTATTGAAGAAATATACCTGTTCTACATCAGAACTAATGCTGATATGACTCTGATGACATCAAGCCTGCAGAGGACGGCATTATCAATGATCTGTGATTGCACTACCCTATACTCCGGTGTGAAATCATGGTGTCTTTCAACTTCATCCCAATAGCTTATTAACAAGAACCATATATGTTATATACTTATATAGATGTGATCAATGATAGCACATTGTTTAAATATCATCTTTTAGCTTCTAATTTTAAGGTATTTCATATGAGAGTCATTAACTGATACGCAGCAGTTAAGAGTACTGTACAGTGTCAAGAATTTTTTCAGATCAAACTTGGATATCAATTAACCTGAACTGTGGGTGGTCTGTAATAAACTGGCAATCTGCCATTTTTTGCCTGCCTTCATTTTGCACATCTGGCATTTTGGTGTTGGTGAAACATCTGCACGTAGACTTGAATTTATGCTTGTAATTTATGTGCATCACCAACAATATTTATTACACCAAAAGTGCACATGAATATATAATGTAATCATATGGATTTTTTAGTTGATAGAATTAGACTACTAATAACACTTAAACTGATAAACGATTGTACTATCTGACTATTAGAACATGGTGTCTGTCACCTATTTTCAGGGTTGGCAGGTTTATGGCATGGTCGTTTTTACGAAAACAGGTCCAATGCAGTTTAAGGCATAGAAAATGCCTTAAACATATTTTATAAAGAAATCAATGAAAGTATTATATTAAACATGCCTTAAAGTATGACATGAGTATTAATAACTCCCTTCTCAATTGCTATATATGTGCTAGAGATGTAAGAAACAAGTTTAAGGCAGATTAGGGCATAGAAAGGCCTCAAACATATTTAGTATATATATATATATATATATATATATATATGTGTGTGTGATATTGAAGTCTACTAAGGTTGGCTTAAAATAAACTCAATTGCCTTTATACCTGTTAGAGGTGTGCTATTGAAGTCTACAATGGTAAAGCTTCCCCTGCACACTGGCTAGGCCCCCCATCGGAACCTGTACCATAGCTGCCAACATTTGAAAATTGGAAAGAGTAATCACTATGCATCATAAAACTGTAGTTTATTGATACCAAAACAACTTAACATCACAGGTATTCTTTTGTGAAAGATTCAACTGCTTTTTTCATTTAATCAGATTTTTACCACATTTAATAACAATTAATTAAGTCATCATGCACAAGTCTGCACTTTCAGTACATGATTAGCCTACATATTCTACACTATACTAAAATCTTCATAGGATTACTGTATTATTTATTATCATAATATTAACATAAAATGGAGAGAAAAAACACAGTGATCAAACAAATAAACATGAAAGGGACAGAAAAATCCACCATATAAACAAGACCATGTGCTTTTATTTATGTAAACAAAGACAACTGGCCAATCGGGAGAGAGTATTTGAATCACGTGACCATCATAATTCAAAATGGGCGTTTACCAGCCAAGATAACCAGCTCACCAAAATCTCTCCCATCCTTCAAGCATGGTTTTATATTCAGTAAATAGTTATAACTATGACATCTGAAATGGTTATAGCAGTATATTATAGCATTATTTCAGATCAGGAAACTATTGGGTGATAAATATTTATCATAACCCATTTTCTGCTGAAAATCGGTCCAAAATCCAGCCTACTACCCGTACAACCGGGAATGATGCTTTTTAGTTACCGTAGAGTAAGAAAAAATTATTTAGAGTCGATAAAAGCGTAACAATAACATTAGTGACAATCACTATTACATCGACATAAATAAGTGTAAACAATAACAAGTGCATATGATATGATTTTATACAAATGAAATATTTATGATAAAATGATATGATAAAAATATTTCACCTATTAATAATATTACATTGTATTTGTAGGCATGATCCAAATTAACAGGATGGTACCCAATCATGAAGAAGGGTCTTAAAACTACTAAAGCTTCGGGCATTTCGTATTATATTTGGCAACTTATTCCAATAAAATGGTGCAGAATAGCAATAGGTAAATGAATTCTTACCATACTTGACGGTTTTATATTGTGGGATACATATATTATTATCAGATCTTAAATTAATTTGTACATTTTTTGGTTTAATCAGAGCATTTAGATACAGCGGATACTTGTCATGTGAAATTTTATATACAGCTTCCATAAACTTTCTAATCCGTACAACATATAGTGGGTGTTTATTACAATTACCAAATCATGGAAGAAATTGATTATAAGCAAATAAACTAAATGAATCAAGACCACTATTTTGGCTGGCCAAATGGACATCTTCTAGCTAATGTGGTTGGCTTGAATATAGGACAGTATGAATATATATATATATATATATATATATGTGTGTGTGTGTGTGATTGCAGATATGTTGTACAACCCCCCCTCCACCATACCATAATTCATGTCCAGAACCAGAAGCATGAATATCTAATTAAATGAAGCAACAAACACAAAGTAATGGCTGTTTCCATATAAATGTATCTAGATATCCAGTTATTGAATTGAAAATGAGCAACATACTAAGACAATTAGAACAAATGATTTCATTATTTATATTACAGTACCTAATGTCTGTCCAATCGTTTGGCAGCTTAACAGACATATTTCCTCCAAACAGACTGTGTAATTCCATTGTTCAAACTGTAATGAATAAAGAATTGTTATGCACATTAAGCTATGAATTGAAGATAATTTATTGGCATATTTTTTATACATATATATCTTATACAAGCTAATCAGTACAGCTGAGGCAGATACAGTCACCAACTTGGCTGGAGAGATTTTACTCTTGAACTATGAACTAACTAACAAATTTATTTATACAATTGATAAAATTTCAATGAAAACCTGTCCATTATACCTCAGCCTTTTACGGAATAGAATAGATGACCGCTTACAAAAAGTAGGCAGAAGCTCATCTGTGGTGGCTTTTAAAAATACAGTGACGTCAGTGCCATGGCGTTGCTGTAGGGAGGTATGGATGCGGGTAAGGTGGTGATGATGATGATTGATGTTTTACAGCCACTTTTGTGCACAAGGTAGGCTAAATGGGCCGAGCGACTTCCAAAGGTAATGAGACGAAGTGAAAGACGAAACAACCTTCAGATATGCCCACGCCGGGATTCGAACACGGGTGGTAGTGATCTGTGGTCCAGCACGCTACCGCTAGACCACTGAGGCGCCCGCAGGTAAGGTGGGATAGTGAAGGGCTGACCGTGTGATAGTGGTAGTCATGCTAACAAAGTAGTAGGCCGTCTCCATTGGAAGGAGGGGGGGTGGAGCTCTCCCCTGAAAAAGTTGGAAAAATGGAGTATTTGGTACATTCTAGTTAGGCCTCTTTCGCCAAAACCAAAGTAGCTGACCAATTTTATGCCGGTAAATTAGGCGACAGGGGACTGTAAAATAGATGACATATAGAGTCGGACATCGGCTACTATTGAAAAGCTGTATCTATGCATGTGTGTCAAGGTGTTTTCATTTGCTTCATTCCAAGATTGTAAAACAGGCATACAAGACAGAACACAGATTCCTAGTCTTTACCACATGTGATGAATAGCTGAAAGGACCAATTCTCCCCACCACCCACAGAGAAGCAGTAAAGAAAAAAAAGGAGCCACTGCCTGAGTATTTTATATACTCAGAGAATCAAGCATACAACTTTAATTCAGTGAAATAGCAGCAGCGTCATTTAAAGTGGTCGGCCTCTACAAAGTTGAAAACCAATTGAGAAATTAATGACTGAAGCAGCCAGAATGTTTTTTTAACCCTTAGCAGGAATCAGACCCATGACACTCAATTAACAACTAATTTCAAAGAGCCAATACTTTACTTGTAGACCACTATATGTGTGTGTGTATGCATCCATTTGTGCGTGCATGCCTGTGTGTGTGTGTATACACTAATACAGTCTCCAATAAGAAAATTAACAGATAGGATTTCTACTGTATTTTAGAGTTTGAGAATGAGACTTTTGTTTAGCCTCCATGCTCATCACATCTTGGACGTACAGCCAAGGGCTAGCTCCATAACGTTATAAGCCTAAGGATAATTCCAACAAATATATGAATGATATGATGATGGGTAATTCCCAAGTGTTACCCTGTCTTATTTAAGTTCTTATAGCTTTCTGACAAAAGATTCTTAAACAGCTGTGAATATGACATTTTTGGGACTATGATGTTTGCTTAATAAAATTAGTTTTTTTTAAAATTATTTTAAACTCTTAGTCTTAGTTATATGGGTTGAAGACCCAAGTAGTCCTCCACATGAGCAAGCCTTAAGGTCAGTATGAAGAACAGTTTTTAAGCTTGTTTGAAATAAGGCACACTAGACATTGACAATTAGGACCAAATAAGATAGAAATGTGATTGAAACAAACCAATAATTACAGATCTAAATGATATTTAATAAGTTGGTAAAATAACTGTATAATTACAATTATAGACCAGTCAGTCATACATGCCCATGTAATATTGTGACAGTGAGTGTCGGTTAAAGGACAGTTCTCAGTATGAGCTGATTTCCTTAGCGAGATCCCGCAAGGCAGTGTTTGAGGACTAATTTTATTTGTCCTGTACATAAACGATCTCCCTTACAATATGGTATCTGCAGTATTTATGTCTGCAGATGATATATGGGTGTTTTGAGAAATAAGATCAGAACAGGATATACATACTCTACAAAAGGATCTAAATGAATTACAATTATGGTCAAACAAATTAATGGCTTCCTTGATTCCATCCAGATAAATGCAAGGTAATAACAATATCAAGAAAGAAGTAACAGGACAAGAGAAAATATACCATGAATAAAAGGGCTGGAACATACTAGATATACAAATTCAGTTCACATCCTAAATATGTAGAAAAGGAAAAAAAGATTTGGGGATCACAGTGAACTGTAACCTGTTTCAAATACCGTCTAATGGAGAATATATCTAATGGAAATTGGATGATGGGATTGGTAAGATGCTTTATATGCCTGGATCAAGACAATTTTAGAAGGCTGTACCAGGGTTGTTTGATTTAAATCAAGTAATTTCAATCATTGATTTCAATCATGATTTAATGGCTTTGAATTTTTTTTGAAAATATGGATTTAATTTGGCTGTGATTTAATAATACACAATAACAAATTGTGATTTTGATATAATTTAAATTAGTTTTGGAAATTTAATCCTATGCTTTCTTACTTGTGTTTCAGAGAGAATCCCCAGGCTGTTGCTTGATCAGAACAGCCTATCCTATGCTAGCCATAATTATTTGTTAAATAATAAATATATTTCATTCCTGAACACTCAGTGAAAGGTCCCGTTTTAAAATGGGCAGGGTTGCAAAATGGGTTGGTACAATAATACTCAAACAATAGCACTGTACTGACCTGTTTCACAACCCTGTCCATTTTAAAACAGGACCTTCCTGTTTTGCAACCACAAAACTCGTAAAATGGACGGCACGTTTCGCATCCTGTTTCAAAACGGGAAGAGGACCGTTTCAACCACTTCAAATAATTTACTGTTTTCAGAATTTATTTGTACATATATATATATATATATATATATATATATATATATATATATATATATACACACACAGAGGTCTATATAATTTATATTCAATTTAATTTTCACAACATATAATTTTGCTAGATAACTGACCTATATAATATAGAAAATTTAGAAATAACAGACTGACATTTCATTGGAAGTTGATTGCTAAATGGGTAGGCAGTCATAAAACCATACCGGTTGCAAAACAGGATGGTCCCATTTCGAAACAGCACCAGTTGTCAAGATAATACCAGGATACTAGAGTACAGAATAAAAGGCTAATGCCTGTCGGGTATTTCAGTCTTGACTAATTGTGTAGTTTCTTGTTATATAGTCTATGGTGTCATCTTTCTAGTGCTTGTCGAGTCTAGACTTAAAATAACTTACGGTAGGGGCTGTGACAACATGATCTGATAATGAGTTCCAGTCCTGAACCACTCGATGGGTGAATGAGTTTTCCTTATTTCGAGTTGACAGCGCCCCACGAATAACCTCTGACTATGACCTCTGGTTGGTTCACTGAGTGTTCTGTTGAAGAATGCTCTTGGGTCAAGTCTGTCTACCCCATTCACGATTTTGTACACCTGTATCATGTCCCTGTGCTGTCTTATAAACAAGGGTGATGGCAGCCTCAGAACAACTAGCTGCTGTTCATAGGATAGATATTTCAGGTGTGGGACTAACTTTGTTGTTTGACGCTGAACCCTTTCCACTCCCAATTTAACCATCTGATAGCGTGAATGCCAAATAATGTTTCCATATTCTGACAAATGCCTTGTACAGCTTTGGCAGAGTGTCTTTATGTAGATATGATAATGTCTTCTTGATGAGCCACAGCATCATACTGGACTTGTTAACAGCAAATGATATGTGCTGATAGAATTTCAGCTCCTCATCAACATAGACTCTGCATGAGGTCCTTTTCTACTTTAGTGGAATGAAACTCAATATCTCCCATCTTGTAGGTTAGACATCTGCAGTTGCCACTTCTCATTGGAGATCCACTTGCAATTTGGCCCAGTCATTCTCTGAGGAGGATTTCCTATAGACCTTTGTGCCATCAGCAAATATATGTGCTGTGCTGCATATCATATCGGGTAGGTCATTGATGAAGATGATAAACATTATGGGCCCGAGAATGCTCCCTTGAGGAATACTGCTGAGCACCTCCAGCCATGCAGATTGAGAACTATTCACCACTACACGTTGTTTATGGTCAGTCAGGAAAGATTGTATCCACTCCAGGACTTTGCCGTTGAATCCATATGCTGCTATCTTAGCATGGAGTCTCTGGTGTCATACAGAATCGAATGCCTTGTGGAAATCAAGGTACTCTGCATCAATTGGGTTATCAGAGTCAAGCATTTCAGTCATAGTTCTAAGACTGTGACTGTGTGAGTAGTTGGGTCATACATGACCACCCCAGGACAAAGCCATGTTGGGCATCACAGAATAACTGATTTTCCATCATATGATGTACTTGGTGATCATGTATTATTGACTCCATGACCTTTCCTATTATGGAGGTCAGACTTACTGGTCTGTAATTACCACCACTTGACCTGCTACCTTTCTTATGTATTGGTGTGATGTTTCCAATTATTCAGGCAGTGGGAAGTCGCCCCTCACTAAGTGATTTAAGGAAGATGACACTTAGGGGTGATGAAATGACATCAGGCGTCTTCTTCGGGACTCTTGGGTGAATTTTATCGGGTCCAGGTGCTTTATTGGGGTTCAGCTTGGACAGCTTTTTTCTGTACTAATTCTGCTATTATGTTTACATCAAAGAGTGGGGGGCCATGGTACTTAATTAGTTTCTAGTGATGGAATAATTAACATTTAAATCACATGAAGTACACCTATCTTCTCAATGGTTAGTGGGGCATGACATTTAATTGTTTATACAGTGGAGTGGAGGTGGTGAATATCGTATAACTTTGCATTGAGTGTTAGGTTACTGTAGATCTATCCTTTGGCTTGGGAGTTTCTTTCCAACTTCTTTCTGGAAAAAGGGTTTTCCTCCTAGTAAAAAAAACTATTTCTTTCCATGGGAAGGGAAATACCTTTCTTCCAGGAAGAAACCCAACCCTGGTAATTAGATATAATGTTGGGAGGCTAGATTTTTCCGATTAGTTATCTTAAAAATTGTGTCATGTTCAATAATTGAATGAATTTGTATGTGAACGGTTAATTGGGTGATAATAAAGTATTTTATATTAAGCCTTGTTTATTGGTATCTTTAGAAGTCTACTATATCTAGTATGTATGTATACTCTATCATAATCTAAAGATGTACTTGTATAAAGCAGAAAACGAATATTCCATAAAATTATACCCCCCTGACTGTGAGCTGAGGCCTTACTGGAAATCGCGGCTAGCTTTAGTCACTACGGTTATGAGGTTAAGGTCACAGTTATAGTCTTGCCATTTGTTGACATAACTTGCTCATATTAAATTAGTAGTATATTAATGTGCAGTTGTGAACAATATACCGATGTTAAATTAAAGAACCTATTTTATCGAAATATAAGCGCTAAATAAAAACTAACTATATGATTATGATGATATAATCTCTAAAAATAAACCTGAAATGGTCAAGGTGAAGGCAACCGGAAGTTTTTGTTTAAGACGCAAAATAATTGTTTGGTAAAGTTGAACCTGTATTTTGATTGAGTTGTCCACACAAAAACCAAAGTGCCGTTTCTAGTGAAGTACGGGGCCCTTGCGGCCCATGCGGCCGGCGAACCGAGAACGATGTTTGGGAGAACATTACTAAATGTTGCTCGCCGCAGTCGTAAGTTCTTGGAAGGATTTCTCGAACGGGCCGGGGTTATTTCAAAAGAAAGCAAACCAGTTAACGTCGTTCGGTGTGAAAGCTCCCAACAGCAAGCTCATCATGCAAGAGGATACATTCTGCAGCGTCTTGCTAAATATGGCAGACACAATCTTGCTACCCAGTTGCGACACCAATTTAGCAAGTCACCTGTGTACAGAGAATATAAAGGGTTGGCAAACAAGCTGTCTATGTATGCATTTGTTGGACTAGGCTATGCGTCAGGTTCATCTAGATCTGAGAGTGAAACCGAAAGCCAGGATTTTACAAGCATTTGCGAAGATATCAAGGTACTAGGTCTAGATCTATACCCCAACGGCAACGTTTTATTTTTAGTATATTCTGAAACTTATTTGTTGGCAATGAGCCTAATGTGAAATGCAGTTTTGACAGTTATAAACTCGTTATTTTATTGGACAAAGGGAGTGCTTTCACTATACACTCTCTATGTGACTATCTACTTGACTACTGCCTTTGCCAAATAAACTTTATTATAAAGGATGTGTTAATTGGAATTACAGTTAATGAAGTAAAAATATTAATACTTCTTTGTTATAAATAATTGATGTAATTCTATAATTATAATAAACTTGTAAATACTAGTCTAGTGCTATAGATTTATCCCCAAACACTTATACTTTGGAAAACACTAAAATGTGTATTGAAACAAATATAACACTAATGTAAATATGTCAAAGATATATTATAGCAAGTAAACATTTTTTTAATTTAAGAATCAGTATTTGAATTTTTTTATAGAAAGCTATCATTGCTATTAGCTATAAGCGATTACTTTCATGATTACACAAGGTGTATTATTTACACCACACATGATGCATTTTGCTACTAAATATATATTTCCCAAATATTTAAACAATTCTATTGATACTTTTATGACTAATCTCATTTCTAGAAATACCTAGCTGTGCATTCATGGCAGGTATATGGTCAAATAGATTTGTATTTGAATACTTTTTTCAAGTATTTGTATTTGATCTTACCATAAAGAATAGTATTCGTATTTAAATACTTTCACAAAGAATTTGATTTTTCAAATACATCTTCAAATATATTAAAATATTTTTCTATATATATATTTAGTCCTCTATATATATATATATATATATATAGGAGAGAGAGAGAGAGAGAGAGAGTCCTATATATATATATATATATATATATATTATATACATTGGGTAATAAATAAATTTTAATGATGTGCTTAACTATAGTTATTACTTTTGCCTTTCATCCAGTTGACAAGTGTCCAAGCATAGTGGCACCCTTTTCTGAATACATTGACTGTGCAGGAAAGTAAGGCTTAAATTAAACTCCTTTCTTGGACTGTTATTTATTACTATTTTCCAAACAGTTTCTTAGTTTTCAGCATCTTACATGGTTCACATAAAACTGCAGTCTCTGATTGATATGAATGTAACACTTTGTGTTATACATGGTGTGATTTCCAGAATGAGGGAAAATGTGATGGGTTTTACAAATTCTATGATCCTTGGAAGTATCGAATATAGAATATTACCTTCCATATTAATAAGTTTATAATTTGTTACTCTTGTGCTTATTGACCACTTGTGGTAAAAAGGACATGAACAACGTACCGGTACTATATGAATTGTTAAAAATAATATGTTATTATTTAAAGGATTCATGACCATTTCCACAATAGCAGCACATCTGTTCACATATCTTTTGATAGCATATACCACACACACCAGAGAAAGTCATCCAAAGTGGTTTGTAACTCAAGCCTTTGAGGGGACCTGCCAGATTCTGACGTAACATAGAGTCAAGAAACCTGTTAGTTTGATACAAGGGAGAAAATAGAACCTTACTGAAATTAGGTGTTCCTGCTGAAAGCTCTAGATGAGAGTGATCAATATAATCTTTTAATTTGGCATGCAGCATTCTCAATTATTTCATAATTGTTCAATTACAACGATGTAAGTGTGATATTTGAATAGTTACAATTGTAATACAATTATATCTATTACAAGAGACACATGAAACACCATTTCTCTCATCCTGAAAGCATTGTATAATATTTTGAAAATAAATGTACCTATCATAATTTTTCATTTAGTGATAAGTTTACCAGAAATGGGCTTAACCTAGTTTGGCCCAAACTCAAGTTTAACCCAGGATGCAGGTTAAACTTGTCAACCCAGTATATGATGGATATTTATTAGCAGACTTCACATGGCATAAAATGTGTAATGTTCATAATTGAGTGAAAAGTACCAATTACATATCACAACCTTTTTAGTAGGTAGTTCCAGCTATGTGCTTTTGTGACAAAACCAAATGTATAAACTCATCTACAATAGCAATGTAGGCCCCCCTACAGCTTAAAATCCTGTGTTCAGGGTTTTGTAAGGTCAAGCAACCATAATTTTACATCAAGCAGTAAAACATAATTTATTGCATGCATACATTCATTTCTTTCTTACTCATTATGTGGTCACACATTCTTTGATTTAATATAAGTTTAATATTTTTTGGCATGAGAGTAAGTGGTTGTTATTTAATTCAAACTTAAGTACAAATTATGCCTTTTCTTCCAGAAACGTTTTAATGCTAAGAACTTTGAGGTGACCGAAGATCCCTTTCAGAATCTGACTGAACATGGATTAGAGAACTATCAACTTGGATCTATGATAGCAAAAGGCTGTAATGCTGCTGTGTATAGAGCTAAATACATGGCTTGTGGTAAGTGTATAGTTCAGAACAGCTAATCTTAAGTTTAAAATAATTTTACAGTCCATCATTAATTTGGTTTGTCATGATCCAGACTGATTCCATAATCAACTACCTCTGGCATGTAGGCATCCCCATGGTATCACAGGAAGCAGGTGATGGTGATGATGTACAGCATGATGCCTTCAATGAAAACATCTCTGAAGATCTTACTGATATAGATAGTGACCTAGAGGTGATAGAAGATGAATTTCCACCAGAAATATTTTGTGTCGCAGATAATGTTGATCAGAAGGTGTGTAGATTGTTTTGTTTGCTAAGTAACGAATATCACTAAAAAATTAACACAATGACATTTCGTGATAAAGATCATAAAATCAGCTTTTGGACACTCCCATGGTGCAACTGATAGTGCACTAGAGAATGAAATCCAGTGTTACCTGTGTCTGTGTGATGTTTAATTCATTAATCATAATCCCACAAGATCGATGCCAATAGGCAATACTAAATCAATCATTCACTGACCTATTTTTAGAACAACGTTAGAAGTACCGTAGGTCACAGCCATTAAACCGATACTATAAGTCAGTATTATTACTCTTATTTTCTGGGGTCGGCTTAATGGCCAGTGCTATTTCAGTGTCAAGAAATTCAGTAATTGTGAGAAGAAATTTCAGTGTGTTAGCAGCCGTCTACACTCGATATAATAGTCTATTCTAGATCTAGATGCAAACGGACATCAATTGTCATTTTGATTTAAAGTCATGGAGTGAAAATGAAACAAGTTGATAATAGTGATTCACAGCTTTATAACAAAAATAAATAGTTATATGTAGAATTATCAGATTTTTGTAATTATGGATAAATCTTGTTGGACTCAATGGCTCATTTCACTACTTTCAATTTGAAGGCAGCATTGGTAACAAGACATCCTGTACCCAGGAGCTTCATATCTCATTTGTTTGGCAGCATAGACATACATCTTGTTTTTGTAGAACAGAATGTTTATCGATTTTGGTAATAATATAGGATTATTGATAACACAAAGTTCAGTTTAAATAAAACAAATTATTTCAGTAATATTATCATCGTTTGACAGCACAATCTTGTCTTTCAAATACTGTTCCCATGGTTCACAGGCACGATGTTTGATGATGTTTCTTTGCTAATTCATGTGTTCAAAACGTTTGATAGATCTATCCTTTAAAAGATACTGCTGGGAAAAGTTAAGATTTTTTGGTCGGCTTAATGGATTGTGATATTCTAGGCCTATAATACAACCTCAGCTTACTGGGACCTACGGTATGTATAAACAATGTATAATAAGTTTTAACATTAACTTGCCATGTCATACTCCTTTTGGTGCAGTTGTTTTTTTTGTTATGTGTTTTACTGGAGTAGATGACCATTTCCTGTTTTATTGATCAGTGTTTCGAATCTACAAACAAAATCACCGTAAAATCTCAAATAAATGTTTAAATCATTATCACAGAACTTTGTTCCAGGTTTTGCTTTTTACTTAATTTCATGAGACATTGTGGTTCCCATCTTTTGTGGTCAACAGAGTTGGCAAGGGATCATTATTGGGTGCCTTCCACCCATGTAGTGTGTATCATAAATGCTCCTGATGTCCATAGCAGGCAAACAGTAAAATTTGCCTACAATGATTAAAAAAATAATGGATACATATACTAATATTATAACTACTAAGGCTTCCTAGTCATTCCCTTTCAGTTTTAAGCAGCACTGTGTGTCAATTGTTACCTTTAGGATTTTATAACTAAACCAATTTAGTGCTCATATGAGATATTACATTATTTGGTTAACCAGTATCAAATGTATAATCATTATAACTCAGTTGTTAATAAATTGATAAAATATGCATTAACTATATTCTGTTTGTACATATATCTCTGGAAGTATTTGGATTTGGGGCCTAACATTTTACACGAGTTAGTTTTCCATAAAGATGTATTTGTGTGATTTATAAAACAAATGTGAGATCGTGACCAAATATATTGTTTTTGAAAATTAGGTGATTTGGCATAGAATGACCCAGAGGAAAATACAACTTTTTAATAGTGTGTCTTAAGTTAAAGACTTAAGTCTTTAAGCAATCATATACATTGTGTTTGTATATGGTGTCTCATATACATCAGATATTAACTACTGAATTTACTTTTTCATGAAGATACCTGATGAGATGATTTCTTTGGAAAGTGATGACCAAAGTGATATTGAGGTGATAGATGAACTAGAGTTAAATGGCACTGGAGAGATAACGATGGATATCTTGTATCAACAACAAGTATATGATGATGGTATAAATCCTTTTTATAGAATGGCAATACGTATTTCATTTGTTTTGGTGGTGTGGGTGCCCTTATGGCATAGTGATTAGAGCAGTGGGCTGCAAATTGAACTATGGCATTTTGGGAGTAAATAGCTAAATCAGTCATTTTGTAAAGAATTTTTATCAGTAGCATCATGATTATCATTGTATTGCCAAGTGTTAAAATTTACTGTAGGACATTTACCTCATGATTAACTATAAAGATTAATGTTGTCATGTTTGCACAATAACTATTTAATTAATAGTAAATGAAGTCATGTTTCTTTTGATTTTTGTTTTATTATATTTATGCATATCATTATTCTTTGTTTACATTAGCTGAACCATCCCAGATGAGTACTGGACGAGAACTTGGAACAAATTCGGATCTGGATCTTGCTATTAAAATTATGTTTAACTATGACATCGAGTCAAATGCAAGTGAGTTATACAAGCATCTGAAGAAAGAACTGCTACCAGCACATATTGAAAACGTGGATGAACTATTTACGCTGTGGCATAATGGGTAATTTAGATAAATATGCTTTGTAATATTTTGTATAGAAAATGTCAAGTAAACTTGGGGAAGACTTAATTTCTATATGCAATGAATAATACAGCTGTAATTGTAGTGCTAGATATTTCTCTAATACTATTATAGTTTACAGCATCTTTGTTGTATATGTTAAGAAATTCTTTCACAAACAATACGAGCACACTGGAACATTCAGATTTTTTAAGGCTATTTATTAAGGAATCATATAATCCAAGCTTTTAGATATAAATTCCTATATTCAGCATAATTGATGAATTCAGTATTAGATAATGTAATCAAAATAAGTCTGTAAGTTCATGTTAAATTGGAATTTGTGTGCTATCTAGTTTAAGATACTATCCAAGTAATGTTCCTTATATGAAAAGCTGTTTATTTACAGCATCATCAAATAAATCAAGGTGTTTTTTATGCTTTGCAAATAAATATTTGGAGATTTATTTACATAATCATGCATGTTATAGTGAGGGAGCAGTGTATGTAATACTTATTTGGGGATACTTGTATATTTCAGCCACAGGGCCAAAGACAAACCAGCTCTTCCAAGTCATCCAAATATTGTCACGATGTATGGTGGCTTTGTTGATGATTTTCCGGTTGCTCTGCCTGAAGCTCGAGAACAGTTTCCTTGTGCTTTACCACAGAGTGCCAATCCTGATGGCTGTGGCAGAAACAAAACATTGTTTCTTGTGATGAAAAGGTATCTCATTTGTAACATGTAGATGTTTTGTTGATGACTTGATTTTCTTCAAGTAAAGTATCATGAAAGTAACTGATTGATTGCTTCTTTTATATATGGGAATAGGTCTTACCTGGGACTGATCCTGTGGGATATCAGTTGATCAGACTGAGGCTTTTTATAATTGGATTAAACAATCTAGAGACATGCAACATTGGAATTCAATATGTTGAAATCATGGCCAGATAATTCAACAATAGTCACCCTCCTGCAAAATATTGGATTACAAACAGTGTTAGATTATCCAGTTTGACCTTCCACATTACTGCTTTTCATTAGATTAAATATCAGTGTAATGGTTTGGCTTATAATCATTTGAACCACTGATAATACAACACTTTTAAACACTAATAAACAAACACAAGAATATAATAAATTGATTAATTTATCTCTACCACCTCAAGCATCAAGTACAAATATATCATTACTAATAGGAAATCCAGTAGATATAGCATTGCTAAACTGTGTGAGTACAGAATTCTCCATTGCTGTTGTTTTCTTGGTCAATTTATACCTACTTACCTTTATATCCTTTGTAACAGGCAACTATTTCACTCTTCAATGACTGATATGTATACACATCCTTCTTTGTTAGCTATCTATGTGTAGCATGGTGATTCTTGTAAAGTCATTCTTCTGTAATGAATATATATTCACAATGACATTTACCATAACTACTGTCAGAGGGAAAGCTGGCGTTATTTTCTACAGGACTTCTTGGTTATCTGGTTATATCAACACTAATTTGTTGCAGTGGGACATTTCAGTCTGACCTAGAAAGTAGCATGGTAACTAAAAAACTTCAGCACCATGGTTTAAATCCTGGCCTATTTATCTGGGGGGGGGGGGTTGTAATCATGTTCCATTTTTAAGATTGTTTGGTCAATTTTGCAATCTAGTGGCCAAATATATCTATTAAATAACAGCATTTTCCAGAAGACTTCAAAGGGTTTAAAAGCTTTGCTAGCACTCATTTTAACAGTTGACTTATATTATCGAACTGTAGGTATACATATTGGTATCAGTGAAATAGAGCTTTATAAAATATGCAAATTATATGTATTTATGGAATAGTAAATAGTCAGCTTGTTTTGGAGATACTATGTAAGTGTTGAAAGCAGAGTTGTTTTGATTTAAATTACTGTGTGAGTAATTTGATTTTTATGATTACTGCATTTATTTTTATTGATTAAATGGCATATTATTTGAAATCAATTGCTATCTAATTATTTTTACATATAAATATTTAGAATTAAATTGTATTTAGATCTCAACACCTTGTAGTCTAACAAGTCATACTAATCATTGGCAGTTCTCCCAAGTCTATGGTTAGGATGATCTTGTGAGATCAAGACATTAGAAGGTCTCAAGTGTAGCCACACTGCTTCAGTGTAGTAAATCAGATTAATTTGGGGATGATCTGACATGTGAAGTCACATCTTTTGTTTGGATTTAGGGGATCATTGAGTTAATGTTAAGCACTTCGTGTTTTGTCAGGATGGGCATATAAGGTGAGCATTCACATAGATTCACTATTGATTGTTATCTCATGCTGAATATGTACCAGAAACAAAACATGATTCTACAACTTTGAGATTATAGTGTTGTGTGTTTATCTATATATGTTTATATACCTTATATTGATATTTGTCAACTTCACAATGTCTGGCAGAAAACAAGATAGTGTGTGGTTATACTTTTTGATAAGACTAAAGTTGTGGGCAAAGCAATATGTCAGGCAACATTGAAGAAATGTGGCAAAGAAATGCAGGCTCCTGTCACCAGAATAATCTGATATTTAAAAACAAAATCAAATTTTTTTCCAACCCTGATTGAAAGCTCTGTTATATGGTTATATTGGTCAGATCCAAAGGTGTTGACCATGTGTGATTGGGTTAGTTAGTATATCTCTATAATGGCTCAGTTGCCAGATCTGGACAAACATTTGCTGGGGGCATTGTTCCAACTTCTGGGGAGGTTAATCTCTAGCGCTCCACTTACCAGATCTATCCAGACACTGATACGTACATGTAGAAAAAACACCCCCCTTTTCCGAAACCGATATCAACCTGACATGCATTATAATGTACCAGTAAACTCAGAAAAATCTAAAAAAAATTTAAAAGCTAAGTTAGAAAGGCATATAAACAAGATAAGTGACTTGGACTGGCCATCATTTGCTGTGACGAGTCATGATAAATGGCGTTGGCAGTCATCCATGTATGTTTGGGATCATGTTTGTCATCTTTACTGCTCAATGTTGACCACCAGGGAAAACATACCAGTACAAATGGAAATTATGTCTGAATATATATTTTTATATGACCCCTTGCTAAACTGCCTCTGACAGTCCCCCTAGGCTAGTGGCACATGGTTTGACAGTTGATGGATCAATATCATGTATATGTGGAGCCAGTCTGGTGAAAAAAGGTAGATATCTGCCTATATATTCTGTACTAGATCTAAATCATAGGATTTGTATGTTGTTTTCAAAGTCTCTCGTTGGCCAACCTCACCGGATATTGCAAAAATGGTGCTTAACTACTTGTCTGGCATGACGGTAAATGTCAACTTTTCAGACTACTTTTCTCCCGTTATTCAAACAAAGATGAACATATAAATGACACTGCTTATTTCTACAAGATTTGGTGTTACAAACAACACAAATTATTACACTTGTCACTGTATATTTGGCAGGGTTCAGGAGATTAAAATCGGTTCATGGGCGGGTGCCATGCTCTGGCTAGAGCTGGTGAATCATGAAAAGCAGATAGCAATACATCAATTTGTGATGCTTCTTATCCATTCAAAATCATGAAAAATACATTTAATACTTAGATTTAAGCAGTGTGTATGCAATTCTGTGAACTTCTTCCTCGATCATAAACAAAACAAAGCAAAATTAAGATGTACAAGTCACTTGTTAAGTTGGAACTCTGCAATCGATTTGGCTGTAATTTGTGATCCTGATAGCACTGTGAGATGGGTGTACACCCCGGAAATCGAATCTACCTGGTGAGTTAAATTGGGTATTTGGCAAGGAGCCATTTAAAACTGTTCAAAGATGTTATTTTCAGAAAAATGGGGTTTTCTTTTCAACCATGCATGTTGAAATTATCAAGAACATTGAACTAGTGGTGGGAATATGTGTATGTAGAACTCATTTCACAGCCAAAGATATCAGCGATATTTATACATAAAACTAACTATGAAGACACCTAATCAGGCTAAATTTTGTAAATTATTGTTGGTCCTCACAGCTTTATGTTTTTAAAACATTGAATGAAACAAATTAAAATACAAAACTGTTGCTGATAATTGCAAATTAAATAGAAACACCAGTAGATCTAACTGAAAGATAAAAACAAATTGTACCTATTATCGCTCAACAGACCCGATGTTTTTTTCTGACTGACTCGTGTATAAGACCAGTAGGGAGAAAATGCATTATTTCAAGGATTAAAATCTCATCTTATACACAAGTATGTATGGTAACTAATGAATCATTTTTGGAATGCATATTCCATTAAGTTTATGTTCAGTATTTTGGTAGGATTCTGAGATTTGTAGACTATTAACTAAATATGTCGACTGTTTTCAGATTCAGATTTATTTTTACAGGTATCCATACACACTAAGAGAGTACCTACAAGTGAGGAATGATCTTTCTGTTCATCAGTCAGTGCTGCTTCTTCTTCAGCTTGTTGAAGCTGTCATTCACATGACAGATCATGGTGTTGCTCATAGGTTAGTGTATGTTTTCAGTTTGATTATTGTATATCTTCAAATATAATTATTTTGAGAGGTACTGTCTTCTAAACCACTTTCTTAAGCCAGTACTACTTTTCACCAAGACCTCCCTGTATTATAACTTAATAGTTTTCTAGCATGTTTTATTAAGTCGAGGTAGATTTTTAGGCCTAAAATATCACGATTTATGGTAGTACCGCCTTTAAGCCAACCTAAAAATCTGAACTTTTCCCTGCAGTATTTCCGTGTGACATATTGAATGCAGGATAATTCTACATATAAATATCACAATTTATTGTAGTGCTGACCTAAAAATCTGAACTTTTCCCTGCAGTATTTCCAGGTGACGTATTGAACGCAGGATAATTATACATATAATTCTTCATATAAATATTGATTTTAGTTATATAGCCATGTATAATTATCATCAACTTGTTTTACTTCTATTTTCACTCCATGACTGCATGAGTTTAAATTAAAATGACGATTGATGTCTGTTTGCATCTAGAGTAGACTGGAGTCTAGATTATACTAGATGGCTGCTAACACACTGAAATATTTTCTCCTAATTACTGGATTTCTTGACACTGAAATAGCACCATCCATTAAGCTGACCCGCAAAATAAGGGTAAAAATCTAGCCTTAATGACTACGGTAGGTTTTATCTGTGAAAAAAACTTTCAGTGCAATATATTAATGACAGATACAATTGTATTTTCATATTTTACATTTAACATCAGATGTGCTTGTTATATTTAGACTTGACTTTCAAGAATTTGCTTTCTTGTCTATACATATATATGTATAACTAATATATGATAATATGCAATAATATGGTCATTTATATTAGGCATAATTTTTGTATCCAATGCCTTAAACACATTTGAAATATATTGATTATTAATGTGTGGTGTAGTTTTAGGATTAATCAAATGGGTTCTGTAATGTTAAAATTGAAATCATTTGACACTCCAGATATTTTTATTGTCACTTCTTAGTTTTGTTGCCAATTGTGTCATGCATGCCACTGTTACTGTGCTCAAGCTTAACAGAACAGCTATGAGCACATTTACACACTATTTGTTTAATTTAGCTTATTTTAGAATTTTTTCACATCCTTACCATATTTCTGAAGAGTTACACTTACAGTAAACAGATACTAGAAGCAAAATACCTCGACTCCATTAATATTGGTTTTGGTATCCATTCATGCAAAAATGTAACATGTCAGAAGTTTTATTTTTTTATCTTATTCAGAGATTTGAAGAGTGACAACATTTTTGTAGAAGAGATTGAAGGATGTCCTCGCCTAGTAGTCAGTGATTTCGGTGAAAGTGTTTATGTTGCAAGTGAACAAGAACTCTGTGTACCTTATTTGACAGGAGAAACAAGCAAAGGTGGAAATGATGCTCTTCGTGCACCTGAGGTAAAAAGATTTTAAATAGTTCATAATCAGAACAGTTGAATCAGGAATTTTGTCTTTTTATGTCTTTATGGTATTCTGCCAGAATATTTAAATCCCTCTTTAACCAGACTGGAACAGTGTAATGAATTAGAAGCAGAATATTAAAGGGACATAGATTTTAATGTCATCCCAGTCCTTGTTCCCAGGAGCTTGCCTAATATGACAGGTGAATTCTTTAAGGCTCACCTGCTCCTTTTTGCTGGTTTTAGTTCTCATAAGATGTATTTAAGTTATTTTTCAATTTAATAATATATTATGTCACATATTTTGATAACGTAGCCAAGTCTGGTAATTTTTCCAGATTTCATGTTTAATTCCAGTATTTACTAGTTTTGGATTCAGTGTCTAATCATAGTGTAATAAAATAATTCAGAATACTTAACCATCTGGCATGTGACCAGCCATGTAAGCAGCTAGGATAAACCATCAACCCACCTTAATGTATTACCAAGTGACACTTCTCTGATTAGCGAGAGACTACTTAACCATATGTCCCAGATGTGACCAGTGTTGAGTCTAAAACAAACTCACTCACTCACTGATTGGTTATTATGGGATTATCATTTATGAAGGGCAGCAAAGTAAAGGTGATCTAATAACTGGTTGGAAAGCTTTCTGTTTCTCGTCCTTTATGTGTGATTGTAATATTTTATTGGTTTCTAAAAGAGTAACTTATCCATTTTTATTGTGTTACTGGTACTCCACCCACTAAGTAAGTTTTATTCTTTGTGTTAATTTACAGCTATTGCTTATGTTTTTTTATTGCAATTGGGAATCATATTTGTGTATCAAAGACTTCTGTTTTATGTTCTCATTACAAAAGCAGATACACAAACAAATAAATGTTCATAGATGTTTATTTGGGCACATACACCTATGAATGTTCATTTATTATTTCATATATTTGCTACCTTCATCTGAATAATGTCCACTATTTCTGGCAGATGAATATCACCAATCAAACATTGCTGTTACTTTTTGCACAAATTTGCAGAAAGATTTAATTTTTCACACAAATACTGGGATAAGATTTATGTTTAAGTGAACAAATGATGATGGTGCAAAACAAGGTTAATACAAGGCCTCTTAATCCCCCCCCCCCAACCATGATCATTGTACTGATTGCGGCTGATCATTCTCGATTTGCAATCCACCTGTAACTGTAACATGGTCAACAGTTTGTGGATCCCAACATCCATGTTACAGTGGAACCATACCAACAGGTGTCATACATTTGTTTAAATTTCTGTAATGCTTTAATTTCATGTTTTGGAAAGGTTTTGTATGATTTCTTAACCAAAATGGTTCCATTGAAATAAGCTCTATTGGTGCAGTCTCATCAAACAGTATATAATCACAGCTCAAATTATATGTATTTGAGGACCATTGTGATTTATGGGTCCCAGGGTTATTCTGTATGACCAATATAAGGCCTGTGCTTAAATACAAAGTGGACTTGTAGGGATTATGGAGGCCAGCTGGAACCAAACAAAGACAAGTAAACTATCTTCAAACACTCAGTTAAAGTTTACAACATTCAGAAAAAGACTTTGTATAACACAAACTTGAAGATAAATATGTGTACTATAAAAGTCGAATGAAACCACAACAATATATTGTTTACCTTATGTAAGTCAGAGTAACAGTAAAAAAGAATGGACATCTGGGAAGTTTGGTTTGGCTCGAGAAGATGTTGATAATCAACAAATTTGGCTAACATTAATTACACAACATTTTTGACAGAAATACTGCTGCTTAGATTAATATAATCTGATATATATTTTATATAAAAAAATCAGTATTCTTGGGATATAATACAAAATATGAATTTAACTTATGATCAAATCAATGTATAAATAAATCAAGTCAATTATCACTCTAGGCCATTGTAAATTGACTTTTGAGTTATATCAACTCATTAGAGAACCATATATTGTTCTAAAACAAAGGATTGCTGATAAAAAATGCTTGTGGGTGAGCTTATTTTACTATACAGTGTATTGGTTTGTGTAATTATAATATATGTGCTGATACTATATCTTATGTGTCGACTTCAATTAATTTTATTAACCATTTTTTGGAAAGCTAGCAGGTCATAATAATCCTGCATGCATATAGGTGTCTACAGTGCATTATAATAAAAGTCACAGCACAACAAATGATGCTGAGGGGCTCACTGCACTTCAGAATAAATAGCAGACCTGTATCTTCCCTGCCCCACAAATTAAAATGTTACTTAGGCCTACAAACCACCCAGTCCCACAAAATAAAATGTTATTAAGGCTTGCCCTGGTCTACATGCCAGTCAGTATTTGCCATATATATGTTACAGTTAATGTAATCTGTATTATGTAAGTTAGCAATAGATGTATTACCTGATATTTTCAGGTAATATACATATTACCTGATTATACAGATTAACTGTATCACACACACACACATATATATATATATATATATGATGGCACATAAAAAAAATTATGGCTTCACAAATGGTGAATATTATCATTTCTTTAAGTCTTAACAGGCTAGTCTGTAATGAATCTAGTATATATTGTAATGAAGACTTTTCTAATGGTTCTACATCAAGTTGGTAAGAGAAACAATAAACCATTCTGTGATAACAGTAGTATGACTAACATATTTTCTCAACCATTATGTCTCATCATGGGTATGTTTTGTATGTTGTCAACCAACTTATATTGTAGCATATTTATCAAGTTACAAGTCATTCCGGAATTTGATTTCTGTATCAGGATATCATGTAATTTTTTCAGATTGCTTGTGCTAAACCTGAACCAAATGGTGTGCTGGACTATAGGAAGTCTGACCTGTGGGCTGTTGGTGCTCTGGCCTATGAGATATTCGGTTTCAATAATCCCTTTTACAGGTTGGATGATGGAACAAGACTGAGAAGTGCAACTTACAGGGAAGACGATCTGCCGGTACTTGGTGAGTGATGTTGATTTTGTTCATTAATCATCTTGGTTGGTAAGAGTATTATTAATTGATGATTTAGAACACTTCCTTATTTTGTAACCCAGTTTGTTATGGAGTAATTGAAATCAGTCTGATGCAAGCTTTTGTTGTAATAATCTTTTAATTTTCATACATACATGTTTCACTGCTGCAGATGGTTTGCCTTCAACATTACAAAAGCTAATAAGAAACATGCTCAGCAGAGATCCAAAGCAGGTAAGTTTTGTTATATAACAATGAACAGCTTAATGCATCTACACATCTATTTCTGTTTTTATTATTCAACGTTACCATATATACTCGCGTACAAGTTGACCTAGCAAATAAGTCAAGGTCGTTTTTTTACCCTGTAATTCTTTCCTCTGGCATATGCTCACTGTATAAGTCGAGGTCAAGTATTGGCTTAAAATCCCTCAAAATCCTAATCATTGTCGTCATTCGTCAAAAAGTTGACCCAGTCATTCAAACTCATGGTGTCAGCAAGTGATTATCAGTTATATCAGTATCAATTTCTTCACCAGCAGCGACACACACACAGATTTTGCTTTGATGTTATAACTAATATAAATAAACAAACTTGCTTGATTGTAGACTCCCTTCAACTGGCAAGTGTTAATAATTAATTGTTTCACATAAAGTGGCGAGCAAGGTTTGCAATGTGAACACTGATTTTTATATTATCGCTAATCATCTGGTAGTTAACAACGCGTGACTGTCAAGTATTATATTACATAAAGACTGACATGTTTGTGAAACCCAAATAACAGTTTGGTGAAAATGAATCTTAATTTAATGACTAAGACTAGTAGGCAGGGATGTGCCAATTTTGTTCCAACTATCGCTCACACAAACATGCCCGATTAAAACTTCAACAAGGCAAGTGTTATTAATTCATTGTTTTACAACACATCTGGAGGTACTGGTAGGTAACAGTGTGTGACTATCAAGTATTATTACATAAAGACCAGCATGTTTGTGAGATGCAAATAAGTTTGGTGAAAATTAATTGTTATTTATTGAATAATAATGGATTAGTAGGCAGCGATGTGATGATTTTATTCCGACTCTGGCTCTTATTGACTTAAATCCTATAGTGTTGTGTGTCAAGGTCTTAATGGTGGCTGAAAACATCTTTCCTTCAGCTGGTAGGAAAAATGATGTGCGTATAAGTTGAGGTGCTTCTGTGAACTCCCTTTTCACTACCCAAAAAATCGACTTAAATGCGAATATATACGGTACCTATAAATTAATTTCTTGTAATTGTTATGTATGCATTGTATTTTTTCAGCGACTCAATGCTAGACAGGTATCAGCATGTTTACATGTGTTGCTCTGGTCACCCGATGAATGGACAATGAACCTGAACTCAGATGACAGATTAAAGTTCTCGACACCATCCGAGTTGGATTTAATTCGCTGGCTTTTGTTGTCTACAGCTCAAGTCTTACTTGAACCGCTGCTACACATAAACAGACTAGAACATGAACTGAAAGTCTTGTTCCTTTCACATTTAGATTTTGAAGAACTTGTAGAAAGTGTGCACTTTCTGTAGAATGTAAATAATTTTTGCACCTTCTAATTAGGTATAAATGGCATCTGTTTTTATTTGAAGCCATACTTAGTACTTGCTGTGATTGGTTTGTTGTTTAAATCCTCAGTGCTGTAATGTAACCCACTTCAGAGTTTGTAATCTGAACATTTTAAGTAAAGCAGATTTTTACTCCATTGATAACAATTAATTCAGATAATGCAGTAGAAATTGTCTAACAAATTTGTATATTTAATTACAAACCATTTGAGATGCTAGTAACTAGGTAGTCTTTATAGAATAAATGTTGTTAGTGCAGACTATTTTGAATAATTCTTACTGGGTTACATATTAACACAACACAATATCTGCACAAAAGTTAGAAAAATTGTCAATAGTTAGAACATGAAAACTGCATAGTAGACAACCACCTTTGTTCTTCCTCTAACTTGCTCACAGTGCCATTAATGGATAACAGGAATACATTTTAATACCCAATTTTATTGATGTACAATATGTCTATCTACAAATAACCCTCTCATCACTTAACATCATCTGAAAGACTTAAGTGTAATATACCCAAAATATACTTTGTTGGAGAATAAATACACATCGACCTTTTCAACAGAGATCAATATGCAAGTTGTCACCTTCAACTTGCGTGTAGTAGTAAATGTCCAATGAGACAAATAAACACAGGAGTTGTTTGTGAAAAATGAATAATTCCAGTCAACATGCACACGCACACACACATGATATGTGTTAATAAAACATCACAGCTTTCAATAAATCCATAACATGTTGCTGATAAACACACAGACTGCAGTAACATGCCTAATAATATCAATAACAGAGAGTAGATGAAACAATGAAAATTGAATTGAAAATTTAACACAAGAACATAGATACATCATCTAAATACTGCACAAAACTTGTAAGGACCTTTTAATACTATGTGGCTGCATTAACAAATTAATTTTGTTTGATGTAGTTAATCTAAACTAAAAGGAAGTTTCCAACAACAAAGTATAGTTTTGGGAGACTCAAAGCAAACTGCTGTATATGGTTTTGCATCTCTGAAGAAATAAAATAACCAAGTTTATTATGTTTTATGAAACCAGCTGCCAGAAATAAGTGTATTTATATTAAACAGAAAGTATTAAATGTTTGCACATAACCTAGATATATACACCACAGTGAATTAAAACTGTAGTTAAGATCATACTGTTATGAAGGATGAAAAAATACTATGACAGCTATTCTTAGTATTTCCCAGTGCTGTCTATTATGGAACACCTGGCCATGAAAACATTTATTGATTCTTCTAACACCAACAACAGAGGTTTAATAATCAATATGCTGACATTAACACAATCTACTAAGCCCATGTATGCAGATCTATTTTTTACATATTCATCAACTGAGCTAACATTCCATACACCAGAGATGGCAAATTTCAGTCCACATATTGCTCCTTCATTATTTACTATAGTCTGAATTATAATCTTTCTAAACCAGAATATATAAAACATTTATAACTTTCTTGAAAACAAAATTATCCAGTGACATAATGAGTTCATTTCTGAAATATTATGTACCGAGGGATATCATTAGCCAAGATAACCACAAGTGCTAATCATTAATGTTTTAATTACTTTCTCTGGTGATATGATTTACAAAGCCAGTTTGATGTATTCTGCTTGGAACCATTTCACAGCTGTACATGACTCGGGCTGATAAAAATCAATCTGAAGACCACATCCACATCAATATGCGAACATCAAATGATAAAATCTAAACAGTAATTTAGATAACAGGGCATGGTAACTGAGTTAGCGTAAAATCAAAAACAGAAACTAGACCAGCTTGGTTAATTCTAGTCAGTTACAGAACAGACAGAATTTGTGTCTATCGTGTAAAATCTGATTGATTCCACGTTTGACTGAAAATATAACTAATTCTAATAAAATCACTGGCTGATAGCATAGTAATTGATGCTGAGTGAAATAAAATAGTAGAATCATATCATATCTAATCTGAATAAATTTCTCTGTCCTAAGGATATAACATACACACCAGATTCAACTGCCTTCTATACAAAAAACTTGTCAATATGACAGACAGTATAGGTATGGTTAAATCAGCTACTGCTGGTCTCATTTACAGCCATGGTCGCCACATCTAAGTGAAAAGATTCATGTGTATCTGTGGAAGTAAAGCTAAAATCATAAAAAAACTGACAAGAATATGAAATCAAAAACTGAACAGACTAGAGGTGTGATGTCCTAGCTATCATGCTACCATTCTTGATAAATTGTGTAATTAATTGATCACTCTCATGAGTGATGTACATGCAGACTAGATCTTGCCACTACTCCTTTGCGCCATCATTTGTATTAGCAACTATTTGTATCATACTTCATACTCTGAGCTAATCTAAATTCAAATTGTCTAGAGGAGATTAACCAAAATAAATACATCTGTTATATACAAGTGTTATATTGTGATACTATCAACATTGTCCAAGGTTCTGTTCAGCAGAATACACAACAAAACAATATCAAGTACTCCACTCCTCTCGAAACAAATGAAAGTAATGAATTTCATGAAGGTGATTAAATGTAAGAAAATTACTTGAGATACTGGCTACACTGGACAGCCAGCTTGCTTACAACAAGCTAAAATATTAGATGCACATCACAACAAATCCGAGATAATTTGTCTTTATTATTCATTTGAATAAAGAGCTTTAATTGTGCTGAGCACTGCTTAATAAATAGCCATCAGTAAACATCCAGAAATAAATATATCAGCTGTTCATTACATGCCTACTATGCCCATAACTACAGTACTATGACCAACACTATACACATTATGATAAATGGATGAATGAAGAATTGATTGACACTGACCTCAAAATAATTGAGGAACTGATGGCAATGACTTAATATTGAATTCTAGTCAATCATTCGCTGCCTGTCCACACAGATACAAATTAACTTCATAATCAAGGTACCTAACATGCACAGCTGGCATCAAAGCTTCTGTATCTCTTTGTGGTTGGCCACATCATATCTTACAGTGAGGTTGCGCCGTGACTGCTCGTATCCACGTGCCTTGTTGTACATAAACACTCCTAGAGTGACGATACATGTACCAAGACCACTGAGGAATGTGACAGGATTGCCAAATATCAAAACAGACAGCCAGATCAGGATTGCTCTCTTCACCGTGTTACAAACACTGAAAATATATAAATGTAGTACAACCTATAAGAGCTGTTCTTATTAGCAAAGTTTTAAATAACATACATTTTCAATTAAGAACTCACACACACACACACACAGAGACAAGGGATGGGAAGTAATTACTGCCAGAATGAAGAGTAAATTGATGTTACAGACCTATGTGTGACTGGTGACACAAAACTCATCAGTACCCAGGCCATCATTGTCTGATAATGGTAGGAGATGCCATTAAACATCATCAAGGCCATCATATACCAGTCGGTCTTCATTACAGCCTTGTAGTCTACCAACATCAGGCAGACAGGCGTTTGAAGGATACATGATGCAAAACATGTATAGAACTGGAACTCAGCTGGTCTGAAAATACAACAAACACTTACTAACCCGGGATGGATATCACAAAGAAGACAAAATCTCCAACTGGCAAAGATACTTACGTTACTTTGTGCTTGTCACCACTGATGAAGAGTTTAGACAGGACAAACTGCATGCTGGAAGAAACAAAGCACAGTTAATGAAACTTATTTCACAAAAGTATTTACATTTCCCACAACTTGTTTGTTACTGATAAAGGAGTTGAACTTGAAAATAGAAATCCTCTTAATATTTGTTCTGGGATTAATGAACAATGAGTAATATATAAAGATGGCACTGTACAGGAGTAATACAGAATGCGATCTAAAATTAGTCAATTTTGCCTAATCAAACAATGTTTTTAAGTAACTAAACAATTAACCGAATGATAATAAAATTACCAAAACCATGAAGTTTTATTTAATAATGGGGTCCTATTTTTCAGTGTCCTAGATAAATAATTAAACCTTTGTTATCCTTTCTAAATAAAACAAAATTGGTTTAAGAAACCACATTTGGGAACAGCTCAGCTTCTTTATCAAGGATGGTCTATTATGACAGTGTAATCAGTTTGTGAACAAAGGTATCAATTTCTAATATTCCTTTAAGAGAGGTGGAATTTAAACTGGAATGCTCATAAAGATGAGAGAGACTAAGAGTAAGAGAGAGTGGGTGACATATGTTACATATAACCAGGATCCAGCAAATGACTGAAGACTTTTGGACACTTACCCTGGACAAGTGGGTTTTTATATAAATACATTAACATAAATGGTGGAGCATATTACTTACCATTCTGAGATGTTGGTTCCTAGGGCTGATATAAAGCCTTCAATGTTGAAGCTGAGTTCATATGCACTGCACAGTGCTAAGCCACTCATGATTGGTATTAGAGAGCACAGTACAAATGGTCCATTGTGTTCTCCTAGCATAAAACGCGACATGAACACAGTAAATAGAGGTGCTGAACTCTTTACCGTCTCTGTGAATGATACAGCTACATACTTTAGGGCAACTAAGCCCAGGAAGACAACTAAGAACCTGAATGAGAATAATAAGTTACCATAAATATCTAAGTATGCGACCATGTGCACGTGCACACACACACACACAATACATCACCATATTTTAGAGCAGTACTAGTCAATAATCTATAACTAGGCTAAATTAATGATCTTTAAACATAATGCCATTATATAAAAAATACAACAACCCCACTTACCGTGTACAACCCACTAAAGCCATGTTCCTATAGAACTTAAAGCCACGGGAGCCCTCTCTCTGTACTGGTCTATACATACCACATGGATAAAACATGTTAAACAAACCCATAATTGTAGTTGATATCATCTGGACCGTGGCTAAGAAAGAAACAAATTAATTGTATAATGTTAAAACATGAGCAGAAAGCCAATGAATAATGTTTTGATAGAAAGTGTTATAACCAACTATAAATGAGAACCCAATAAAAATGTATATGATAGTGAAAAAAAGGTTTTGTGCCAAGCAACCTATGGCAAGCAACCTATGGCAAGCAAGAGCTAAGTATATATGTCAGGGAAATAACTACAGACATTTGCTAAAACACTGTATATTTCAATGTCAGTTGGACCAAGAAAAAAACAAATCTTGTAGATTAAAGGAGTGGATGATTAAGGTGATGATGGATCAGCATAAAAATGTAGGATTATAAATATATATGTTTTCATTGAAACAGAAAAGAACATGAAGTATCATTCTGTGCTATGGAAACCATAATTTACTTCAAGTAAAGAGACATGAGCACTGATTATATGTATCACGAAAGCTCCACCAAAAGTAAATTAGATGTTTAACCAGGATTTCAGTGACAAGTGGATGATGCCTTGTACAAAAACTATAAAAGTTATTATCAAACATTTATTTCATTCGATGTTTCCATAAATAACCAAAATCAATGGCCAAACATACGTATTTATCTGAAGCCAATACAAGGGCAATATATCAATATACACTATATATTGTAAGAAGAGTAACAACCTCAAATGTACATGGAATTCCCAATCTGTAACTAATAATCAAACAAGCAAGGACCACCCACATGCAATTACTAACCATTAAATAATACAATATGAAACTCACACACAAGATATTCATCCAATCTACATTGAACAACAAGATATGATTCCAAATACAAGACAACTTCACTAAGAATGTACCACACAAATACCAATGCGACTACATTGATTGAAGGATGCGTTCTATGCACTTTAACAGACCCATATGCAACAGATTCATCCACATAATGCAAGCTATATGATAAACGTTTGTGCACTGCATGAGCCAAATCCATTGCTTTCATTTCACTGCTCTCCTCAGAATAACTCACAAGGGTAGAACATAAACTAAATGTCTAGACCAGTTATCACCCATTTAACTTGGTGACAACAGTTCCTCCAGGAAAAACGAGTGTTAGAACCCATCACTATTAAAATCAGCCAGTGATATTATGACTGAGACCATAATGGTGAATGCAAATTAACAAAGATAACGCGGATAAAAACCACACATTATCCATCTGCCAA
The DNA here is from genome assembly GCA_025642065.1 of Paralvinella palmiformis. NCBI lineage: Eukaryota > Metazoa > Annelida > Polychaeta > Terebellida > Alvinellidae > Paralvinella > Paralvinella palmiformis. The sequence continues at coordinate 720,196 of JAODUP010000081.1, read as the reverse complement.
TATGGAAATATGCAAACCAAAATCAATTTAATTGAATAACCACAAAAGTCATTAAAACAATCAGTTTTTATAGTCTTGACACAAGTCAAATGTTAATCAAGACTATCATTCATGGCCAATAGAAAGGGACAATGATCTAGGTCTGAAATAAATATCTAAATAACATCTGATCTGACCATACCACCCCCAAAATAACAAATAAACAAAATACATGTATACCAATCCAAAAATATAATGGTTTCATAGTTGATATTTTTAGAATGCACAATACATTATTATTAGTATTATTTATGTTATTAAAATATATTGTACAGCTATTAGTTATAAGTAAATAGGTCTTTCTTTAAATATTTGAACACATAGCAGTTAATTAATTTTAAATATGCAAGCTTTGTAACACAATTATTACTAAACCGTAATTAAAACACAACTTGGTAGCAAAATGCCTCAGATACTCACCCAACAACACTGTATCTGCCTTTAACATCACAACAATATATTTGTTGAGAAACAGCGTGATGGCACTGAAGAAGTACCACAAGAAAAGTATGAAAAAGGCCTTTGAACTTAGCAGTCCCTGGGAAACAGTGGGCTCCTCCAACTTATTGTCACTAGCCACTCGTGCCTTGATGACACGACTGTCCAAGGAATTCATTTGAATGTGTGTTGTGACTGAATCACCAACCATTGCTGGATGCTCGGAGTCACCTAACTTCTGTACTACTTGGCCATCTTCCATGATAACTGGAAAACCGGTGTGTCTAGAGTGGAACACCATTGGCATTGTTTTGACTTCTCTCTCTCTGCTGGAGTAAGTGGTGCATTTCTTGTGTACCTACATAATCCAGAATAAGTGAGATATGTAAAGGTAACACAAAACAATCTCTTATGTTCATTTCATTTATCTTATTAATTAATACCATTTATAACTTTACGAATTTTACTGAACTAAACAAATATAAGCAACATTATCAACAAAAGATAGCAAACAAAGATAAATTTTCATAACTGTAGTGATGAATTAATACCATTTACAACACAACAAGTTTTACTAAACTTAAAATAACCCTAAGCAATATTACCAACAAAAGAGAGCAGACAAAAAAAGAATCTTGTCACTGTAGTTGAAATAAACAGTCTGCAACCATTCTAATATCCAACAAAAATTAAGATTGAAGTTATTATAAATATAGTTTACACACATGGTGCCAACTGTTTTCTGATTAGAAACAGATACTAAAATTAATCAATGATTATGCTAAATTAGTGAATATAACTTATAACACTATGAGGTATTCAGGACAAATTCTTGAAGACACTGACAGACATCCCCATGAGTAGAATAATGTTGGTGAAAATCCCCCCTAAATTCTGATATATTACTTTTATAAATTACTAAATCAAATGGATGATAAATTTTACATTAAAATAACAGACTAAATTAAAATTGAAGCTTCAATGAAATGTAAAGTTGGGCATGGCATATTAAAAGTTAAATTACCTGCTTTTTGTATATATAATCTAGTAATGAGGTGTGTTTCAATGGTCATGTTATAGACTTCAACAGAGGATCTATGCACATTTTCATTCTTTGACCAATATATATATATATATATATATAAACCACACACACACTATAAAGACTAGCTTCCAGCTTAAGAGTTTTGTGCAATTCTCATGGTTTTATCTAGATTGACACCAAATTAGAAATAGATCACAGCTGAAGGGCACAAATATATTACAATTCTTTGGTTATTTGAATGAGGCAACTCCTGCAAGTGAATGGTTGGTTAGTTGGTTGATTAGTTTATTTAGCCTTGGCATAGATCTCACCTGGGACATATGATCACAAACATAGGTTGGAGCTAGATTCAAACACAGAACCTGGAAGTTTGCAGTAAAATTATTCCAATCACTGCGCTACTAGATGCAAGTATATTTGAGTTACAGAAAATGTAGGGAAGTTATACCTGTTAATCTAGCTATTATGTATTCCCAGGTTTGTTGACTTGCTTTTTTCCACAGAGACATCCACTAATCAGTTGCCTGTAAACACACGCCGTCAACTAAAACTTATCTATGCAATACTTATATGAAACATACTACAGACAAATTTATTTTAAGACTTGGCTATTGTTAAGTTCAAACATACAGGAATGATGGCAACCCAAGCCACTAAGTATAATTTTCTGGAGAATATCTCACATAACTTTTGATCATGTTTACAGAGTGAAAATAATTAGGTTATTGCCATCTTTGACAGTGTATCTGACATATTGTGTAGTTCTAGCAGAGTTCAAGAAAGATGTCCGTAACTAATGATCTGAGCCAGTAATGCATAGATCTACACAGATCAAAGGGGTTAGAAAAATGCTAAACGATGGAGCAATATGGCTCAGCTTTGCTGTACCACATACATTCCCCCTGCAGTTTCCAATAATATATATATATATATATATATATAATACAATATACAAATATGTATATAGAGTCATATAATTAGAGTATTAGACAAATATGTACACAAAACATGGGCCTGTGTAATCTGATCTGACAACTTATTTTGGCATTAATAGGCCAGGTGACCGATATAATATTCATTATTAATATGGCTTTCAGCTTTCTAAATAACAGTATGAGTGACCTGGGACAAATTGCCTTCGGAAATATCCCACAAACATAGGCATGTATCACTATCAGATTTGAACCTACAACATTTGAGGTTGTAGCACAATGCTCTATCCTTTGCACCATCGAAGTGCCTTCTATATAACAATGTGTACTAATTTTAACTGGCCTCAATTCAGAGGAGATATCTTCACTAACAATAAATAAGTCCTTTGATGAATTGTTATGCCAACCTGGTATATTCGTATTTAGTTAGTTAACATCAAACTCACCAGATCATTATTCTGGTTGGATAAGTGGTTTGGACTTGTATGGCATTTGGTAACTTGCAAGGTTAATTAAATATAAAAGAAAACAATATCTGGAACTGCTTTGGACTGGAGTTTCTGTAAACAAATAAAAAGTAAACAAATTAAAAGAAGCCCCAATAGCATACCTAATGTGAATACGTGATAAAGATAGATACACTGTAGAAGGCTTTGCATAACAAAAAGAAACCTTTTCCACAAATATCAACATAGCTGGGGTGCTATACCTTTAACACACTGAGAATGACCAGAACAAAAATTACGCTAAATGATCGTTTTATTGATTGATTGTCCAAAAACAATATAGATTACAAACACAGGAAATATTACATACAAATCATGATAGACAATCAATAATAAGTAGGAAAGAAGCGAACTGCTTATGATTCCTTTTATCAACAAAGCATGTATGCCACCTTGTATACCACAGTTAATCAAATAAATATTATAAAAGCATTATGTTATTTCTTAATTAGGAACACTGTTCACAAATATCAATACATACTATTAATATTATACTCAAATATACCACTATATCCTAATTGTGCAGTGTTTCTTATTAATATATTCTCCCGATGTATTGTTCCATTGTCTATTTAAATAAATTCATAGATGTACGATTTTCAAAATGATTCTTCATGGTACTAATATTCTATAGTTTGGGACCAAAATAAGTGAGTTTTTGTCTGGTATTGGTCTTACAATGTGGTATTTTGTAAGCAATATGCTGTTACATATCATAGTTGTGTGAAGGTGTGTGTTTCAGGAACATGTCATTAAGTATATTTGGTAACATACCCCTATTATGTTTGTACGTTAATATACAGGCTACATATTTGTTCAGTTGATAGATGTTCATAATTTGATGTGCTTGAAATGAAATGTATGTATGATTTCTAAATTCACACGACTTATTAAACAAAGATAAGTTTTTGCAATATATAAATTTTAGATAAATCTATATTCTGTTTCGCCATGCATGTTAGCATTCTAGTCCATATTTAAGTAGGAGTTAAGACTTGCACCACATGAATAGCCCAATACAATTATGGATTGTGTTCTAGTTATTTAAAAAACTATATAAATTATGGCACACATTATTATTTTAGATATCCACAGAACAGCTTTCATGAGAAGTGATGGAGATCATAGTGTGCAGTATATCAGTGGAATCGTGTCACAAATACCCAAAACTATTCAATCATAGCCACAATGTATAAAATATTTCTATTTTATGACTAAAGTCATAATGCACATACATTTAATGTTTATTTAATTGTTCATTTCATATATATATATATATATACACACTTTTAAAACAAAGTTTGTATAACAAACTGTGTAACAACAGCTGTGTATGGATATATATATATATATATATATATATCATATATATAATAGCTTATAAATGTTGTTCAAATTATTTATCAGCATAAGGATTTCAAAGTGAGTATGGTCCAGATTTTGCTTTTATATTTAAACCAAGTTCTGTGATATTAATTTGCTTAAATGTCATCATAGAGTGACTAATTATAGGGGTTTTCTAAAAACTACAACAAATTTGGTTTCATTCATGAAACTATTAATTTTTATTTTAACAACAAAATATTGATACATTCGGTGTATGATAAAGCTTGATAATCTAAATTAAACTGCAATACATTCAACTGTCTCTGGTATTGAGCACCCAAGTTTCCACTGAAACCAGTAACCTGGTATATTCTACTAAAAAAATCTAAATATTAATTAATCATAGGATCATGCAATTTAATTTTGTCATTGATATTTTACTGAGATAATGTTATGATAAAATACATTTTAGGCCCAAATACTTCACACAAATTAAAACAAGATGGTAATGTTAAATAAATCTCTCATCAATACAAAATATCAGTCCATGAAAGAAACAGCACTATTTAAACATACATGTATCATGTGAAGAGTCCACAGACAAAGATCAATCTGTTATAATGTAGTGTAATATAAAAAAAATTACTACAAAGGATAAAGAGTACCAGCCCAAGTTACCAAAACACACTGAGACTGGTGAATATTTGATCAAAAATATGTTATATAAGGTAGTGGCACTGTTTATTAATAATACAACTTTTATCTGGTATGCTCTAAGGAATACTAATGATGATAGGTAGTTATGAATATTTCTAAAATATATAAATCCCACAGTTCTGGAGGAAATTCAAACCTAACTCACACACCATTATCTATATATATATATCTTTGTATGAGAGACCACATTTCATAAAGCCAAACACAACATATTATGACAAATTTGACATTAACCCAAACTAAAAAATAATAAAATACCACCACCATAATCATTTATATAAATATATATGTGTGTGTAAAGGTTTACCGAATTACCAGTGAAAGTATCCATGATGATGATGCTTATCTAAGATAAAAAAATTAACTAACATAAGAAAATAGAATATTGTATAATTAATAACTACTACCAATAATTAAAAATGATTAATTGGTGACATTACACACCTTCTCCCCATCTATAAAATAGTACAGAGTACTTGAAAACCATCTGCTACCGGACATAAATTATCATATTTATCAATATCATAAAGTCACTGATCATATAAAACTATTAAAAGGTTTAAGTAACTTTACAATAAATGTTGCCATAAAAGTCACATGAAATAACAGAAATCAACACCTTAATGATTTATTTAATTCCATGCATAGGTAAAGCACAACTTTCATTAGGTTTTTTGTGAACTTTTACAGTGGTACAACATAGAAGATTCTAAGCCATAATTCAATTTTCATCTGCAGACTATTTCAACTTCATGTTTTCATGCTGCTTTTCACATGCCATGAACCATAATAAACTGAATATTACATATAGTTTAATAGTAATATCTAAAGTACAGGTCACAGCTATTGTAGTGTATAAGTAATTAACATATTTGCTCTTGGGTTAAACAATTTTAGATTTTATTCATGCTTAAAAATGTAATCTTTCAGTCTAAGCTGGAGTTTAATTTGTTGACTCACACTAGTCACACCATCCTAGATTGATGACCATGATAAATGACACTGCCAAATCAGCAAATTAAATAGTGGGATAATAAAGAACAACAGATTCTAAAAATGTAAAACAGCAAGATAGTCATAGCACTTCACATACTGCTAAATACTAACTTATAACAGGGAGGTTTTAGTTCCATTCATCACATAGAGATCACACTGGAAATATGTGTATACACCTTTATGTGTTATTCCTGCTTCATGATGACATAACAAGACAGAACTGGGACATTTTAAGGTTAATCAGATGACTAGTGCAGGGTTTATTAAAACAATATTTAAAATAAGAAATATCTTGGATACAAGCACAAGTTTTTGCTTGTCACCACAAAGCAAGCTGGATGTATATGTGCACAATTTGTTTCTTTCCATATACTTGTCATATAACCAGAGTGGTGTGCTAAATGAAGCTCTGCCCATATGTTGCAAGTTAATTTGATTTTTGCATATCCATTGACTTTAGAAATCAAGTACTTATGGTCCATATATTTCTATATGCCTATTATCTGGGATATTTTTAGATTGCATACATATCATCACAAAAAGTTTATTTCTCAAATGGTTATATCTTATATGTGAAAAGTGATTCTGCAGCACATTTTTTATTTGAGAGGATCCCCTTAAAATAACAATCATTTTGTATACATTTACCAAGATAACTGATTATCAATAAGTATATACTGTTCTTAGTTTTCATAATATTTTACCAGTGACATAGTGTTTTTGTGCACAGTTCATCAGCTGACATTAAAATTGACGTGATCCCTCTAGGTAGAATTTACTGGCAAAATATAATTTGACTTCAGAGAGGCGTCTTTTTTTTATCAATTACTCAGATGCATTGCCATCATGTCCTGTCGGGTTCTTATTCATGGTTATGTCAACCAGTCACCACATGACAGCAGTGCAACTCCAGAGCTTCAAACCCACATCTTTCAGTTACTAGTCCTATGCTCTACTGCATCATCACAGCTTGAGTTATAGTGATAGTCAGTGGCAAATATCTTAAAAGACTAAAGCTAGTTAGTTATGATTATTTATTAGGATAAGTTTATTTCATTATTAAATGATAGCAAGTCCTGGTGGCCTTGCACTTAAGTACACTGTGTGCTGAAGGGTGGATTTGCCCTAACTGCCAAGTCCAAGGATCAGAAGTTCAATCCTATTGATCAAAAGAATACTTAGAACTCGGCCCATGGAGACGTTTCATCACTGCTACTTTACCTTGCCATCAGTAATTAAAACAAAGAAAATTGGCAGTTTTAGTGGAAATAAATACTTGTATTCATCATTCTTTGAACAGGTGATATTAATAACTCAAACACACCAAAAAAAATCCATTTAAATCTACTGGTCCAAAGTAAATGTTCCACTCAGAGAAAATGTCCCTATCGATGGGCCATGCACAGCAGTTCTTAACATTTACACTCTATCGCATAGTTTCAACTACCATCGAGTGTTGTATGGACCAAAAGTCACCGTCTGAGTGATGTAAATTTCAAATTAAGCTTATTTGTAATGTATTTACCAGAACTGGCACTAATATTTATATGAAAGTATTTTTACTTACGTAAACGAATGTGTGAAGAATGAATGCGTTGTGTGTTTGATCCTAGTCATAATGCTTTTAATAATAATCTTTTAAAAGGTTTTCTTCACTAGTGTTCGTCTGTTTATTTACCTGTCCAAAAATTGCTAACTCAGTAACTGTGCCAGAAGTTACATATTTATTTATGACTTTATAAACAGCATAGTCCAGTATAACCAGATCTTCTTTATTTGACAGGGGCCAACGTCTCCTTTATTTGACAGGGTCTAAATCTCCGTATACTCTGATCAAAAGGTTGAAACCTTTTCACAGATTAATTTGTCAGCTCAAAACATCAGCTCCATTTCTCCATACTGGTAGTGGTACTGCTCCGTTGTGAGAGGAGTCCAGAAAATTAAATAATAAAATGGACCACAATGCCATTGACATTGTGGTCCATTTTAGACTCTAGATTCTATTATTTAATGGAAATAACTGTTCGCAACTGGCAGGTATTTTACCCTCCTGCCCTCGTTTTATGATCATACATAGATCTACTCTAGATACTATTCAGTATTCTAGTCCAGTGATACAGATCATGAAACGAAAGATATCATTCAGTCAATCTAGATATTCTGTCACTTATTTTGAATTAATGATTTAATTTTCTAAAATCATAAAAAGATTTATTTATTTAATATTTAACTAATGAATACATATTACAGTGAATGTACAGAAACATTGTACTACCTGAAAGGCAGATGTGCACGAGTTCTATCTACACAACTAGTTGCCAGTATTTAAATGTAAACTACAGTATACGTAATAAACAACATTAAATATCCGGTGACTTTATACAACAGACTGACACGCCTCACAACAGGAAGCCACGTCCACAACGTCACATCGGATGTAATAGTCATGTTCGAGTTAATTGGTCGAGTTTTATAGAAATTTGTACGATTCCATTCAGTGTAAGATCACGTAATATACTATTCCAGCATATAACATAAAATATAATCAGTGCAATGAAACATTAACTAAAATGGTTAATGACTATTATTTACAGACTGCAAACCATTTTGGAAGCCGATAGTCTAAACTCGAATTATAATGAACTCGCTAGAACTACAAATTGGGGTTTCGTTTCCAGGTCAAATTGATGACGTCAAAGTAATGATGGCAGCCTTTAGTTGAGAAAGGAGCTGCCAGTGATGTGAAAACCCTCGCAATTACGATTATATGCACAATTAAAAAAGAATTGCCTTTGCACAAACACGAATAGTATATTGATCGTGTAAATAAGTCAAACATGAGTGAGCTAACTCCTGATGAAGTACGTATTTTTGATTGCTTTGTGTGGTTTTGTTTTGTTTTGTTTTGGTTCAGGTATGGCTATCATGCTGCTATGCCTATGGCTTGTACTAGTTCAGTTGTTGTAGGTAACCCTAGTGCTGAGTGTAGCCGAGTTCTTTGTTTTGACGGTTTGCCTATTCATAAATTAGTATTAAGGACATGGCCTAAGATAAGATATAGCTAGTATTGTTTACAAATGGAAAAAATAGTTTGTTTATATAAATTATTAATGATTATATTATTTTTGTCAATTTCTGCTGACAGTCACTTGAATGAGTGAATCACACTGATGAACAAAGTTACAAACATGTAAAATCTTAATTGAACCTATTAAATATAAATACATTACTGGGTTTTGATTCGTTTGAAAATACCAGTTATAGCCTTTAAAATATAGGTTTTGCAATAACACAAGACATGACAAGTACAATCACAGTGATATAAAATTAATATAACAGAACAGTTGCTAAATTAAATTAAAAAATGAATACTAACTGCAGCAAATAGCAAGAACTTGACCTTTCACCTTAACTGCCTTCCCACTAGTGAGTATAAACATTGAAATAGGCAAAAGAGAAAAAAGGCAGATTAGGCATGGAACAAAACTGAATTATTATTTCAATAGGTTATTAAAAATATGAAGTCGCTATAGGTCTGAACCTGTAAGCACAATTTCCAGTTTCCGTGGTGTACCTAATGCATCTGCTAACAGGAAACATCACAATAGTCAGCTTGTACTTATCAGCTGACATATCTCATTTATAACAAAGCTATTAACCATAACCAATGACAGGCCAGTTTGACTCTCTGAACACAGTTCATTCTGGACTTTCAAGCTGACCTAGGAATATGCAAAATCACTCGTTGTAAAAACCCAACATGTCAAATTATATCGTCATATTCCCCACTCCATGAGGCTGTTTAGTGCATTGGTCAAGGAAAACAAAAAAGTGTGGCTTGTTGAGTGACGCCTGAAGAAAGCTTTTTTCATTTATACCGCAAGCAAAACCATTGTTTACTTTAAAGCAATTTGTAACAATACACCGCCAAAAACAATTAGCAAGTGGAAGTGGTCATATCAAAATTCAAACTTTTGTCGATAGGTGTCAACATTTCAAAAGTTTACACTAGGTATATATATATATATATATATATATATATATACGTGTGGTCGATCCGTACTGTGTGTGTTTGGTTGTGCCTAATAGGTGACAGCCAGAGGTTTCTACCCCAAATACAAGACAAGCCCAGCACTGTGGTAGAACTCCCACCATATAAATAACCTTTACAACATTGAATTGGGTCACAAATCATGTGATCAGTGCCTTACTAGGAACATTAAACATTGAAGCACCTGTAGAAAAGTTCTTCTTGCCGATTACTGTATCGCATATACTAATATCAAATCCTTGAGATGTAAGGGGGTCAAACATCCCCACTTCTCCCGTAAATTAATCTAGTATATTTTAGGTTAGTAGCTACTGGGGAAAGACTCCGAGTGCTAAACTTCCACATCTTTTTATTTTTAAATTTATCATGAATGTTTTTAATGTTATGTTAAGGGGCTCATGTAGTGTATTGGCTCATGTAGTGTATTGGGATAATGGCTCATGTCATGTGCATCACTGTGTGACCAATTTGACTCTGGTCAGTTAATCATTTGTTTGATTTTGTTACATCAGACACTCCCATACAACCACAAACTCTGTGGTTCTTGACTGCAGATAATAATAATATTTTATATTGTGCCTTATTCAACTTGAATTGCTCTAAGGCTATTTACATTTAAAACATAATTAAAACATTCTGAGCTCGTATAGCACAAACACATAATAAACTGGTTTATATATAATAAATAGGCTAATTTAAATAAGTAATCTGCCAACAGTTACTTATCAATATGTCAGTGATATCAGAACCCTTGGCTAGGTCACATATTTTCTTCAGATCATGAAATCAATATTAGTGTTTTTACTATATAATAAAGCATGTATTGATCATTTCTACTCATGTGGGTAGTGCAGTGATGATGATTGGTGTTTTATGGCCACTTTTGTGCACATGGTAGGCTAAATGGGCAGAGTGACCTTCAAAGGTAATGAAGCAAAGTCAAAGATGAAACAACCTTTAGATATGCCCACACTGAGATTCGAACACGGGTGGTAGTGATCTGTGGTCCAACATGCTACCACTAGACCACAGAGGTGCCCCTGGGTAGTGCAGTGAACATTCTTCTTCTTCAGTATTGGATAACTTGGTATCATATTTAAATTTTGGATCTATAATGAACTAAATGATAGATTTAGGAATCATATAAATAACAATTAACAGTATTTAAAAGAAATGAAATATAAAATATTACATTAGCTATTGAGACTGGGAGACATTGTCAAAATATAATACCTAAAGAGGAGAGAATTTGTTTATACTATAGTAAATTTCAGAATAGTTATGTAATAGAATGTGAATTTCATGTTCTCATGCAGTGTCCAGCAATAAATATTTGTTAACTTTTTTAAAGAAGTTTCAAGTAAGATATATTAACTTAATGTGTCTGATTTTAAAATCAAGAAATGAATGCACTATGCTTTTATTGTATGTCGCAACATAATTGAACTGCTGTAGTGTATCTTTACATATACCAAGATAATTAAGCCTTTGCAGTATGGGTCTAGGCCCTAACTTATGGAATAAACAATACAAAACATTATTTATGAGCTGCTCTCAATTTAAATATTTATACTATAAAGCACAAAATCGTGGTCATGACAATAAATTGTAGAAACTAACACTAGCTTGAATTTGACAATGAAATTTCATTTTATGGCACTTCTCATTGATATCAATCATGCACCAAAAACCCCTGTTTCATATTCTTAAATCAGATCTCAAACATTAGCATGAGGGAATGTTGATAAAATTGGAACTATTATATTGAGACCAGCAAATTGTGTTACTCTATCTAGTCTTTTATAATGTCGTCAACTATTTGATCACTTGATTATATGCATATGTTACGTTAAATGTGACTGATTAATTACTCTGCTGAAAATATTGAACTGGTGCAATCACAGTTGGTCTATATCACAAAGAACAGGATTCATAAAATAAGTAAATTAATTAACATGTCTTAGAATTAGATAAACTAGGAAGCACAGAATGACATTATAATCTAACATAAACTCAACTCTGTCATATGAATGTATTTGATTGGTGTTCTGTAAAATAAGCATTTAGCAAGACGACCGTCTATTTGGTCACATTATGAGTTTAACTTGGCTGTACTTCTAAGACAAGTCTATTGCCGAACACCATGCATCTAGTAGTCAGATCATTGAGCTCACATCTTCCTGCTACCAGTTCACCAAATAGTACTTTCATTACTAAACATGCATAATCAGAACACTACTTCTGTATTATATTATTTCCATCAGTATATGAATAACTGAAATATATATATTTTAAGCAGTTTCTTAAAACATCTACCATATATACTTGTGTATAGTCCGCACTCGTGTATAAGACGCACCAATTTTTAGGACCATTAAACCCCCCTAGAGTCGAACCCATGTATAAGACGCACTAAAATCAGTAAATTTATTCAAAACCCAAAAATTCATCATCAATATCTTCATTGAACATCTGTTGTATCTGTTCATGTGTCATCATACATCTTGTCACCTTCTTCGTCAGTGTCAGATTTGTCATACTGTTCATCCCACAATACATCATCTTCCGTGCTATCTAAATGATTGCTGATAGAGCACTTTTTGAATGATTTAGTAATGATGGCAGGGTCGATAGAATCCCAGGATGTTTTCACCCAGTGTGTGACAACAGGTAATGAAGGCTGTTTCAGGTTGCTTGCTGCTGGTGTTCATAAGTCCACTGCCTGGGCGTCTACCCCAAATTTTCTGTAGTCAAATTAAAATCCCATCAGTGTCAATCCACCCTTTTGGGTGAACATAAATGATGACACTGGCGGGGAACTTCTCTTTCGGCATGGTCTTTCGTTTATGACTATTGGTTCCATCGGCCATACATGCGAGGACTGCAGTGAAATGTGTTTTATCATAGGCCATGGTACGAATGATAGCTGACTTCCAACCTACAGAATCCATAGTTCTATTTGATGGCAGGTAAAAAAACACAGGTGTCTCATCCATATTTCCAATCTGAGACAGCAGATACGAATGTCTTAGTCTCTGGTGTATCACGAAGCATCGGAAGGAAGTAATTTTCTCTTCAAGGTCAGCAGGATGGCGTTGGCAGATCTTGGTTTTCTGTCGAAGTACCAGTTTTTTATGCCACATGAAATGTGTACACCACCCAGCTGATGCAAGGAATGATTCATCATTCTTCTTGGAGAAATGAAAACTTCCTCCCTCTGTGTGCCTTCTTTGCTTGTGGCATCTGGGCTAATTCAAGCACGGATTTTCACCAATTGTGCACTTGCTTCTCTGAAACACTGAACTCCTGAGCTATCTTTCAGTCTAAATTCTCTGCCATATGCACATCACTTTCATTTTAGATTTCCAGACATGGTCATTGGGTAAATATAACAAGTATTTGAAGTTACACAAAATAATATATAATTTATAGTATTACGTTTCTGTACTGCTGTTTGAAGTAGTTTATTAGTAGTTGACATGTGTCAGCTTTGGAAGTAATTAACAGAGTGTTTGCTGTGATTGTTTTGCTTTGATGTGGATTCTATGGTCATTATTGCATGGCCTCATTTACCGTTCCGTTCAATTACACGTTCACACATTTTGATTGTAACGACATTTCTTAGATAGACCAATTATATACATTCCAAAAATAACATCAGCCTCTAATAGTTTATGGAGGCAGCCGTTTTGGTCATAGTGTGGCCGTTTTCGTATTGCAGCCGATTTGGACCTATATGTTTGTGGTCACGTCACTAATTAGAGCATTGGATTAAATGATCATGATGGTTATCACAATTAAGTTTGGCTTCGAAAGACAACAGAGAAAACACACCTAATTAATTTGTTTATTGTTCATATATTCATTATTAATGTTGAAAAAACAATATTATTGTATTTCCCCCTGAATTATGCCATATATTACCTTCCCTTTTAGTTTGACCCACATATAAGATGCATTAACTTTTGACAGCGATTTCCTGGTATCAAAAGTGCGACCTATATACAAGTATATATGATAGTTGTCTGAAGTTTTGAATGTGCCATAATTTACTAGTTTTGTTCTTTATCAATTCATTTATTTTATTGTACAATGTCCAGAATAATTTGATTATGTGGGTGGCTTATTTTTAATGGAGATTAAATTATTTAGGTTACAGAGATCTTTGAAACTCATTAAATTTGCTGGTAGAGTTTCTAGATATTGTAACAAGTTTGCAAGTTTTTGTCCTATTATGACCATTTAATGATTTTTTTTCAGATGACTACCTGCCATACGTATATGGTAAAATGTATGGAATAGGTTTTACACTTCAGAAGTTTGTTGTAGTGTACATCTGTGGGAACTGAGGAAGTTTTGGAATGCTAGCATCAGCTAGGGAACTATATGTACATATTATATAAAAATGCATATGAATGGCAGTTTTATTAATAATAAACATTGTATTAATGGTGATTGTTTCTGACAGTACTCATCATATCAGGTATTCATAAATGAATGCATACCACCTGTGATTATAACATGCTAATCATAATACATCACTTATTTGTACCACGTATGATTTTGAATATCTTTCTCATTCCGTCTTACATAATAGAAATATGGTGAATTATTATCTTCTGTGGTTCACTGTCACCATACAATAAATATAAGAACAGTGCTACTGATATGTTTAAGATAGAGAAGTTATACAACAACCAGGTTTCACACGTATCCTAGAAAACCTGAAAAATTACAAATTCATTTTCCAGGTCCTGGAAATGTCCTTGAATTTTACAAACTCAGGAAATGTCCTGGAAAAATATTGCCTGTGAAAAAATCTACTTAGAACAAAACAAAGGCCTATTGGTGTTAGTTAAAATTTAAATAAAAGTGGATGGATCAGACAGATAGAAGGGGTGAGAAAAAGGCTGTACCATAAAAATGTCAATAATTAATCATACATTGAATAAATATGCTGTGCTTTTTTGCACAGCATGATTTATTACCTTTAAATCTTGTATAATTTGTTCTGGAAAATAATATTTCCTTGGCTGTAGGAACCATGAACAACAGGGCTACTGGATTTTTCCACATTCAGTTCTAGACCCCAAACCCAGCATTTCAGTGGCACAATGACTACAAACATCCATATTGTGAGTTCATATCCAGGTCATACTGGTGTTTGTGGGAATTCCTCCTAGACAGATGCTTGTTGCCAATATGTCCTGGATGTGACGAGTGCCAAGTATAAATGACCCAACTCAATCTAGACCTCAAACCCACAGAATGGTTAGAACAGCTTCAGAGTCAAAATCAGTATTTAAACATAAAGTTATTGAGATTGAATATGAATCATAAAGTATATTTACTATTGACGTCCATCTCACAAATACATTTGTGTCTTATGAATGTCAAAGTAATAATAATACTAATTGGCTATTTGTCTGTTAACAGATAAGACGTAGAAGGCTAGCAAGGTTAGCAGGCAGCACACCTGCTACAAACCAGTCAGCAGCACCATCACCTAATGAATCAGGTAGTTCAAATACTAGTCAACCAGGAACCTCATCATCCAGTGCTGCAACAGGTGCACAGCAACAAGCAGGTAAAATGATCACACACAATCGCAAAGTAATTTACAGCTTAAAACACATATTACTAGAGTGGGGGTGACATACATTGAAACCTTTCTTATAAGTTTTATGACATAACTTATCTGATATAGTTCTAGTTATCTTGTAAGCTACTATTTAGCTTATATGATGCAGCTGTCTTGTATGATACTAGCTGTTTAATGACATACTACTTGCCGTATTAAATTGTCTTATGTGTTGCCACATATATAAGACCACAATCTTCAGTTTTCTATTAGTATTAGGAATGATTATAAAGACAAGAAGATACACTGAAAGTAGAACTGCTTTTAGGGGTAGTGTCCTAACATTATTAATCATAATATTTAATCATTTTGTATCTAATTCATTGACAGATATGAGTACACAAGTGGCTTTTAATTATAGGCAAACAAATATAGTCTGTGTACATCTTAAAATTATAAATTTAAATTGCAACACACTGATGTTATGATAAGCAACATGTTAAAAGTAGACCATACTGGAAGTAGAAACAAGTATGATACTACTAATTGATGATAAGTAACATCAAATAAAAATGTACTTTACAGAAGTGGTCTGTGCAATTTGAAATTGAATGTTTTATTGTTTATCTAAGATTGAAGTTTAGCAACTAGTTTAAGTCTGAGAAGTGCTTTATCTTTTATGTCACCCTGTTATAGCTTATTTTAATGTGACACATAAAGGTATCTGAAAATGCATTTTAATTTTGATGTATAACTGTAATTAAAAATGTGGTCTGTATATGATTTTATTCACATTTATAGAGAGCATGAGTACTGAAGAAATGCCTTCTTCACAAAAGACTGATAATGATTCTGAACCAGATAAGACGTAAGTGGTGTAATTGTCTCTATGGTGTTATAAATAACTTGATAATATATATATATATATTATAAATAAATCTGAAACATTCCTATTGAATTATACAGATGCCATGATGACTTGATACAGACATCAAATTCTTATTATTAGTTTTTTATTTTTGCTAAAGTCAAGTGTCTACCATGGATGTTGATTCTGGCATTGAGACAATGGAAGTAGATGAGCCAGAAATACAGACAAAAGATGCATCAAGGCAAAGAGTAAGCAGTTTAGAGTATTATTGATTTATTTTATAAAAGTCTCAGTAACAGATTACGGTCAGCCAGTTGGGAGAAAAATAAATAAAATCACTGAACACATAGTCAGTCGAAAAAAAAGTGACACAAAGTTCAAGTTTCTGAAAGATTTGCCAAATTCAGTACCCAACCATATACAAATGCCTCACGACACATATTCTGGAGTACTCTGGTTTTATGTTGTATTTTATACCACCATGCTTAAGAGGATTAGGCTACTACACAGGAGCCTAATCCAAGGTTGTGACAGATCAGTTGTAATTTGAAAGTTATTTCAGTTATTTCTAGAGTAAATCTGTCTTCAAGTCTAGAAATCTTGTAAATTTAAACTAATTATAACTCCCCTTCATCAAGAAACACATAAATAGTTTGAACTTTGCAGAGATCTACTTAAAATCGTCATCGAAAATATCACAGTGAAAAGGCTACTGTGCACGTATTCTTTTATTGGCATGGTAGTCTAATCTGCTTCCACACGGTTATCAGGTAGGATGGCACAAAAATATAAAAAATAATAATAGTCAATTTTATTTCTTGGCTGCAGGGTTTCAGCTGTGATCAGCGGGTTTTTAAAACAAATACTTAAAAAACAATGGCTTTACAGTATTTCTTCAGCTCTATAGTTCCCATGTTAGTTTTTCTTTTTAATTTTCACCCATAGTCTGTAATTCATAATTTATTAGCTAACACATATTTGAGAAACCTTCACATTCAACTGAATCAGCATTGTCATCAAATAATAAGGGATCATTTATTTTCTGCCTAAAACCACATGTGGTGTATTTCCCAAACTAAGGTGTAACATGGTACAGAAACATATCACTGATTTACATCATAAAGTAAATAATTTCAGTAAAATATATCAATAAGAATTCATGTTTCATGCATCAGCTTCACCATCATAGGATTGAGGTTGATTATCTTCCCCTCTCTCAATCATTTATTGTTTATTTTTACAGTCTCTGATTTATTTCTGGTTATTTAATCTAATGTGATACTTAAATAATTAAGATTCAAGTGAAATTTCCCACATCGGATGTCACTTTTATTCTTATATGTAAATTAATCCTTGATATCAATAACGGGATGTGAGTGCATCATTTATGCACTGATTTAGTCACTGGCACCTATTTTGGAACATGCTACACCACTGTTGGCACTAAACTTTATCCCTTCTATTGGTGTGTTATTTATAACCATGGTCACAACATTAGTAATTGGCATGTCATGAAATAGCACTTTGATAGTGTACTTTTGTATGAGGATGGGGCTAGAGCTCTTCTCTCATTGATGTAATACAAATCATTATAATTGTCTTAAGTGATGGTAAAACTGGTTGGAATTAGGTGTCTTAAGATCACTAATGAATATATCCAGATCACATTGATTTAATGAACTGGTAATAAGTAGAGTTTAGTAACTCGGTTAGGGAACATAAATCTGCAGTTGTTAGTGGGACTGGTTTAATGTTAGTCTGAGCAACAGTGAAATGGGTTAAAATTAAGTTAAACATAATGAATGGTTATAGTTCCATCAATGATGATAGTCGCTGGGAAAGAATTGACATATATCATATTGCTTGCTTGCTTCAGACCACATTAGTTAGGGAACTATACAAAATATACATTATTATTAATTTTTTTTATTCTGGTGGTGTGCTACAGATCTGGAGAGATGTTCTTGTTCAAAAACTAAAATAGCTAACAATATAGTGATATCCATGAAGTATATAAAACTGTGTCGATCTAATTTTATGTGCAGGATATGAACCTAAACAGTGAGCTGACTGATGAACACCTTCTGAATGCTATCTGTAGGATACTTCAAATATCTGTATGCAGATGTAATCCAGATGGTGTACCTATGCCAGATGTGGAAGACTTATTTAGGGCTAATCAAGGTAAGTATTCCCACATTTAGTTAACATTTGAAAACCAGAAGCCACTTGACATAGCTGTAGATAAACAAATTTATGTTGCCCAAGATAAATGTTTCCATTGTAATAAATGAAATTTTTCAGGTAGTGAAGACTTTAGAGAGAGTATAAATTTTACTCTAGTAGAAGCCCTTACTCTGTGTTCTGCCTCAGATGCAAATCCATTTGAATCAGCTCGAGTTAAGAGTAGAAAGTCTTCATCTCCTTCAAAATATGCTGCTAGCCCAATCAGGTTAGTTAATTATTAGTCATCAGAGTTGTTCTGTGGTTATTACTACTACTAAAATGTTTTTTCCCTAAATCAGTTTCTTTTAATTAAACTATGTTGGTTAAGTTGATTGTCACTTCTACAGCGGTGTATATTTTAACTACCTTTAAAACAAAAATCATTTCTCCATGCTCTAAGATGTAAATGAATACCTGAGTGAAGTGTATGATAATCTTTTGAGAGAAATAGTATATGTTGCTTACTTTTGTGGAAATGTAGAAAATCAAAGACTGTGAGTGAAATACTGTCAGAAGCTTTCAGAGTATCTTGTAATCTCTAAATAATGAGTATTAGATCAGATTTGATTTTAAATAAATAATTAAGTGTAACATTTCAATGAACAAACATGTCTGATCAGGTGTCTAATATGTTGAACACTTATCCAGCATGGAGGCAGAACAGCGAAGCTTTCCTTATAAAAAATATCAGCCAGATCAATGCCAAGAGACTAGGATGATTAATTATATATTGGACTGTTATGAACAAGTGAATGTTGAAGAAAGGATGGCACCAAAGGTAATGATAGTACCGTAATAGACAAAATAGTTATTACTGGTTCTAAACAGCAATTTAGCTTTTATTGTATTGTAATCTAAAGTAAATAAACTCTCTCCCCCCTCTCTCTCTCTGTCTGTGTGTGTGTGTGTGTGTGTGTGTGCAGCCTCTAGTAGAGGAATTAACAAATGGTATGGAGATACCTAGGAAATACTAGAGAGAAAAAGAGTGTTTACACTGAAATGTTAATACTGAGGATTAGAACATCAACTAGAATGTATTGCTTACAGAAGGTTATAAAGTGTTTGGCTAAAGTTATATTTACCCTGAATATACAAGCATGGGAGTTTTAACATGCATTCATAAGTACATGCCAGATATAATTATTTCAGAGATCAAGCAGTCCTCCATTGAGTACTCTGTTGACAGAAGCCAGATCACAATGTGTAACCCATGCCTCTCTTGTACTACAAGGTACATTTACCAGATGCAGGTGTGTAGTTTATCATTTATTAACATATGACTTAATCTATCAGACCTTTTGCTGATCTATGCATGAATAATAAATGATTCATAAGGTTATTAAACACTTGTATAATACATGTATATAGGTATCTTCCGATGTAGTTATTCTTTATTATTCCATGAATAAATTTTAAGTAATTTCTTATTGTGTACCTTTTGTATCCAAGGAAAGTACCCAGCTCCTTGCCATCTCCAGCTAAAACTTAGACAACAATGTGTTACTGTCAAATATATTAACATTCAAATTGAATCATTTGTTCTTTCAGATCTCCAGCCAGGCCTTCCTTTCTGCTCCCATATTTAATCAGTCAGAACTTGCCACGGGGATTTCTTCAGGAACTTGTGTTTATCACAAATAAAGACAATGATGCTTTCTCTGTGATATTCACACCTATACTGCAGGGACTTGTACAGGCAATAAGAGGGTTGTCATTTGATACTGAGGATTATAGACTTCTGTTAGCCACGCTCAGTGAACTGTGTGATATTAAAGTTACCAACACAAGGCCTGTTTGCAATCTGGTGTGTATGTCTGCATGTATTTATGTCTGTGTGTGGTGCAGATCCATGAACATGCTTGAAATAGAAAAGATATTAAAAAGGATAATGAAAACAATGTGTAGTTGAGTTATTTAAGTGACATATAAGTGAAGGCCAGGTTAATAGAACAATGCTTGTTTAAATATCATTTCAATCGTAATAGCATTTTTTGTGTGTTTGTGTGTGTGTGTGTGCTCCTACTTATACATTTAAGAATTCACTACATTGTTGTATTTGTACACATATTGTTTACTAACTTCTTATTTCCTAATCATCACAGATTGTAGCACAAAGTAACTGGCTTCCTGATCCTCTCAGTCCTGCTCATGGAATGGAGCTAGAGAAACTCTCCTTCCTCGGTCCTTTCTTTGCCTTATCAGTGTTTGCTGAAGATAATGTAAGTTGATTATAAGTCACTCATGTTATATAGCCAAAAGACAGCTTACCAAATGTTGAAAACACTTCAGTTTCCTTTCTCACTATGGTAATTTCTTTGACAGGTGAAGGTTGTTGAGAAGTTCTTTTCCAATCCTCAAATGACACCAGATAATGCTCGTATGATCAACCAGTCATTACAAAGAGCTATGGAGTGTGCTCGGGTATGTAGTCAAGTGCACCAGATGGGAATTCCACAGATCCTTTGAAAACTCATATCCCATACAGCAACATTACATTTTGAAATTACATTGGAAGGTATCTAAAAACTGCAAATTAGATTAGATTACTTATGATACACCCACCAACACATAAAAATGGTGTATCAATCATAAATTTCATTTATCACTAACCTGATAAATGGTGTTAGACACCATTTAGTGAAAACTTTAGAAGATGTAGGTAGATCATTTGCATTATGTGACATGGTGTTTAATGGAAAGCTGAATGGCATAAAAGACAATAAATGCCACAGTCACCTTTTCTTGTGACTTTATGTCATATTAACTGTTCTTATATTTTAACAGAAGCAAAAAATCATTGCCACAATGTGTTGAAACTGAATAGATCACATTTGTTTTATCACCATTTAATTTTAGAATGAGTCATCCATAGGTGAATATAAACAATACAATGTTCTAAATTATCCAAGGAAGTGAATTTTAACTTAATTTTAAGATTTAGTGATATATACAGTTGTGTATAATTTGTGTCCAAGTAGTATTTAATGCCATATCACTGCATATTTATCCCAAAACGACACATATAGAATAATGAAAAACAAAGGGCCAAGAACTGAACTCTGCAGTAAATCAGATAACAATGACATAACATCAAGCAAACCACCACAAACAGACACTCTCTGATGGTATTGTTCCAAATAGGATTGATTCAAACCATCCAAGGACTTTACCTGGTAGCAAAACAAATTCTTTCAGCCTAGAAAAGTACATTATTGTCAACTTGATCAAATACAGCAGACAGGAAAGATGGATAGTAACTGCACTTTCAATAATTGTAGCTAAAAAGGTTAAATTAGAAATTGATCTGTAACTGTTTAGAACATGACAGTCATAACTGATTTCTTATTAATGGTTTTATAAGAGCAGATTTCATAGATCTTGGTAACACACCCAGGTATGATGATTTAATAACTATCTGTGTAACAGGGATTATCAGAACATCCTGGCACTTTTTTCCTAAGCATTAGAAGAGCTTTTCAGCAATCGTCTAATTTAAATCTCTGTAATAGGTTCTAATGTAACCCTCTTGGATGTGCAGAGCTCTTCTACCAATGGTATACCCTGTGATGTGGTTCTAGAAGGGAACCCATTATCTATATTTAATATCCTTTGACAGCAGAAGCTATTAATACATTGGCCCATATCTTTGTCTTAGTTTATAATATTTGGCAGGACAGTGTGATTTTTATATAGTACTTAATAATCTACGAGATTAAAAACAGTCCTTTTAATTTTTGTTGCATGCTTTCACCTTTTTATTGTAATACTCTGATTTGGTAGAAGCAAGAGTATTAACTTTACTTTTACTAACTTTAACATTTTATGAGGAATATACACACCATTACTGATTGTCGGGTGTTCACAATATCTTCTGTGTCTTGTCTTGTTGAAGTTTGGAGTAGAGACCCCCGACTGTCGCCTGTTAGGCACAGTCTTCTGTGTCTCTCTTTGCAAGTGATTTTTATGGTAATTCACAATGTGTTCTCTGTTGAATGACTTCATAATCTCTGATTAACTGTTTAAAGGCAGTTGATGTCTTGATGTTATTTCAGTTCGCTTTTTAAAATTATAATTACCAAAACATTATGTCAATACATTTATAATGATCTGATCACTTCTGATTATATCTAATTAGATAATACTCCCTGTGTTTGTGGGATGTTTCCCTAATAAGTTGCCACTCAGCCATATGTCTGATGTATGACCAGTACAGACTTAACAAACCAATCAAACAATACTTAGTTCTGAGGCTCCTATCAAAGAATTGCAAATATAAATAACCATGTTACATAAGAAATAATTTCCATCTGTGACAATACTGGAAACATTTATATTTAGTATTACAAATTCTTATGAACACCCGTTTATCAATATGTAATAGTGTATTACTGCTAACAAGAATGGGATCACCAGTAGTTAAATATGTTGCATCTGTTTCACTTATATAGTTCAACACCAAGGTACCCTCAGGCCCTAAATAAATCAGACCCATATTTAACCCTGTGCTATAGACGATCCATATATATATATATATATATATATATATAATGTATTTTACTGCAGTGGTAAAATAAATATTTTAATGGCTTCTGTTAGAGTTAGCTAATAATGTAAGCATTGCTGCACATGATTAATGATAAAAGTATTTTTTGATGAGCACTTGGCTTGATGAAATATTGGGCAGAAATTATAATGAAAATGCATTTGATAATATTGATAATGATATTCTTTATTTTACAAAAAAAACATTAAACACCTTCAATCTTGACTTTCATATATTCAAATGTGTGCAAACTATATGAACATATCCATTTATATATGAACAAGCTTAAAAACCACTCTGCATGGACTATAAGCATCCTCCTGCAGATTGATACATGGGCCTTCAGCCCATAAACTAAGGGTTTAGAATTTTAAAAAAAATTATTTGAGGAGTAAACAACATAGTCCCAACCAACGTCCTGTTCAAAGACATTTCAGACTCTTTAAACACACATTAACTTTTATTTATATAGATATACTGTTATATTTTTGTCAACAGTCGGGTAACCCCTACCATTGTCTCCTTTGTTTGCTATGATCTGGTCATGCACCATGCATCTTATGAATAATATGATGTAGTTTAGTTGTGGGCTTATTAGCCAGCATCTTTTAAATGACCTATCTGTGTCAGGTCATGAGTGGGGCTTGTGTTTTTAAAGGGCCGTGGCTAGCTTAAAGGTGACCAGAAAAAAAATTCACATTTCAAAGTAAATGTAACGTAACAAATAATAATTTTCAGATGCACTACTACACTCAAAACAATTTTAACCAACAGCTACTTCATTTCCATTAAAATGTTCCCAAATTTCCAAACTTTCACGAGCCATTGCTAGTGTGTACTACACTTGTAAGGTATTATTATTGTGTGACATCATCTTTGCCAAACATCACATAGTGCCACAGCTTTGTTTACAAGCATCTTGGCAAAATGTCAGATTCGGACGAAATATTTTTACATTCTCAGGGATATCAAGCCCTACAACTTTGAACAATTTGTAAAAAGGGTCATAGACAGTATTAATTGTGAGGAATTAGCTACAGCAAGTGCAGATGTGCATCACAAGCAGCCACCTGTGCCACCCAACCCCAGTCTACAACAGGAATTGGATTGGCATGTATTTGTGTGTTGATATAAGCTTAATTGATAAGTCAACACACTGGGCCTGGATGCATATATTTTCCTCTTCTTATCACATCATTTAAAATAAAGTGATATTTGTCAGTACACGGGAGCCTGGTTGATGGATGGGCCTCTCCCATATTAAGCCTATAGGCTATACAGGAATGTACCACCCTCAGTGGAACACCTACTATTTAAACAGTTTAGTAATGTCTACAATATACAGACATTAGAAGCTTTGATTAGGCTAAGTAAATTTGTATGCGAATAAGTGAAATGCATGAACTGGTGGATGTCCAATAGTTTGCTCCCAATATTACCCTATTATTGTTCATACATAACCATTTTCTATTCAGTTTCTCCATCAAACTGCTGATTCATTTGGGCTTATTAATCTATCCCAGTTTGTTGAATATTGTTGGAATGGCATATTCAGTGAGCCTGACACTCTCCAAGTCACAGGATCACTGATTGTGCCATAGACAATAAAATAATGAACATCCATTCCTCAAACTTGTCAAAGTGTCTCCTGCAGAGATTGCTGTAACAAGTTGGCTTCCACTGCATTCTCTTCTTGTTTTGCAGCCAATCACTCAAACGAGTCTTGTTTGGGGGAATGAATACATACTCCATCCACTGGCAGACCCATTTGTACAATTACATGTGGCACAATATAACACTGTATACATTTAACGAAGACAATATAGAACTTGTAACACACTTTTTACACAGGTTAAACAAGGCCACAGTGATTGTTTGGTGTCTGTGTTTGTCAAATATGATGTCATATTCTGAAGTATTCCGAAGTTTTCGATTAAAGCTGTGGCATATGTGTCCATGTGAGATGCTAGCAAAGCAAGCTTGTTTTAAAAACACTGTAACTTTATTTCTAGGGAAAAAATTAAAATATATCTCTGACTGAAATTGATTTTAATAAATAACATTGACATTTTGACTAATTTGGGAAACCTTTTCCTGTGACCTTTAAAAGCTATGCTCCAGTACGTAGACTTTAAGCTTGCTTTTTTGAAACCCTCAGCCCATATAACAAATGGTTCAGAATATATATAAAAAAATTAATTAGTAATCATAGTCCCAACCAATGTCATATTCACTGCTGTTTAAGGCTCTTTTGTTATGATTATTTGCAAACACAGAACACCAGACAGACAGACGCACATTTGTATTTACTTATTTAGATGTTCCCATTATCTTATTTAAATAATAGCCAGCCTTTGATTAAACATAAAATAAACAAACTGGACACAGAGTGCCTGATAAATACTTCACATTGAAAATAAATTATATGACATTTGATGTGTTTCTTAACAGGGAGAACAATTCAAGATATTGCACACACTGTTAGTGAATGGTGATACACGTGAAATAGCACTGAACTTTGTTTATGCAGCCATTGATAGGAATGCTAAGAGGTCACAATTACAGGTCAGTCTTTTGAAACCCTTAATGCAAATACCCACATTTGTATGTTTTGTTATATCCTAATTACATGTAATTTTCTGCTCTGATTTGTAGATTGATTTTTGGTATATCTTTCCTATTAAGAGTTGGCATCCTATAATGAACAAACCAAATATAAACCATGTGTAGTTTTTTCTTCATATTTGCCTTTCTCCTGTTTAAGTTTCATTTCATTCTCGTACAGTATTTTTGTATTTTTAAACAAGTGAACTGATACCCGCTGAAATGAAAGAGGTTATTGAAAACCTTACCTTGAATACCAGTTTCATAAATAAGAATTTCATTTCCTGAAAGTCATTCACAAGTTCAGATATGAAAAATGGAAATTCCAAGTTTCACTTTTCTTGGTGATTGTTGCTTTTATGAATTAATAGTGAGCAGGTGACTAGCTGTAGCATGAAAATGCATAAACATGAATAATGCTTTCTCATTTTATACTTAGTTGATTGAGAAATTTCTAGTTTCCATGATAAAATGTTTCTTGATAATTTATTAAAGCCATTAATTTAAGCAGTGTGAAAGGAATGTATGCCAAAGTTATACCATTCACCATGAATTGTTGTTTTGTTATTCTAAAAATATATTAATTTCTTGTTTTTGTATTAAATTATGTTTGGTTTTGTGCCCAGCCAAATGCCACCTTAATCTGACTCTAACATAATGTTATTCTCCTATAATAAATCTCTTGAATTATTAATTAAAGAAAATGGAAGATCTAACTACTCTCCATTTATTTATTTATTTATTTTAACTTCTAGGTTGATGAAAGACTTGTTGCTGGAGAAGGCTTCATGTTGAACTTACTGTCTGTACTCCAGCAGTTATCTGTAAAAATCAAAGTGGACAAAGTTGACCCACTGTATCCATATCACCCCAGTGGGCGCCTTAATCTCAAAGATGATTCTCGCCTTAAGTATAGTTCTCAGGAAGTCACGGAATGGTTGGAAAAACTCAGTTAGTTCAGACCGAATCTTTCATCTTTGTATGGTGTCTTGATATTAATTAATTATTATTCCTTACTCAAGAAAACAGACTATGAAACTACATCAACCTTGTGTAGTAAAGCACTAAAACTTTATGAGACTCTGAACTAAAGATATCTAAACAATACAAAATAGTGCATTGATATGTAAAGATAAAAAAAACTAATTTGGACATCTAAATGGTTTATATATATGTGTGTGTGTGAGTGTGAATTAACATTTTCATGTACATTTCTCACCCCATAAACTGTCAATAAAATTACTTACTATAAGTCATGTTAGCTTAAAACAGTTGTTCTATTTTTAACAGAAACATCAAACTTCAAATGGCAAGAACCCAAGTTTCCAACTGAGTGTTTTTTCCTCACTGCTCACTGTCACCATTTATCTGTGCTGCCAATCTCTCGTAAGTACCAGCGTCGTCTTCGTGCTATTCGTGACTTGCAGCACATGATAGAAGAGATTCAAAATGCCGAGCCTCAGTGGAAGGACCATCCCTCAGCTCAGAGGAACAAAGCTTTGCTCAAAAGATGGAAATCTCAGGTCAAGGTAATAGATACTATCAGCATATTTGCTGATACTTTTCAGATAAAATAGAATTATGTTTTTATTTCATTGTGTTTTCAACTAGTAATCTCATCTGTCTGATACATTGAGTGTGTTTAATAATGTTTGTTAATAGTTATCAGCATACCGTATGATGACTCAGAGTATGGGCTTGTTTATGCTGAATTCATTTGTTTAATTATTTACAGTTAAGTAAGGATAACAAAATGTAAATTCTATAAATTAGATACTCAGCATTGTTAAAATTTAATTAATCTGTAAAGATGACCTTGTCCTAATTTTCTTTAAATAATGTTCTAGTTTTCTTGCCTTATCTACTGTTACAGAGATTACAAAAAGGTAAGCTGTGTGCTGATGCTGGTCTCTTAGATGAGTGGCTACTTCGACGTTGTTTGGAGTTTTATGGGATGTTTTCTCAGCTAATCATTAGGATTCTTACACCATCTGATGGGTAAGTCCAAGTTTTAAATAAATATGTAATTGGAGTATTGATTACTAGTAGTGTCTATTTAATAGTTGTAAGGCCATTGTTTTTTGAATACTTCTTTTACAAACCCGCCGATCACAGCTGAAACCCACTGCTGGGAAATAAAATCGACTTTTATTCTTTTTATTATTATTTTCGCACTGACCCACCTGACCACCATACGGAAGTGGATTAAGCTACCAAGCAGTAGCCTAATCCAAGATGGTGACAGGTCAGTTCGATTTCAAAATTATTTCAGTTATTTCTACACTATATCAGTCTTCAAGCCTAGAAATCCTGTAAATTTAAACTAATTTATAACTACCCCTTTATTGAGAAAGAGAAACACAAATAGTTTGAACTTTGCAGAGATCTATTTAAAATATCCCTGTGATAAGGCTACTGCCGATAAAAGAATATGTGCATAAAGATGTTTACATTCTAGGCTAAATATCAGGAGACATGTTGACTGTGGCTTGTCAAGGAATGCACACAGTTATTCTTTTCTCAATACCAGTTAACTGATATTCATACAGATGGTCTTTTTTTTTTGGGGGGGGTTGATTTTGAATGATCTTTGAATGAATAATCTTTTAACCTAAACTGTAAAATGTAATCAAATGTAAATCTGCCAAAAGTAGGGATAATCTTATTTTTAATATCAATTTCTCATTATCTGTTGTGTGATTCACTAGGTTGAAGCTGCCACTCCCTACAGAGATACCACCAGTATTTGCAGCTCTGCCAGAATGGTATTTAGAAGATATTGCTGAATTTCTGCTCTTTGTGATACAGTAAGTGCCACTCCTTAAACCATTCTGATATGTTCAAATGAAATAGTGTGTGTGTGTGTGTGTGTGTGTGTGTATGTATGTGTGCAATGCATGCATGTACATGTACACAGATAGAATATTTATTTGTATAAAATAGAAATTATATTATGTATAAAGGTTCCAAGTGTAATCTGTTGTATAAACTCAGTTTCATTTAATGCTCTAATATGGAAAAATAGTAGACCATTATGTACATGGCATATTTTAGGTATGCTGCTAATAAACATATTAATTTGGGTTAGTCTTTGGTTTTTAATTTATGTATTTTTCTGTCAACTATCAATCTTCAGAACGTTTTTATTGGTCACAGCAGAGGATCTCTTTGTTTAGTAAAATTCCTTGACATTTATTGCTTTAGTGTGTGAAAAAATTAGACTGTTTTATAGTTGATGTGAGACAGTCTTCAGTTTTATTTTATTTATTTTATTTAATCCATTTGTTTTGTAAATTCAGCATTCTTATGTTATTTAGGAGGGTGAGAATGTACACTGCTAAATTGTGTCATATGCAAATATGATCAACTTCATACTACATCTCAGTACACATCTTGTTTAATTGTTGCTACAGAATAGCTTATTGGGGATATATCAGTATTTTCATACACAGGATTTACTCCGGTAAACAAAGTGCTTATGTACAAGTACACTGTATCCTTTAATATAAGCTGAATAAAAAGCCTAGTTTGATTGACATTATGGAAATACGGTTTTGGCTCTGTAATATACACCAGTGAAATGATAAATATTATGATTTTGCTGTTTTAAAACAGATATTCATTTAAGTTTCAATCTCCAGTTCAGTTTGATTTAGTCTCATCACATGAATAATTAATAAAAATATTAATTCACATATTATACCATATAGTAATTGACTAATGTTGACCATTCTCTAATTAATCTCATTATTTAAATATGATAATACATCAGCATATTCAAGACACCCAATCTGGATCTGTAACCTTAAGAGATTTGAATTTTGAGTTGTGTCATATGTAAATTTAATCCTTTTTAAAACAATCCCAATACACAAATGGGCTTTAAATCATTCAAAGGTTTTA
Source organism: Paralvinella palmiformis (assembly GCA_025642065.1). NCBI lineage: Eukaryota > Metazoa > Annelida > Polychaeta > Terebellida > Alvinellidae > Paralvinella > Paralvinella palmiformis. Next base: position 690,418 of record JAODUP010000081.1, on the reverse strand, counting down.
ACAGTTTGATTCAATGGCAGAAAAAGCAGAGAACTTGTAAATAATGATCATAATTTTGGATTTGAAAAAGAAACTGGTCATTATTGGATCCATGTTTATATGCTACGATTCTAACAGCCTGGTGTGTTAATGGTCTAAAATGGACTACTAATATTACTTTGATTAATGTCATTTAATGGAAATGGTGTACAAAACCAGATATTTATCAAGATATTTTAGGAGCTAAATACCTTATTTAAAAACAAGAGTACAAAAATGTAGAAACAATTTTATGCACATATGTTTTTTTATTGATATTCTCTTAGCCTACTATTTTTCTGTTAACTGACAATAATTCAGTTATTTGATACACAGACATGACATTAGGTTTTCAATTAAATACATAGTATATATACAGCTATTGGTTTGAGGTAGCTGTATGACCTTACATGTAAACATTTTCATACACATGTGCACCTGCATACTACTTATTACAATTCACATATTTTTCTCCTCTCTAACAGGTATATGCCTCCCGTGTTGAATGATCAATATGTTAGTGATCTGATTTCACTGATTGTCATCATCGTGTGTTCATCAAACTACATTAGTAATCCATATCTTGTGGCCAAGATGGTCGAGGTGATGTTTGTTGTCAATCCAGCTGTACAACCAAACACCAGACACCTTTGTGATATGATATTAGACCATGCCCTGGTTGCAGATCATCTTGTACCTGCTCTTATGAAGTTCTACACAGGTAAAGTTGAATTAGCTTTAATGATTATAGTTTGTGAGGAAATCATAATCACTTGTAATTAACCACCACAAAGGCTGTCAGCAGATATGCCTACCCCACTCTAATGCCACCCCACCACAATGCCAACTTGTGTATTTGATGCAGTGTTAATTTATCGTCTAATACATATGAACAAATATGTAGTAAGTAGTATTTTCACACATACACACAAATAACAAGAACAAAATGTTCACTTTTATTAATGATTATCCATGTCGGCAGTCTTTTTTCTTCTAAAAATTATATTCATTTTTACAATAGACATTAACTCGAACAATGTTACTTAACTGCTCAAGCTAATAAACTAATCTGGCTGAAAGCTTTCAATTCTGCCTAGTCTTATATTTGAGTTAGACCTTTTCACACAATATTGACCTTACATGATTGCCTTATATGCAGGTATATACGGTAAATGTGGTTATCCCAAACATTTTGGATATGTTGCACTGGTTGAAGCCTGCTCTAAATTGCCATAGTGCATGAGATTTATCCAGTTAAACTGAAAATGTATGTGTGCTAAGACATTCCTGTTGCAAATCATTTGAAATCAATTACACTGACCAACGAACAGTTTTGCTACTTTTTATATGCTTGCCAACACCTCATTCCCAATCATAGTGCTTAGCTCCGAGACATTTTATGACAACAGTACTGATTTTAAATGAAAGTTACATGATCAGACTTTCTGGTGAGATCAATATATAATTATAATATTAGGATGTTGGAGATGAAATCTTATGTGTAGGACTTATTGATAGGTTTATTTCTTATTGTCATCTCAGAATTCTATATTCTCAGTTATAATCTATAAATATGTCTACATATAAAATATATATTGGCCTTTTGTGATTAATTTAAATAAATTAGCACAAATTTCAATAGGGTCAGATGTAAATATGCTGTTTATATCCTATATATATATATATATATATATATATGTATGTATGTATTAATTTTTCTGCATTGCAGACATTGAGACAACAGGAGCTAGCAGTGAATTCTATGACAAGTTCTCAATTAGATATCATATCAGTATTATCTTTAAGACCATGTGGGAGATGCCACTCCATCAACATAAATTCATCCAAGAAGCCAGGCGAGTGAATGTACTTGTTGTAGAATAATTATTTATCAAGCCCAGTGTATTGATTCTTCCTTGGCTAAGACTTCTAATGCTAGGGACACATTAACATCAGGCTGGTATTGATATTATTGTTTTATTGTCACCATCACAGATCTGGGCAGCAGTTTGTAAAATTTGTCAACATGTTGATGAATGACACAACATTTCTGTTGGATGAAAGCATGGATACATTGAAGAGCATCAGAGAACTACAGGACCTCATGGAGAATACAACAGAATGGAACCGACTGAGCAAGGTAAATGATAAAGTTGGTCCTAGTGACTCAATTATAGAGACATCGGTTAGGATCCATGTGTTAGAATCTAGTTGTTGCCTATCTCTGATCTGTGCTAACTGGTGATCTCAGCTTTAAACGAATATCTATTTGCCATGATTTTGGTCAGAAATGAAACTGTGAGACTTTAACTTGCGAATTTATATTAGTGAAATCTGTCTACATGAAGCAACATTGAAGGGTCATTCCATTTAAGGGTGTAGGTCAGAGACCCTTCCTCTCATAATTATTTGGAAATATGTTAGCATTTTGATCTAAGATTGAAGTGGAGCCGCGATATAAATAAAATAACTATTAAAAGTTATTTTTGAACTAATACTGTCTATCCTCAGTAATCTTTTTCATGGTACCATATTTAGTTTTGAGTTCTCTTGGATTTAAAGCCCATTAGAGATTATTAAATGTAGATAATACCATGCAAGTTGCCTCAAATAGCCACTAGCCAATCTAGTTTGGGTATTATTTTATAGCAGTTAATAACCTGAAGTCATAACACCAAAGTCCTGAGTGTGTGAGCTACCAAATACAGCCCTGCCTCAAACTGAAGTTCATGCAGTCCAGTTTAATGCAGAGCTACCTGGACAAAAACAGTTATTTTATCTATCCAAATGCTTCACTTATCCTTTATTAAAATTAAACATTAGGAGTGTCTGAATATATCACCTTGATTGTTGTTCACCTCCTCAGCTCCTGTTAGAATACGAAATATGTTACTCCTATGTGAAGTGTTCTTCACATGTTGGCATTTACTTCTATTGAGGCATAGAAAAGTCTAGAGGATGTTTGGATGTGTCTTTATACATGTAGTAATAGAACTCAGATATAAGATTTCATTAAATGTTAACCAACTGAGGTAATGGGATATGGTCTAGTTGGCTGAAGGGGCTACAAAATGGATGTTAATATATTGTATCAATTACGTCAAAAGAAAGTTGTTCATAATGAATTATTGAAAATTTATAATACAATAATACAACCTTATTTTGATTAATGTTTAACTATATGGGGATATGCCCCTCTGTGTTATATAAATAAAATACAAAGACTTCAAAGTAGAATAATACGTATTATAGCCAACAGTTATGATCTTGATGTTAGCCCAGCAAAAGTATTAAATAAATTTGTAGAAATGTTTTGCTAATCTTTCCATTATGTTGGGAAATGTTGTGTCATTAATGCATCAATACAATAGTTTACCGAAAGGGGTAATAAATTCTACAAGTTTACATGGTTTTAAACAAAGGGTTAAAAGACACATATTGGATCAATGAGTCAATTAATGTAGTTTATTCATCAATGTTTCATATCACCTGATGATAGTATCAATTTATTGTATAAGTAAATTTTAACACTGTCAATAATCTAGTCATGTTGTTATGACATTTAGATTGTATATGTTTTTATTCCATATGTATTTAATTTTTGTTTTTATTTTTTTAGACTGGGAACCATGTTAGATTACGTTTGTAAATGGTTTTACCCAGTATAAATATGTTGCAATAAATAAATAAATTAATTTTTTTTAATAAAAGTTCTTATTTCAGATCTAAATTGCATCTACTGGCCTTTGACTTGTTCACATAGTGATCTATAAACTTAGTTTATCCATTAGTATCATCTGTTTAATCATACAGGAACAGCAAACATCGAAACAGAAGCAGCTGTTACAGGAGCAGAGGCAGTGTCGCTCTTATCTCACACTGGCTACTGAAACTGTGGACATGTTCCATTATCTCACTCAGGAGATTGTCAAGCCATTCCTGAAACTTGTAAGCAACATGTTAACAATATACCATCACCTGTACATCAAATAATGTCAGCCACTGTGTGACACAAGTAATATATAAAGTGTTAATTCAGTAATTCTAGACGTAAGCAAATAAAGATTGGTATATATCTGTTCCAATTATAGATACTATAGGTTGCAATAATTTTTGTGCCGTCTTCCAGGAACTCGCTGATCGTTTGGCAGCTATGTTGAACTTCAACCTTCAGCAACTATGTGGACCAAAGTGCAATAATCTGAAGGTCCGTAATCCAGAGAAGTATGGCTGGGAGCCAAAGCGTCTCCTGAACCAGCTTACTGACCTTTATCTTCATTTAGATTGTGATGAGTTTGCTCAGGCCATAGCAAATGATGAGGTTGGTTTTTTATACTGTTGCAAAGAGAATGTTTACAGTAAGTAAGGTGTTAACATTGTGGCTTTTATATGGCTTCTGATGCATGCACACACACACACACACACACACACATATATATATATATATATATATATGGGTGTGTATATAAACAAAGCTGTATTCTGAAAACAATGATATAAAATAGGTTTCATGATTATGCTTTTCAAGTTGTATTTGAAGTAAATGTTTTATTAGATACCAATTTTCATTTTAATAGATATGCTTAAAACATTTTACAAAAGCTAAAATAATTAGATACTTTTGAGTAAATATAATAATGTGGGGAAAATTGGTGACTTTTCCTTAAACTTTTAACTTTAATGAGAACCTCCTCCCAGTATTTCTGTTTTGATTTTTTTTAAACAAGACATTTCAGACAATGATTAAAAACACTGATTTTTGGCTTCAGCCTGATGAATTTCTCTAAACCATCTGTAATCATACCAATAGGAAAACAATAACAGTATCTATTATAATATTATGTGTGCAAATTTTGTCTTCTAGAGATCATATAGAAAAGAACTGTTTGATGATGCTGTGGCACGTATGCAGAAAGCCTGCATCAAGACAACACATGAGATAGAATTATTCAGATCACTTCAGTCCAAAGTGGACAAACTAGTCGTTGAGAAACAGAGGTCAGAATTAGATTATGGAGATATACCAGATGAATATAAAGGTGTGTAAACTTTTTATGATATTTTCTGCCTCAAGTCGCACAGATCATTTCACTCTTCAATTCACCTATTACTCTCTGCAGTAATCATTCCCAGAATGATCTAGCGTTCAATTAGTTTTGATACAATTGGAATGGCTCCCTTCCCAGATTGAGTGTTTCACCACTTGGTGAACAGGTGGCAGCACCGTTTTAGCGATATCCGGGGTGTATAAACAAGCTGCTGCTGATGATCGCCCGTAAGCTGGCACTGCGATAAAATCAGAGCTCGACAAAACTTTCTTCTTTCTCATTCAAATCAATTTGACACCATACATGTAAGGACACAAGCGAAGGCCATGTCTGACTTTGCCGTTTTCGCGTTTTGTTTACAAATTTCTGTGGATGTTTGAGCCATCGGTTGGTTGGATAATTAAATACACATTTTTTGAATAAATCAGGTCAGCTCTTGCCATTCCAGACATAGATAAAATGCTCCTTGCTGTTTATTTAATGATAATTCTTATTTGAAGTTTGGTCTTTTTTCACAAAAAAGTTAAATGGCCACTTGAACACAGGGGATTAGGTCACGTAGATCAGAGCACATATTTCACCCGGGAGCATTTCGTCATTAGGATGTTAAACCTACCAAGTGATATCTTAAATAGCCGGTTTTTGGATCATAAAACGGTTAATTGTAAATATTTGTTGACACAATTTTGAAGAGAGTACAAATGCAAATGCCCAGGGGATGTACATTTAAAATTAAAAAACTTCTATCATTTGAACACGTTGTGGATTACATGACCCCGGGTGTTGTTTGCAATGATATCTATGTCATCATGACAATGAAGGCAATCACTCACTTGGCCTGCATGAGGAATGATGGTAAATGTCAACTTTTCAAACTACTTTTTCTCCCATTATTCAAACAAAGACGAACAAATAAATGATACTGCTTATTTCTACAAGATTTGGTGTTACAAACAACACAAATTATTACACTTGTCACTGTATATTTGGCAAGGTTAAGACTCAGTTCATGGGCGGGCGCCATGCTCTGGCTAGAGCCGGTGAATCATGAAAAGCAGATGCCGATACATCAATTTGTGATGCTTCTTATCCATTCAAAATCATGAAAAATACATTTAATACTTAGATTTAAGGAGTGTGTATGCAATTCTGTGAACTTCTTCCTCGATCATAAACAAAACAAAGCAAAATTAAGATGTACAAGTCACTTGTTAAGTTGGAACTCTGCAATCGATTTGGCTGTAATTTGTGATCCTGATAGCACTGTGAGATGGGTGTACACCCCAGAAATCGAATCAGCACCACCTGATGAGTTAAATTGGGTATTTGGCAAGGGGCCTATTCAATCTAGCATACAACTCATTGCTGTAAATGTCTAGGTTAAACAGTGATTATGCCAAATGATATATATATATATATATATATATATATATTAAGAATCAACAGTTACCATTTTCTGATTGTGGTTTTAAAAAAGTTAGGAAAATAAAATGTTTAATTACTTCTCATTTATAATGTCTTATTTATCTATGCTGTGATCTGTATTGCAGTATAACTATTTCAGTTCAGTACAGATTGAAATGTTTTATCTTTTATTTACAGATCCTTTAATGGATACTGTGATGCATGATCCAGTATTACTGCCTACTAGTGGCAACATCATGGATAGGCCAGTAATAATGCGACATCTGCTAAATTCACAGACAGATCCATTTAACAGACAACCACTCACTGTGGAAGACTTAGTACCTGGTAGGTAGATGAAATATAAATACACCTAGACATTTAGATATTCAGAAGGGTTACATGTTCTGTCTGCTATTGATAAGATTATTACTTTTGCATATTCTTGAGTAATATGGCTAACATTAATTGCTCAAATATTGATTTTATCTAAATCTAGATTATTAAATTGTATTGCTGTCTTTGTATTTGAAGAAACCATCATTGGAATTTCCGAAAAAAATATCTTCCACTTCATGAGCAACCACAAAGCCACTGAGCATTATTTAAATAAACTGTGATTCTCACATTAAAATAATTATTTTTTTTTCTACAGCTGATGATCTCAAAAAGAAGATAGATGCTTGGATCAAAGAGAAGCAGTCGGGATGAAACTTTATGAACATTGTCCAGGTCGATCCTTGGCATTTACAGATAACAGGACAGCTAAAGGATACTAAATAGCCGAACTAATCAAATGATCATTTTCATTATGGGTCTGACCAATGTGATGTATCATGCCATATTCATTTGCTATTTTTCATACCATTGCTAGATATTTCCTGATTATATTTCACGAATGCATACCATCATGCATTACTTCATTTGAACTCTTCCTTACAGTGTTGCCAAGTGTTTGATTTGTTCTGTTTGTGCAGCACTGTAATGATCATTTGTGGGCATGTTCCAGAACCTGGATAGTTCCAGAGTTAATTCTTAAGTGTGTGACACAAATCCTGATCAAATCCAGTAAAAACACAGATGAAGCTGTTGCCCACATGTGTCATTTTGTTTATGTCAGTAGTGTAACTTCATCATGATCATATATGCACAATTACACAACTGTGTAAGAGGTTTGTTTCACTATGTTATTTGTGTTTTTGTGTTATTTACGTGCTCTAAAGTGGTGTCCTGTCAAAATCTCTTGCAACATGCCAAAAAAGAGTGTAAATTTTTACATGTATACACATTCACAAACATTACACATAGAGTTCATAACATACACATGAACAAATTTAATTCAGTCTCTTTGTAAAGGGGATTCTTTGCCATGTCTTGTTAATAGTTACTTAATATAAACCTCGGATAGTAAATGGGGGTAATGAAAGTCGTGATCACAAAACTGCTTGCCATCTTGAGCACAATTATCATATTCTGGAACATAATTGTAATATGTGAAATTATGTAAACACATGCATATTTTAATATCCGCACATCCCTAATGCATACTGTTAACTTGTTGTATAATCCTTTGTCTCCGCACAGAATTCCTTCCATTTTTGCTCTGTTCTGTGCAGTGGATGTTTACACTGTCTTCATAAGAATGATGTTGAAATGCCTAGGCAAAATGAACTGAGGTGATGCAAAACCATTTGGAGTTGTTTTCGTTTGCATGTTCATTTCTTACACAAATCTTTTCTAGAAATGTTCACTATTTTTATCATGAATTTCTGTCACAGATTTACCGTTATGTATGATAAATCACTCGATGCCTTTTAATTTACATAACAGTATGTACAATAAGATTATGAATGCATTCAAACATGAATCACAACAAATCTTAAGCTATATACTTAATTTGAGTTTGTATCTCAAATTAATGTTATATACATTAAGAAACTAGTATCCCTGTAGGTGTCCTAACCATTAAAGAAAGCAATTGTTACCAAACACTGAAAGTAATGCCCACTATATGTCTCTTTTAATCCAAATTACTGCACTATACATGATCACCTGAGTTCTGCAGAAGTATATAGTTCTATCACAGGCTAAACGAAACATGGTCCTGTCATCAAGATACAGATAAAACCTTGTAACCATGCAAGTCAAACCCAAGAAACATAAGAAATCATAGTGGTAGATTATTTATGAATCAACAGTACAGGAAGAATTTTAATAAATAAATGGTTAATGACAAGGTTAACAAGTATCTTCATCATTGCATGATGCCATGGTAATACCTACTCTCGTAAGCTTATAACAATCTGCAATTATCAGAAACCAACTACAAGACGTAAAATGCTTCATTCTCTGATCAACAGAGAACTCGAAACAGAATGATCAGATAATTAACTAACCATGCATCTTGTCACTCCTTACATAAAAACTAAATTGCAGTTATTCTGTTTCAAGCTCTACACCAAAGAGTAACTTACTAACATGTTAACCTATTATCTTGTGCCAATTACATACAAACAATCCACATAAAATGACCTATTTTCACCAGGCCAAATAACAACTTGGAAAAGCTCCCATTTCCTACAACAACACACAATTAAATCTTTAATGTTCCAACAACATCAGCAACCACAGTAAACTCATCATCACTTGATGGAGGACCTCCACCAGATGACACATTTCCCAGACGTTCTTGGCGTAGACGCTGTTCTGCCCGTAACTTTTTTTCTCGCTTCTTGGTTTGATTTCTCTGACTAATTGACTGCTGAATCAATTGATAGAGAAGAAAACTTAGATACTTGTGCATATGTAGAGATAGTGAACATCTATAAAGTACTGTATCCAAACTAACTGTTATATTTCTGCTAAGCATAAACCCAAATTCATCTGCTATAGAATAATAAAAGAACATACTGGGCTAAAGTCAACAAATAATTCTACCTGTTTTGGCTTGGCTCCTAAGTGGTTACGATCCTGACTAGATGATTGAGCATGGGCCTCGCCATTGACTAATCCACCAAAGAGCCGACTCCCTGTACCATTCTCTGCCCACAATCCTTCTTTAGATGAACTTTGGTCAGAAGCTGCTTCTAAACACAAAGCAAGCAAAAAAGATGAATAAAAATAAATCCTCAGTTGGCAACAAGTGCAAGGTTTTAAACAAAGTTTATATATTAATTAAGTTTCATCATAATTGTAAGATGACATAGTAGATAGAAATTAGTGTAGTTCATTGAATACATGAAAAGAAACGTCAAATCTTTGTTACCTGGAAGATTGGTCTGCATAAAACTCCGAACCATGTCTGTTGCCACTTCAGCATCCATGCCAGCACTTTCTAATGTTTCTAAAATCAAGCCCTCATCCTGCAAGCAAAACATCATATAATATTAAGCCACTTATGAAAATAAAAGTTGTTATGAATAACTACCAAGCCTTTAGTATAATAAACAAAATTTTACAATCCGAGATCAGCACTTTAGGGTATGTTGCAGTTCATTCAAGAAAATATTTCTCATTATAGATGGCTTTTTAAACATATTGGAAATAAGCCAATGAAACATTATCATATCACTTGCCTCACAACATGTTAGTCTCTTAATACGTTCCACAATGTCATCACTGTCATCAAATGATTTATCACCATTAGGAGCATAGCCTCCATAATCTCCATTGTAAGCCGAGTCATCATACGTATAATCATTATTCTGTTCCCAGGACTTTTTGGCAAACTTGTTTGTCTGGTTTACTTTGTTCTTACTCGACATCTGTGAACCTAGAACACTAGAATCCTGTTTAAAAAAGAGCAAACAAATGACACAAGCAATACAGCTATATGTCGAGTTATAAGAGATACTTCTTGCTGCATTATAATGCCAGTTCTATAATGATCCCAGTCAATGCCGAAGATTCTAGAAGAATCTCCTTCTTCAACAACAGATGTTATTAATACATAAATAGTCCAAAACAAATTTGTTTACCAGTTTTATGTTTGCAGGTGTTTCAGATGTGTCACCAATTTTACGTATACTCGAGTAATGATCACCATTGTGATAGGAGATGTGAAGCTCCCTGGCTGCTGGATTATCAGTACCATGAATCTAAAAGAAGCATGATATATGTATACAACATTAAACAGATAGAGCAGTAGGTGATATTTTAGTTTCGTGCAAAATATGTAACCAAGTTGAACAGAAGTGAGATGAAACTTAGCACAAAAATACAAGTCTATCATACGTCATATAAATAATTACCTCCCAGCATGGTGTGTTAACCTGGTGAATCACAACATGCAGTTTGTTTAGGCGAGCAAAGGCTACAATTGCATCATTTCCTGCGTAAGTGCCAATCTCATTCAGGTTCTTCACTAAATGGTTGAAAACAGATTAAGTGAAAAACACAACTTTTTTCCAACAAATTGACTGCATCCACACAAAAAACTATTAGAAAATGTTAGGATTAGTCAAGATCCATATTCACTGGAAATGAAGACGGAATTCTTGAAATCACTTAGCCAAATGTTTTCCAGATAAAATCATTTGTAAAGACATTCTGGATATGGTACCATTTTCTTTTGCATTAGTATAATAAGCTGATCTATCAATGTTTCTTGAATGTTCATCTATTTAAATCTGAAATCATATTATGTTTCACCTACAAACATCCTACACTCTCAAGAAACTGTATTATTGACAGATTGTTAACATTAGTGGAACACTCTTGTAGTGCAACTGGTTGTAAATCCAGACATAGGGTCAAATACATTGTAAAATATTTAAATACAAAAAAAATTATGAAGTCAAATACATTCAAATGTAAATGTATTTAAATACAAAGATCTTTGAAATATAATAACAATTTTTTTGGTTTTCTTTCTTTCAACACACACACATTTTGTAATACTATGGGTAAAAAAATCACATATAGTACCTCTTAAACCATCTTTTATCATCACATAACATAAATGTTCATAAGAAGCAAATTTATTAAAGGATCACTAATTCCACTTCACAAAGATCACAGAAAGAAAATATTTACTTCATGGTTGAATATGTACAATTCAGTTAAGCTACAAGGAACAAATCATGTTGGTAACAAAATATTCAAATAAATATTTTAATGCATATAAAAATGTATTTAAAAATAAACTACTTTGTCTAAGTATTTAAATAAAAATACTTTTCATTTTGCAAAGCTCTAATAAATATACTTGAAAAAATATTTAAATATTTTCAAATACAATTGCATTTGATCCCATATCTTAGTGAACCAATGTTGGATGTGTCTGAGCTATTTCCATATGTCTCTGGAGATAAACCATGCCACCACTAATTCAATAACATGGTGAAAGCAGTAAGAGAACAGGATGACAAGTTACTGAATGTGGATACAACAAAAATACACACCATGTTTATCAAATGGGACATCATCCTCAACAAAAGGCTCAAAGTCTTCCCTGTGATCCAACATATAAGCTACCACATCACGCCGGTGCTTTAAGTGATTTCTGCCATGGCCTTCCAACTGATCACCAAGGGCACGAAACAAGCAGTTCCTGCAAGTGTCAATATTGATTATGAAAGCATGATAATGAAACATATGATATGTGACTTACGAAGTCCTTTATTAAAACATTGTTTTTAAGCATGACTTGTACATACATACCCATCTCCTGTGACATCTCTCAACTCTAGACCCATCTTTGCTAATTGAGCAGAGAAACTTGCATATGTTTCATCATCCGTCAGGTAAGACTTGGCTTGTTGCTGCTTTTTATGCGTTTGTCTTGCTGCTCTTTCTTCACGTTTTCTGGCCATACCGTCTCTTCTCTGAGTCTTGGTTACTGTAGTACCGGTGTTGCGAAATCTCTTACTTCTTTTTTTCCCTCCGCTCATAAAAGGTACTAAAATGTCACCTTAATGCTAACTGACTACTTCAGTACTTGTCCACCTAAAAATATATTTTTCATTGACATGTGAATTAATTAGCTGCTCAAGAAGTTTTCTTGCTCATAAAAAGTAGATTAGATTTGACTACTAAGTACTGATATACAGTCAGTCTTCCCCAACAGATATGTTTATATAGAAAAGGTAAAATAAACAAAAACAACATTATGGTCAAACAGTGAAATTTCATGCTGATATAGTTAGTTATGTTTGCAATTTTGAGAATATCTTGTGTAAGCATCACTTATTCCAAGTGGTGCCACCTGAAAACAGCTTCACTTTTCCTGTGTTTAGCTATGCTAGTGATCACCATTTGCGCCATAGACAAAACTGATTTCCAAATGACAAAAATGGACCCTTCACCAAATTAGCAAAACCCAAAAACTTACTGCCTTTAAATCATTTTCATAAATACAAAGATCGTCAGTACCAGACATAACTTTTTTACCTTACAAATCAGAAAGGTGGAGAGTTCCATATTAAAGATTAAGCCGAGATTCCATATAAGAGGCATGTGAATGTGACACAGAATTTGTGTGCTTGCTTATAAATGAATATCCATGTGTTTTCGGACACCTTCTGACCTATTTTCCTTAGGAAAACCTGCCTGAGTTGTAAAATTCAAGATTCAACCTTCTGATTCACATTCTTCATTACATGGAGCGATCCATTTTGTTGCATTTGCAAATGGCATATGCAGTCCCACATGTGAAAACATGCTCATACGTTTACATCTGTCGCATTCACATAACGTGTAAACAGATGAGAGGGCTTCCATATGTGCTGATGCAGCATACAATTTGTCCTGCAGCTACGAATGGCTGTGTATAAGGTAAACTGAAATGCTCCATGTAGCAATTCACGCAGCAACTTAGTACAAAATATGATGTCAAGGACAAGTGTTTCCTGAACAATTTGGCAGGATTTCACAATTAAGTACAATAATCTTCCTCCACATAATATAACACCTGAGGAAACTGTTCTCTGGTAAACCTAAATTATTGTTGCAATTTCTCCCCATCAAATTGTAGCTTCTTGACCAAATTATGTATCTACAGTGTTTTCTTTGCTTTCTATGTTTCCACAGTGATCTCATCGTAAATGTGTGGTGTTGTGGAGGAGTTTAGTTTTATGTTGGGTGTTAATATTATAAATGCTTCATCCATCCCAACTGTATAACTGAAGGGTGTGTATTCACCTGACTAACACCATATACTACCCTGATATTAGCATTAATGGAACAAATCAGAATGGTTGCCAGATATATTCGCATATTAGTCAATCTGGCTGATAAGTTGAGGTAAGTTCTTGACCCTGTAATTCTTTTCTCAGGCATATGCTCACCCTATAAGTCAAGGTCAACTTCTGAAGTATTGGCTTGCTTATTTATAAAGAATTTTCTGTCTAATAACGTGATTAAAATCCTCAAAATTCTTGTCACCCACGAAAAAAGTCCAGAATCTCATGTGTAGCAGAAGAATGGTTATAATAATCAGCATAGGCGTCATTGTCCACCACATCCTCAGTTTCAGCAACACCTTCGCCAAGAACATCTTTATACAGGGCATCATCTTTTGTTCCGTCCATCTTGTTAGAAATACCACACTTTAAGTAGGACTTGCACACCACTTCTTTGGGAATACACTCCCATGTGGTTTTAGCTCACCTGATGACCACGGGAATCAAGTCTCTTTAAATTACCAGCAGCTGTTAATGGTTTATCGCCCTGTATCATTCTATAATTAGTGCATTTCACCCTGAAACGGTTTGTTCAGACATATCGACTGCAGTAGGGACGTACACCCACAGGGTATGACGGCCTGTGTGGTTTTCTAAACCATTTCTATTCACTTTGATGTGATATTCAATAAACAAACATGTCACACCAAATATGCCTGATTGTAAATTCAACTGGCAAGCATTATTAATTAATTGTTTCACTGCAACTGGCGAGAAAGGTTTCCAATGTGAGCAGTGATTTTTATTGTATACCTAATCACCCAGAAGTACTGTTAGGTCACAGCGCATGTCTATCAAGTATTGTTACGTAAAGACTGGTATATGTTTAGGAAATAACGGTATGGTGATAGTTAATCGTTGTTTATTGAATAATAATAGATTAGTAGGCAGCAATCTGACGATTTTTTTCCTACTCTGGCTCTTATTGGGTTGAATCCTATAGTGTTGTGTGTCAAGGTTGGCCCAAAAATTGTTCCTTCAGCTGGTAGGAAATATGATGCGCTTCTGAGAACTCCCTTTTCCCTCCCAAAAATATTGACTTAATTGTGAGTATATACAGTAGTGTGATTGCTTAGCATGACTTGGAATATTCTTGTATGATATCTGAAAGGGATACTCTGTCAATAAAAACAAGATGATGCTATCAGGTGTACAAAGCAGCAAAATATATACCAGCTATTTAAATCTGTGTACATGGTTAGTAGTTCCTACTGACCTCACCGAGTAGCTCCTTCCATCCAATTTTTTCACAACATAAGAATATATATTATATATATATAAAACCATTGGTCATTTGGTCGGGCGGGGATGGTTTTATGTGTGTGCATATGCACTTTCTTGTGGTTTGGACTTGTTGTGATGTTAGGCCATGGTTGATCATGCACCACACGTGGCTGGACAGTGAGGGTTTGGTAAGATGAACATATATATATATAGGCAGTGGCTATGTGTACATGCGCAGTACATTTAGACCTGTAGTCTAAACGTATGTGAGCCATTATGCATATGTTTTTATTTCTGGTTACACAAGTTATACTATTATAGTTTTAATACTGTATCTTTAGTAATGGGGTCTAAATGCATGTGAATTTTTTTCATGTGGGGCGTATTGATATACATAAGTTCTATAACTACGAGACGTACTGCTGTATCTTACTAAGATTCTTAGACTTTAAACTTAAAAGTATTTGAATTTTGTAGCTGTTTAATTGATTAAAGTTGAACAGTAGTGAAATGTTAGAATATTTTTTTTAATTAAATCAACAAATGTAAATGAAAAGATAGAAACTAACTCCACCATTATCGTTTCAAAAACAAATGTGCATGCATCCTTGCACAAAAACAGATACGCACACATCCTCACGTATGTTTAGACTACAGGTCTAAACATACAACTCACATACGTGTAGACCAATGCTAGACAGCTTCACCTAAGTGACAACTCGGCCCCCTTATGAGACAACTTGGCCCCACCAATGAGACAGCTCAGCCCAATTATAAATGATACAACAACAGTGTGTTGTAGTAATGAGCAACGTCGAATCAGTTGGGTGGAACTAGCATCAAACGTAGGCCATGATTGTGTGCTAAATGCGTTTTTAGTTCCTGTCATGTTGTTTTAACGGCATCAAATAAATCTGTGCTGCAGACTAAATAATATTTGCAGTTTCTGAATAATTAGGACAGATACTTCACATTTTTTTATATCTTTTACAAATGTCAAAGTTACCACATCTTGGCTTAGATTCATTATCACTACATTTCACACAGCTACATATACTTATTCCATATCAGTCATGCACTGCAATTAAATGACCACCAAGCTATTAATATATATATATATATATATATATATATATAAAATACACACACAAATATTAATTAATTAATTTACATATATTTTTTTCCTGGACCAAGCTGTCACTTAGGCCGAGCTGTCCAAGCACCCATGTAGACACTTATTTATACATATATAATTTTATTATATAACACAACAAATGCAAATATTCCCCTTTATTAAGGGTGTATAACAATAAAGGCCAAACTCTTTTTATATCGAGGGTGAATGCAAATGAGGGAAATAGTCCTTAACCATGACACGATATAGTCTTGATTGTAATACAATTTCAACACAGTTATAAAATCAGGTTATGTCATGCATGTATTGTTAATAAAAATAAACAAAACCGTGACAACAATGGGCAATAGCTCAACAACAAAGACAGCTCACCCTGAACCAAGTAGCTTAATGGAGAAGCAATTTCCAAAGTGTCTTTTTGATCCAGGCCAATAATAAAATTAAGAAATAGTAACTTCAGAATTTCAGAAACAAAACAAGTTTCTCTCAAAAGAGGTGCAGTTGATTTCAGATTTCCCTCATCATTGACTCATATATACTGACACAACTAAACATCATAAGCATAATTTGAAACCGAGTTAGAGAGGCTATATTAATTTATTATTACATATAGATGTAGACAGCAATGTCAATAAATCTTGATAGGTTGATATATCATGATATACTAAAACATATAGACTACTATATACTAATATTAAATATAGCCATTTACTAGACTAATCCATTTTGACACTGTTTTTACACGTCCGCTATGTTCCCTTCAAAAACATAATATCAAAGAGGATTAGAATTAACTAAACTGTCTAATGGCTAATCAGTAATACTGACTTGTCTTATCATTTACTGATTTAGACTTAGAGTCTAGAGGGTCTATCTTGATAATCATAATGATTAGACTTTTAGAGTCTAGAGACTTAGCTCTAGACTCTATCATTATTATCTTGTGTGTGACCTAGAACCTAATTTGTTATATATCGTTCATGGTTAAACATATACAAACCTGTTCAAAATATTCAAACGTGTCAGTCCGTTATGTGTATCCTAATGTAATAAAGTATATTACTTTTTTTAATACACTAATACACCTATAACGATATTTACACTGGCGAAACCTTGTCAACAAAAATAGCTCCCCACCAATCGCCAGCGCATGCGCATCTACTGCTACAAGTGTTCATTTGATATCTAAATAAAAATGAGGGGGTAAGAGCTAAGTTGTGATTTTATGTTTTGCTCTATAATGACAAATTTATATTTCTACCTTCTGTAATAACTTATATTTAGATTTATTATAAATAGAAAAATGTAAATTTGAAAAATAATATGCTGTTCAATGAGTTGAGTATGTATAACTAGTAGATCTAGATTGTTTTGAACATTATAGTCTATCTTTATTATATATATCTATATCTATGTGTGATCAAGATAGATAAAGCACATTTGTTTCAGACTTGTGCTTTCTCTCTCTCTCTCTCTCTCTCTATATATATATATATATATATATATATGGTACAAGTTTAAATTAAACAAATATATAATTCTCAGGATTATTTTATCCTATCTTTATATATATATATATGTATGTGTGTGTGTGTGTGTGTGTAAGTATCTTGAACATTCTATATCATATTTCCAATGATGACAGCATTAACAAATAATATAAGATTTTGTATTTCTAAGGAAATATTTTATTGTAAAAGTTTAATATGTGCTCCTCGGGTGTAACATTCCTGCATCATTCATCCTGCTCTCCCATGCAATATATGCCATAGTATGTATACAGTGAAGCTTGGCTGGAATTTCAAGAAATCCACTTTAAATGGCTTTCATATTCATTGCACAATACAATATTCTAGACTGTCTTTGCATATATATATATATATATATATACACCAGGTTCAGCTTCCTATGCCTAATATTTGATGTAGAATACTGCTAATGAGCAGGTATATGTTCTGCAACACCTTGAAAAATGGTACATCTTAAGTTCATAAGTAGTAGCATAATTTGTACTTATACTTGTGTATGTGCACTTGTATGTTTTGTCAAATATATTTCTTATTTAAATATAAAGAAATAAATACCTAAATACAAGACTATACAAAAAAGTTATTGTTTCCCCTGATATAAAATGGAATAGTGATATAGTATACATGTTTTATTTACAGGATTCTTTACATGACAGATAATTACTGAGACATGTGCAATGACAAAACCACTACATTTAATGAAAATATCATATATAATATACACCTAAACATTATAATATCTTATAATGCTACAATTCAGAATTGATGCTCAATGTATACACACACACACACACACACACATTATCTTCAGCAAGTCTATTTATGTGATTTACTAATTAATATAATACAATTTTCTGCAATTGTTTTCAGCATAAATCTCAGGCTTGCTACAAACAATGCAGGTCCATATATATATATATATATATATATATATATATATATATATGGAGCACAAAGCCACATTCCCATGAATGCTGAAAAGATGAAGTCAATAATCACTGTATCACACTGAATTCAAGCACACATTCTCACTGCACAATAAACATATTTGATGATCTAAGGTGGTTTCTCCAGAAATCTTAATGCAGCAATTAAAGCACTACCTAGTTATATTTACAATCCCAAACTGAAAATGAAGGCCATCTTACTTTTGTTGAAACAGAACAAAAAGTAGATTTCTGATCTAATTATAACTCAACATGAGTCAAAAAATGTTACTGGTATATTGATATGATGGATTAATCATAAAATAAAACTGAATGTAATGTCATGGTTCATATGCTGCAGTTGTCACTTTAAACTTAATATAGAGGTGTGATACAATAATTAGCTTCACAAATTCAATTAGACAGAGACAGGATGTTGCAAGGACTACCACTTGATCAAATAAGAAGTCATAATTCCAGCTCTGTTCAAAATTCAGTAGTACATTGATGTACTGGGCTATGGATCTCTCTAATACCTATTACTTAGATGCTAGACTGTGTTGCATCTAA
Source organism: Paralvinella palmiformis (assembly GCA_025642065.1). Classification (NCBI taxonomy): domain Eukaryota; kingdom Metazoa; phylum Annelida; class Polychaeta; order Terebellida; family Alvinellidae; genus Paralvinella; species Paralvinella palmiformis. The sequence continues at coordinate 671,383 of JAODUP010000081.1, read as the reverse complement.
GAGCATTTGAGCACAGCGATGTTACTATATGCATCACCAGTAGCAACAAAGGCAAGCAAGCCACCCAATCACTCACTTTGTGAATACAGTTTGTCTCCAATAATTTATATGGGTGCATACACACATACACACACACACACACACACACACACACCAGTATGACAATGTGAAGTACAGACACAATAAAATATACAATCCTCATGTGGACAGTGATGAGCATCTTTACTAAATAGCTATATTTTAATATTGAAACAAATGACAAGCATTACAAATTGCCAAAAGCAAATGCAAGGATTAAAACTTAACACAAAGCTGAGGCAGCAACTTATTATTTGTTCAGTGAAACAATGTTTATTTTTGTTCATTACTGAGAACAACTGAAAATAATACTGAAATGCAACAAAGTGTTTGATACATACCAGCATAGAACTACTGGAGGTAGAAAAAAGTAATAAAAAGCAGTAAGTAGTCGATATAAAAATATTTTCCATACCATTACTTGCTATTATTACTTCACACTGGATGGACATCCTGGGATAACAACAGTGAACGTATATGATACAAAAGGATAAACAATAATGAATCAGTTAAGAAGTAAACATGAATTTGTCTTAGTCAATGTGCAATGAAAAGAAGCCACAATTGTGACACATTTATTCTGCAGGATGTACAGATATAATATCAGGATGCAACTATTAATGCCTCATTTAAGATGAAATATGCTACAGGTGGCATGCTTAACCACAAACCAAGGCAGCAAATTACAAGAAGGATTGGTCACCTATACACATTTCATTTAACAAGCTATAATGGGATATACACACATAAACAGGAACAAGGCAGACTCCATTCACTCAGTCACTGGCTGGTCAGCAGAAATAACACTATGGTGGGTAATTTATTACTGATGAAGTTCCTTTCATCTAGGTATATCTCTATCACCAAATCCTTTGCTACCATCAGGACCCTTTGGCTGACGGACTACATTCTCTGTAACCTTCGCAGTATCAAGCTGTTGAGAGATTTGAATGGGCCTGAAGATAAAAACAGCCACATAAATAAAAGAGTTAACAATAGCTACACCAGTATTACTGCATACATAATCCAAATAGCTATTATATAATATTGTACTTTCTAAGATTTGCTTTTCATGTACTTCTTTGTGAAAATGTCTGTAATTCAAAAAGAGATTATAGTAGCAAAGCTTCCTACCCATTTCTGCCTATGGTCTCTTCATTATCAGCACTCGGAGCACCTAAAATTCTCATCCTAGCTTCAGCATATGCTGCTTCTCTTTCAGCCAAAGTCTTTGTAGGTCTGGCTGAAGCCAAACTGTAAGTCATTATAACACGTTATTATCATTACTATACTAAATTCAGTGCCACTTCACCAGAAATATAAGATGTTCTAACTGTTCTAATATATAATCTTGTTTGTTTGTATATTTGTTTTATTGCCAACTGATATATATGTTTTCAATAGATCAGATGAACTATTATCATGACAATCGCAGCCACATAAATAATATCTGCAGAGTTAAGACTAGAATATGAGTGATTCCTATTTAGAATTCCAATAAATCACTGTTGATCTTTATTCTACAAACTGGTTCAGTCAGTTATAAAAGAACTTTGCAATTTGAGATTAAATGACAAAAATATGACACCATGACCAGATTGTTTTGATTTTGCTCTATTTTATTAATCCAGCAAGAGAAACTAACTTTCCCTTTTGAATTTACTGGACCAATATTATACATACCGAGCAGTAGCTTGTTGTGATGTCCCGTCATTGGGCTTTGGCTGTCTCTTCAGGATACGTACTTGTGGCTGGTAACTCAAACGATCACTTTCTTCCTGTACAGAACTGTTTCCATCTTGCCTTAAACTACATTGGAAAAAAATATAAAAATAACATGTTTGTGAAAAATGTGTGCATCCAGGAATCTAGACTTTGTTTTTGGGAGATGGACCTTGCCTTGTCTTTTAACAACAGGAGACTACAAAAGATGCAGTTATTTACTAGATGGCAGATCTCACTGGGGCTAGAGCTATATTTAATTTTGAGATCAAGCCACAATTCTCTAACTACACATACACAAACATCATCAAATGCCGCTTGTAACACATTCAAAATGTTTAATAGATGCACATGTACATTCTAAATGTAATAGGTTAATATCAACTATATATCAGCAATAATTAAAAAAGCTAGATCATTTGTTATGGAATTGACAATGGCTGTTAGAAATGTACTTCTTGAAGTTAACCCAATTTTGAATTTGATATAATGAATCTGGCACCTCTTCTGTGTTAACTAACATAGATGAGGTGTCAAAACTTTTAGGAACATTTGATTTAAAGAGACCTGTGTAAAGGCAGCTATGAATATTAACAGAAATTAACAAGTGAAGTAACAACTATTTGTAAAAGCACAATAATTCATTAAACATTCAATTTGTGATTATAGGGCTTTACATTTTATTATTAGCATGGATACACAGAAGGTTAAGACTTTAATATTGAAAGAAAAGTCAGAAACACCGTAATACATGTAAAAGGCATTCCACAATATTAAATTGACAAATTCATTATCAATATCAGTTAAAATGATGAATAATGCACATTTATTCATAATAATCTTTCACTGAGTATTGTTGAGAGAATAATTCAAACAGATGATATATATATATATGTGTATATCAGGTTTGGGGCGATTAAAGAACCAAGGTAATCGATTACAATTACCTGAGAATACCATAATTATGATTATATTCAGAATGAATCTAATCTAATGTGATTCTTCATAAATATTCACTCAGTTACATGTATAATACCGATATAAACATGCTACAGTGTTTACATGTTGCTTTGTAAGGACCAGACACAGTTTCTGGTATGTTCTTGAAATGAAAATGTACAAGAGACTTTGATGCTACTGTACAATATTATTTGTTTTAATATTTCTGATATCAATATTCACCATAGAGTAAAGGAGCAAGTAATACATTTGCCATGAATGCACAGGTATTTATAAAGATAATTGAGATTAGTGCAAACTGAGATTAGTGCACACAATATTAATGGAATTGTTTGAATATATTTAGTAATGAAATGCATCATGTGTGGCATGACTATAGTCAGGTACGGTCTATATAATAAATAGGATAATTAGAATATAGTAGTCAAACCCCCCAACTCAGACCATTTCAGTAACTTGACAACCTCTGTAAATGGATAACTTTTTCAGTCTGAACTCTGTACTTCAACCTTCAATTATGATTACATTGCATCAGGACATGGTGATTATGATTACTCGAGATCATGTAATCGATTACAATCAATTATGATTATCCCAACCCTGATATAGATATATGGGTCCCAATGTTTCAAGAATGCAGGTAAAGAGCATTTTTATTTAGCTTTACTAATCTTTCCTAAGTGAAAATTAAACTAGTTAAAAAAATGTGATGTAACATAATGGTGGTGTGGATTAATATTTATCAACACAAGCTAAAACAATATTGTTGATTTTGTGTTCTTATGTTGTTTGCATTATTAATTTATCAATGTAGTTAACTGCTTTAAAGTTTATTTGTATCTAAGCTTTTAAATTTTGATATGCTGGTTGGTAGCAGAGGTACCCATGATCTGGGCTAATGCTCTACTAAAAGTTTGTTAACTTATAAAAGTTTCACTGGAGACACAAAATATGATATCTTGCGCTCTAATCTCTACCTGAGAAAACCAGAACTGAACTCTTGTACAGAAAATGGCATGTTGAAATGATCCAGAAAACAAAGATCATGAGTATTACAAATCAAATTATAAGTCTATTCCTTTTCTATTGACAAGAAGACACAATTAAAATACTCAGATAATGATTTAGAAACTATATTTTTAGACAACTATTACTGACAATTATTGGTAGGTTGTTTTGGTGGTAAGCACTTGATAGTCCATATATATATATATATATATATATATATATATATATATATATATATATATATACACGCACACCCAACAGAACCTGTGAATGCCAATGCTTGACAAGACAAATATGAATGGCCAATTTAGTAAGTTAGTTCAAATAATAAAATCTCTTTGGATGAGAAATCAGTAATTAAAAAAAATATTTAGTATGCAATATAAACTCATTCCTGTTATTTCTATACACACTAGAAAAAATATATGGACGAAAATGTAAGTGCAATAATGCCATACTTATTGAATACATTTCACTGGTAAGTAATGTTGACTGCTCAAATATCATATTTGGGAATCATTGTACAGCACCATTGACTGGCTAATAAAGGTGTTTTATTAAACTTACATTATTATACTAACAATGTTCAAATTCTAAATAATTGTTAATATTTCTTGTAATAAATATAACTAATTTATGTGCAGCAGATAAAGATGACTGTAAACTAATGTTAATTGATACTTTTTGTTTGAACTATCAAATAAAACATTTACCCAGTGATGGTATAATGTTCTTGTAAAAACATACAGATGCTGACCAGAGTGATAAAAACATGTGAAATGAATATATTAGTCTATTGAACTGAAGGCGTACAATATGAAAAACATCGGTTTAGGATGAGATATTTAGTTGCTGTTTAGAGTGGACAGTTGCCAATGTATTCAGATTAATTAACAATTTTGACAACATACCAGTTTTTACAGTGATTGGTATTAATAACTTCTATATATATATATATATATATATATATATATACACACACACTACTAATACATTGGGCACACATGACACACACACTGCTACCACACAGGGACATGCCAAACTTTGATGCTGTTTTTAAATGGCATTACTTGGTTACCTGTATATACTCGTGTATAAGACACACCAGGTTTTAGGACCAAAAACACCACATGAGTCGAACTCAGGTATAAGACACACTAAAATTTTATTCAAAACACAAAAATTAATGGGCCGACGATAAACCGGCAACCTTGGAGGCCTGTGAACTTTACACTCTGTGGTCATGTTACTAATTAGAGCATTGGATTAAATAATCATAGTGGTTATCACGATTAAGTTTGGCATCAAAAGACAACAGTGAAACACACCTAATTAATTTGTTTATTGTTCATATATTCAATACTAATGTTGAAAAACAATATTATTGTATTTCCCCCTAAATTATGACCTGTGTATAAGACGCACTCGCTTTTAACGGTGATTTTGTAGTATCAAAAGTGCGTCTTATACACGAGTATATATGGTAAGTTCTTTTTTGACTGGATAACAAAAGTACCACGAATCTATTTTTGGTAAATGTTATCTTAGAAACCTACAAAATATATTTGGTCTTTATAGGTTACAAAAATAACTCGGATTCAAACAGTTTGAATTGTTAGCATATTACTTACGGGAATACTATTACAGTATTTATCAGCATCACATAGATGTTGAAATGTAATATTCTTAAGTAAGCTTACTGAGGATTTATAATTCGATGATATGATCATTTTACATCTTCTGCTATATGTCATAATCTACTAAAGACATGAACATATATGTCAGAAATATTGTTCATAATGTTATGTTTATTTTTTTAATGTATCCTGTTTATCTGTGGCCTGCTGAGGTGTTATAGCATGTTTTTAATAATAGTAATGTCATCTTTAACTGGTGTATTCTATCGGTACACGAACATACATTTTAATATCCATTGCTCAAAATGTGAATGACACATGAAGGTATTTTTATTAGTTTATTTGTGTGTTTTGTAATGTGTGTAAAAGAGGCATTCCAAGTTACAACACATAAACTATATATAAATCTATGTATTTTTGCAATTGGTGGAAAATAATGGGTAATAATATGGTTAAACTTGTATTATTGATAAAATTGGGTTTTTAGTTAATACTTTCAGCTGGTGTTGGGTTTTTCTAGTTGTGATTTATTTTAAATAATTACTTAATTTAGAAAATGGACAATGAAATAAGTATTAGTTCATCTGGCAGCTACTAGTACTAGAGGTATTTGTGTATTTTTCATATAACTACTGTGATAATAAAATACGAATAGAATTGTAGTAATGCTTATTCTTCTGTTTATTTATGTTTTCATACCCTTTATTTTTTAACATAGTCTTTACACAAAAAACAATTAATTGAATGTGAAAAAAGGTTTGAGTTTTAATTATCAAGCCATTTCACTTGGCTTACAAATGAAATATTTGAAATGTCCTCAATAACTGTAGTCATCTGAGCTAATGAATATATAGTATTAATTTTTATCAGCTTTAATGAAATCTTCTGCTGACTTACTGAAGACTGTGTCAATTTCAAACACTACTGCTGCTTTTTCATTAATTCTGCAAGGGTAATGTGACCACTGAATCATTATCAACCATGAATTTTCTTACTGGTGTGATATCAAGATAGATTTGATTAGATCCCAGACTTTCTTTTAGTATCATTTTCCATTTTGTCAATTCCATATCAAATTTATCAATTCAAAACTTTTCAATTCCAATTCTTACAGACTCTTTTTACCTACTACTTTTTACCATGAGTAGGAACTCCGAGTACCTACTTGGAATACCTACTTCGAGTAGTTCATATTCCAAGTAGGACTATCATGGAAGAAATATTTTTAAATTAAAAAATTAAATGGTAAATTAAATTTTTGTAGGAAACTTCAATTCCAAATTCCTTTTGTTTTTAAATAATCAATTTCAAAATTGACCATGAATTCCAATTCCGGAATTGAATTGACCCCATGTCTGATCAGATTACAACATTTAGTATGATGTAATAGCTGCTGTGATAATTAGCCTAATCTATTATGTAACAGCTCCTCATGCTGTGCCAGTCTCAAAACTTTTGACTCAAGGTTGCCGAAGCCAATTTTCAGTAACTTATCATGATTTGTTCATATTGTATCAGTACTTTGCATAAAGTCATTAGAGTGATAATTTCTTCTTCTGTTGACATGTAGTCTTGAATGATACATCAGTCATGATTAAACCAACTTTTGGTGGAGGGATCCTAATAAGATTTTCTGGTATTTGGTCAGTAACTGTTAAGAATAATTAATGTGAATTCTACTTTGATTAAAAAAGACAACAAGCAAATTAGCATTAACCCATTTTATCCGAAGTTAAACTCAAATGTTGTTGCATCTAATACGACAACGGGGATACCCTGATTATGACTCTGTAATTCAATGCCTATTACCCAATGAAATAACACCATCATAATTTTCAACCAATCCGAAGATACCACACAGATCACTGACAACACACAGTGAACATAATAAGTAACTAAAACTACATGAAGGCATTGTACTTACACTTCTTGATCACTAGGTTTTACTGTTAATTTCTGAATCTGTTTATCTAATTCCTGGAATAAAAGAGGTAACAGAAGCAAGATCAAATTATGTCACCAGAAAAAAATGGAAATCCCCATGTGTCAGGTAGGCAGGAGCAGTTAAGTATAATTCTAACCTCTGTAAACAATAGCATATATCACTTACCTGCATTACACTCAGGGATCGGGCCGAGTACATGGGAAAGTACTAGAGTACAAGTTTTTTTAAATCAATGTACTCAAGTAAAGGTACATTTCAAAGTACTCGAGTACAAGTATGAGTAGATTTGTAATCACATTTACTCAAACATAACCACTATGTAATGTGAATGGGGGGACCACTAATTTATTTGAAGTTTGCTATTTCATAATGGTACATATTGACAGTTCATGTTGACACGTAGGAGGTGGTGGATCTAGATCTACATAGACACATACAGTAGCTGGTTTAACACATGTAGACAAAGATATCAGTAATATTAGATCACCCCTCAAGTAAAATTATTCAATAATTAACAACTAAACAAACATATATTTCAATTTTTATTTAATTCTTTTATTTAACCATGTTCAATATGTTATGCAGTCTGCATAACATACTGAACATGGTAAGTATGAGTACTTTATGATTGTACCAAGTCCTTCCTATTATGAGTACACAAGTACTGAGTACTTCAAATTGTGTACTCGAGTACAGCCGCCCAACCCTGATTACACTATGGTTCTTGACTAGGTATGATAGCTGTTAGGAGTGGCTTTTAAGATCATTATTGTCTAAATACTTTAAACTAAAAGTTTTTCTTTCATATTCCCCATTAATATGGATTTTTTATTTATTTTGTGATAACTTTCAACCGAAATAAATTTGGAATACAAGGTAGAAAACATCATTGGAACCCAAAAAAGGTCCATCAGAGACCAAATCTATTAATGCAGTCATTCTTTCCACCCATTTCAGCCAACAGTAAGTGACCACTGCTGTTAAGTGGCTTGCTAAACGAAAAACCTTTTTGTGAAATTCTATCTCAGAGGAATGGATAATGGGAAGAAACAACTAGTCAACTGAGGAAGACATGAAACATGAGACAAACATTTGACAGCTACCAAATCAACATCCTAGACCCAAATAACTAAGATTAAGTCCAAATGACTCTAAATATAGTAGCATCAAAGAAGAAACCAGTGTCTACACACCTTTTCAAGAAAAAGTTTAAAGGTGATGGAAAAACGTTTTTTATTATTATTGCTGAATCAGCTTCTTCGTCCAAATATATTTAAAAACTAACATCTTTTGTAAACATGTCCTACTATATTATACCTGCCAACCCTGTGTTTCATTAAATTTATAGGAAACAATGCAAAATGTTTATACATCAAAGAAGATTTTGATATATTTCATGAACATTAAGCATGCATGTCATATTTCATGATTATCTACCTGAAACCAATAAATAATAAACAGATAACTGCATTGCCTTCCATTATCTCATAAATTGTGGGAGTAATGAATGGGGAGACCTCACTTTTACATATAAGGTTGCAGTGGGGCAGCTTCATTTCGGGTGACATACATTCAACACTTGTACATAATAATGGCCGAACGGCATTTATTTTAGGTGGCTTAGTTACCTCAAATGAGGGATACGCATATTGCCTGTAATTTACTGCTTCACCATGGAGACTAATTCTAAATAAATTTAGAATTTACAATAGATTGCAAATTCAGTAGAGAAAATCTTGCTAGTTGCCTGGTTGGATGAACAACTCCTACTATGATGGCACAGCTGAGTCAAGCTGTGCAGGAGGTCAGAGGTTCGAATCTCGACTGTGGCATTATAGTAGCCTCTATGGCCTAGATCCTCTAGGGGGTAAGTTACTCACTAGGCCATAGAGACAGTTGCTTGCCTTCTAGTTAATCACTTAATAGTTTATCCCTCTAGGTCAGTGGATGTTTTGTCATTTGGCAAGAATTTCAGTGCTTGAACAGAAAATTCAAGAGATTGTGCTAAAATATATCTTTAGTATCAATTTTTTTGCGTCATAGTGTATTCTCAGGTCAAACTAACATCTTTATATAAACATAACGAAGTGGTTACGTATCCGAGCATCAGAACCCTGTACCTCAGCATTATAGGTCCGAGCACTCAATGCGCATGCACCAATTATTCCTCATTTGCTATAACTTCCACTCAAATATGGCGGCCAAGCATTTATTATTTATGTTTGGGTTGAAAGAAGAAGGTGCTTTTGATAGTTTTGAAGAGGTACAAACGAAAATCAAAGAAATAGATGATCAATAGAACAGCTGTACAGCTTTACAGTATACCTGTAGAAAATAATATTTCCTTGGCTGCGGGAACCATAAAATAATGCATTTCTTATAAATGTCAGATTTTCTTTTTAATCTGATTATAATATCTATTAATAGACTTAATCTAATATCTTTATTAAATGCTAGTAGCAGTAATTACAACTAAGCTCCTGTCACTGACACAACCAGATGAAAAATGAAAACGATCAGGAAAATTGCTCAGATTTATAATAATATTGATAATGCAAGGTTCATATGCTGAATGCTCAGATCTATATGACCAACGAACACGATTCCGATGTTTGGCTTGCTGTTCCACATCCAAACACTGGAAACACCCAAGCTTGGAGCATGCGCGTAGAGTGCTCGGACGTTTATCATCAACGAACACAATTCCGATGCTCAGATACAGTCTCAACATAATTAACTGATACACCAATCTAGACTCTAGTAGTAGTATTTCCCCTGATTATAGAACCTATAATCTGGAGCAGTACTATTATAACAGCCCGATACTGTTAAAACTTAAATAGATCAGTGTTACTAGATCTACTAGTGTTATTGTTAGATCTAGACTAGACTAAACACTAGACCCCCTCTACAGTCTACTGGCTCTACTGTTACGAAATTTGAGTATCACATGATCTTTTAAAAAACAATCATCCGACACATCATATCAATGAGTATGAGATTTAAGTTTAAAAAGTTATAATAAACCACAGATAATCTGCTCATACTCACTTTCAACGTCTCGGACATAGAGTCTATCTAATACAAGAAATGTACCGGGCGATGATAGAGGTATGTTTAATAAACTAAAAATGTATTAATAGAAACCCGATTTTGATTTTAACAAATGCACTACAGACGTCACGCATGTATATCATGTAGCTGAAAAATGACAGGCACCTACCCCACTATCCTCTAAGTCTTCCCAGGTATCACCAACATCATCTTCTGCCATTCTCTAAAACTAGCTGTTCCTGACAAGCTATTTGTTTTCTATCATTTCTAGCATTACCGGATTATTGCGTTGATCAGAAAAATTGATGTCTTCATATATTTTTGACAGAAAATAAATAAATAAAATGTATAGTTAATTCACATACTTCATAAACAAAAATCTGTATCAGTGCATTTTATTTCTTATTGCGATAAAGACATAACCTTGGCTTGGAAGAGGAAAATATAATGCGAGGCTTTTCTTTAGCTCTATCTATCTACTATAAAGATTTTAAAACTTCCCCCCCCAAAAAAGCCAGCCACATCTATTTATAACCATGGATTCAATCTTAGAATCTACACTTTACAAAGCTGCGTTTTAATAGGGTTAATAGGAGTTAATAAATAAATAAACGGATTATTTTCCTGTAATTATCGTTCTATTCTTACAGATTTATTACATTTAGAGTCATATACTTTCTAGACTGATACCTGTGATCACAAGGCTGATAATCGGGATAATAGGCCTATATCTTAGGTCTTATGTAGTTTCTGAACGCAGGCCTACACGATTTCTATCTATTTCCAGATCGTTGTTTTCTAATATTCTTCAAAGTTTAGTCTTGTCTTGTTGAAGTTTGGGGTAGAGACCCCTGTCTATCACCTATTGAGTACAGCCACTTGGTGTTGATTTATGTTATTATGATGATGGGCGAAATGGAAGTTGTTTAACGTGGTGGCACCTCAATTTACTGAATCCGGGACAATATCCCACAGGACAAAATCCCACGGTACAAAATCTACCCGGACATAATCCCACGGTACAAATACCACAGGATATATTCCCACAAAGTGAAAAATAGGACAAAATCCCACATTCAAAAATTAAATTATATAGTAATAAGAGAACTACATTAAGCTGATCTATGAGCTAACCTATAAGCAATTATCTGCAATTATAAGAGCTTGGATACAATTATCTGCTAGAGCAATGAATACAATTGTCTGCTTGACAATTCCTAAGGGATCATATCATATTGGATAATCTGTATTATAGCTAATTGATATAGGAGAAGTTTCAGAATCAGCATATCTGACAAAAATAAGCAATAAAAGTCAGCAATCATGTGAATATCCAATTAACTTTAGCTGCAACCATGGAGGTCATACCCACAGTAACAAGGGCGGTCAGAAAGGTTTGCTAGATGGCTATATGTATACAAAAAAAAAATCTACTAGGAAGAATCGCATATGGTGGTCGTGCGTGCAAGGCCGTTCACTCCACTACAAAGGAAGTCTGACACATCTCTGGCCAGGTATACACCTGTTTCTGGAGCTTCCCATAATCATGACCCTGATCTAGCTAGTGTTTGTGTGACCAAGGCAACTTGAAATATTTAGCTGCACAGACCATAGAGAAAAAAGGTCATCTCTTTGCCCAGAAGCTCGCCGATCTTCCCGGTGATGCCAAACTACGCCTGGGCAAGCAAGACTCTGTCAGGAAGATGATACGGAGAACCAGAGGGGGGCCGACATCCATCTGTACCGGACTCACTCGACAACTTGACCATCGACGATGAATGAGCTCAGACTATACAAGATGAACCTGAAACATTCGTAATATATAACAATGGCCCAGACACCAATGCCCGTATCATTGTCTTCGCCTCCACACCCGCCATCAGACTGTTAGCCAGTGCTAATACATGGTTTTGTCGACGGCACATTCGCAATAGCTCCCAGAGGGTTCATGCAGTTGTATGTGATACGTATTTCGCTTGGAAATACAGCTGTCAGCACCGTCTATGCTGTTCTCCAGCGCAAGTCCCTGCCGTCCTACGTGGAACTGTTCCAGGCAGTGATTGATCATTGCCACAGCATGGAGCTCTATTTAGAACCAACTACGTTAGTGTGCGATTTCGAACAAGGTGTCATCAAAGCTTTACATATAGTGCTGGGTCCAGCCATCGCAATCCAAGGGTGCTTCTACCATCTTACACATGCTACCTGGCGCAAGATCCAGGAACTCGGACTTGCACCACGGTACTCCACAGATGAGGAGTTCAAGCTCTTCTGTGGTCAGATTGATGCACTGGCATTTCTACCCTTTGAATGTATTCCAGCGGGTATGGCATCCCTGCGTGATAACACCCCGGATTGTGCAGATGCGCTACTATCGTACTTCGACAGAACCTACGTTACAGGAAGCTATCGCCGTGTTCAACCAGGTCATGGTCAGATTGGCATTCGGTTCATGAGTATTCCTCCACTTTACCCACCAGCTGTGTGGAACGTCCATGAGGCTACTCTCGCTGGTGAGCCACGCACCAACAACCAGTATGAGGGCTGGAACAATCGCTTCACGCACCTTATTGGTTCAGCGAAGGGAGTGTATTGCTCATTTACCCAATAAAACTCCAGTATTATGGCATGGAACATGGCGTGGTGACCAAAAAGTCACAGGAAAAAAGTCACAAGTATAATTTATTCAGTTCAGAAGATATTATCAAATGCACCAAGTTAAAGTATGTTTCAGTATTTCCTCCCAATTTCTCTAGAATTCCAAATCATGTATCTCTTAAAATAGAATTTATTCTGAATATGGAACTCACAAAACATAGATTTGGTAGAAATGTCTCAAACGAACAAGTAGTGGTTGCCGCGGTTCTGTATTGACCAACATGTAGAGAGAGCATCCAGAACCAGGTCAATCCCAGAACCATCTGTCGGATCAAGCCCAAATATGTTTAGCTAAAGTCAGAAATCAGATAAAACATCAAGCTGCAAGAACCCGGGATAAACACCAGGCCAGATCTTCGCTCAGGTGGTGTGCCAATGTTATGATGACATACGGGCCCTTCTACCATCTGCCAACAGTTGCAAGTGCACCATGCGTAACCAACAACCGACATCACCTGTACCGAGTGTACTACAAGATCTGGATGATCTTACAGTCGAGTTCACGCAGACAGTTGATCCTAATCCAGAACCATTCTTAACCTACAATAATGATCCAAGATCTGAGATAGCTTGCTTCTGCCGACACCGTCTACATGGATGGTAACCTATCCATGGCACCAAAGGTCTTAAGGAAACAGTTTGTCATCCGGGTGCCGTCCGGTGCCACATATATCACTACTATATACGCTCGCTTTCCGAACAAAACCCGATCCACCTACGAAGAAGTGTTTCAGGCTGTAGCAATCAAGTGTGCAGAATTAGATTATGAACCTAATCTGCGATGTTAACGGTAAATTTCGGGACTGGGTTTATCCCTAGATTACTTGACAGACGCCGACTTCTGTCTATATTGTGGCATGATAGATGGTCTTGCTTTCTTGCCAGTAGATGAAGCCGAAGAGGGCAAGGAACACCTAAAAGCTGTCATGCCACAAGAGCCACCGAAAATCGAGGACTTGCTCATGTACTTTGATTATACATATGTAAGTGGTTCTTTTCGACAGATTCAGCAGCCAGTAGACAGAACCGGAGATCAGATCAGGTTGCACCGTGTTTCATCAATGTTCATCCTAGACATGTGAAATGTGCATGATGCTACCATGAACAATAATCCTCGTACCAACAACTTGTGCGAAGGTTGGAACAATATGTTCTTCAACCTTGTGAGCTACTACAGGAACAAGCAACAATGAGGACGGTCATTAAACAGGATGATGTTGGCAACCCCCCCTCAGCGTCACGTTCGTTGGCGCTGTGTACAGCTGCAAGAGCGACTTCACATCATGTATCTTGATCTCACTGAGACTGTGGCAGAATTTCTTCGTGGTATCGGCTGGAAAATAACCGCCTAAATTGTGCCAAAATTTAGTACATTGATTTGTCTTGTTTGCTCCATATTTTAATTGCAGTAAAATATATAATATCGAATAGGTAAATATTTTTCTGTAACTTTTTTTCCTGTGACATTCTTTCCGATCACCGGGTAAATATGGTTTGACAGGTTAAGAGTTGATTGATTGGGGACCGTCCTATGGGTGAGTATGAAGCGACTAGCTTTGACGATGTCCCTTGTTAAGGATGGACATATAGTAGACTTCTTGAACAAGACATCACGTTCGTCTTAAGAACTACCGGTACACCTGCCTCGTCGCCAGGCACCGAAAATGGGTATTTTTACTGGAGACCTTTTGTATTATAGATAATATATTAGTCCACCAAGTCAGTCTACTGATGTTCCCGGAGCTTTAGAGGAAAGTGGAAAGTTTATTTTGGCAAGTTCTTTACTAGCATGAATAGACACATATGGCCAACACTTAACCATTAATGTGTATTTTGTATCGGAATTTAGAGTCGTCGTTATTTAAATGTATTAATTTGTATTGTATGTATATATAGATATGATATAATGTGTATTTAATTATTTTGTTTAGCATATTTTAATCTAAACAACACTCGTTTCTGTTCTTGTTTCTATATTTCTTATTATACCGGATTTGTCTTGGCTTTGACTTATGTTCAATACTTTAGTTTGAACCTACGCGTGGGGATATGCGTGAAATCCAATTTGTACTATTTTTGTTTGTGGTGGTGGTGGCGGTTCTTTTATTTTATTTGTCAGTGTCTAATCTGCCGTTCTTGTTGAAGATCCTGGACAAGCTGGTTGCTAAGCGGTTGGAGACCCATTTGAGTAGTCACAGACTGCATGATAATCTTCAGTCATCTTACCATACCGGTCACTCTACAGAGACCTCGCTCCTGAAGGTCCATCATGACATTGCTGAAGCTTTAGATAGGAATTGTATGGCGGCATTAGTTCTGCTTGAATTACCTGCTGCTTTCGATATCATAGATCACAAGATCCTTCAAACGCGCATTGAGCATTCGTTTGGAGTAACCGGAAGTGCCCTCTCCTGGATCAAATATTATCTGAGTGACATATCTCAGTGTGTTGCCATAGGAATGACGACATCAGAAGGTAAGTGCCTGAATTTTGGGGTGCCAGAAGGATCGGTACTTGGACCACGTAAGTACTATTTGTATTCAAAACCAATTGGTGTGATATGTAGTGATTATGCCCAAAACAACTTGGTCCGACGTTACAAAGAAAGTGGAAGCTTGCTTGGCTGATATTAGTACTTGGATGAGTGCAAACATGCTTAAGTTAAACGAGGAAAAGACAGAGCTCATTATCGTTAACCCAAAACATCAGGTTAGGATGAATGGGGAATTACGGCTTCAGGTAGGTAATAATACTGTTTCTGTAGCATCACCAGTGAAGAACTTAGGAGTATATTTTGATACATCCCTGACCATGGAGAGTCAAGTAAATGCAAAATCCAAAGCCTGTTATTACCAAATTCGTAATATTGGTCACATCAGGCGGTACATCACATTGAATGTTTGCAAAACACTGGCACACGCCCTGATAACATCTCGGCTAGATTACGGCAACGCTCTCCTGTATGGTCTTCCAAGCATACTGATGACACGGCTACAGAAAGTACAGAATTCTTCTGCCAGGTTAGTCACTCGCACTCATAAAAGAGAACATATAACACCAGTCTTGAACTCCCTGCATTGGCTTCCGGTTATAAATAGGTCGCAGTACAAGATTTTGATGTACACTTTTAAGGCACTTCAAGGGACTGCCCCTCAGTACTTAGAGGAACTTGTCGTTCTGTATCAGCCGACAAAGTCTCTACGGTCTCAGTCTGGAGCATTCTTAGCCATACCAACAACACGTGGAGTGACATACAGTAATAGATGTTTCAGAAAGGCTGCTACAACCTTATGGAATAATCTTCCAGTAACCATCAGAAAGTGCAAGATCCTTGATACCTTCAAAAATAAGATAAAAACTAATCTTTTTGTTTCAGCTTTTCCTAGCTGAATATATCATGTATTTGGCTGGAAAGAATTATGTATTTTTAAAGATGTAAATCTGTTACATCCATATAATTATTTATCGTCAACCGCCTTAGAGTATAACCTTCTTACAAGTTATATAGGGTGCTATATAAATTTTGTATATTATTATTATTATTTGTCTTTATTATGTGATTGTGTAAAATATATCTACGGTGGACATCTGTTCAGGTACGCCCTGAAGACAAAGATGTCTTATCTATCAAAGATGATGCAGGGCCGTTTTAACCCATAACCAGGCTCCTTATAGGTAATTCGAATCCCGTACGGTAATTCAAACTTTCACTCCACTATAGCTAACTGCCTGACCCTAGTACAGTAAGCACTATATAGGCCGCAGTGTACAGCCTAAAGCCGAGATTCCATATACGCGGTATGTGTTATGCAAATCCGAATGCGACAAAACATTTCAGGTAATACGTTTATTGCTAACTGAGATTTATTACAGATTACCTGAAACTTTTTAAGGTAATGTACATATTACCTGATTATACAGATTAACTGTAATATATATATATATATATATATATATATATATATATATATATATATATATATATATATATATAATAATATGTTTAATCTTAGAGTCACTGAAGAGATTATTGTAATTGGGAACGCTTAAATAGTAGAATAGCAAATTTACTTTGTTCAACCTCCACAGAGTGGAGAAACACACATATATACAATAAAACATACAAACTACATAAAGCATATAAAATTTGACAATAGTAGACATATAATATCATTATCAATTAAAATGACACAGTGAAAAGTTTGACCAATATAATGAAAGAACTTGATAGTAACTAACAATATAATGAAATAACTTGATAGTAATTAACAGTATGTTTAAATTGTTTGATTTCAGCTAATGAAGGGATTATTGCAATTGGGGAGCCTTCAGTGAATCATGCAATAATATAATTGAAGAGCCTGATAGTAATTAGTAATATTTATAAATTGTATGATCATAGCTACCGATTTGATAAATGTAATTGAGAACCCTCCAGTGTAGCTAATCATATCCCATGATCAATAATTGAGCAGTTCATTGTGAACATCAAAAGAAAGTACATGTAGCAAGTGTCACATGGAGTGCTATAAATATGGTTAGGGTCTGGTCTATTAATCATTCATTCTTATGACAGCCATGAAGTTATAGAAAATCACAAGGGCGGTCAAAAGATTCTGCACGAAGGATATATGTACGCGAAAAAGAACACATCTAAGTCCACAATGGGATGGGAATACTTTAACAGGGCTTCCTTTTCCTGCAAGAGAGCAGTGACCACGGATATTGAGATCCAGACAGTGATACGCATTCTCCCAAACTCTCATGATCATGTCGCTGTCGCTGCTAGTAGGCTGAAAAGCACAATGATGAACAAAAGTGGTACATCACGGGATATGCCAAACCAGATACTCGTGGAAACTACGGCAAAATTCATGGCTGATTCTATCACCTGACGCAGAACATGTGGATGAAGATTCAGAGTCTGGGACTTCTACATCTGTATCGGGAGAACGACGATGTAAAACCTTTCTATGGCATGTTGGATCGTTTGGCATTTTTGCCAATAGGTGATGTCGTTTCCGAAATCCAGTACCTGAGGGAAAAATCACCAGATGGATTCAAACCAATAATCGACTACTTCGACAGCACATATATCTCTGGTCAGTTTTGCCGTATCCAGCTACCAACACAATCAGATGGGACTGTTCCTCCCATCAGGATGCGTAGATCGCCTCCAACCTTTGCCCCCAGAACTCTGGAATGTCCATGACATCACACTATTGACTGGATCTCGAACCAACAACGTATGTGAAGGCTGGAATAATACCTTTGCCAAACTTATCGGACATGCTCACCCAACCATATGGCGTGCCATAGACGGTCTTCGAAAAGACCAGGCAATGACAGCCACACTGTTACTGCGAGACAACAGGGGTGATCCTCCAGCAAAATGTGTATACCGTAACATTGTTAAACTACAATCCAAGCCCATGAATTTATACGCAGCCCACCGAGATGGTGTTAAGTCAATGGATGATACCTTGAAAGGCATCGGGCACTGCATCAGATGGAAGTAGATCTAAATGTGATCTAATGAAGTGTGACCTATGCAAGTGTATGAAATTCTACGCAACTAAATAATATCATATACAAGCATAAATAAACTCCTTTATATCCTTGGTATCAATTATTTGAATATTTTCTTGTTATTTCTTATAAGAAATTCGGGCTTATTTTCTAAAAAGGGGATTTTGACCGGAAGGGGATTTTGACTGAAGGGGGTTTAGACTGAGGGGGGTTTTGACGGAGGGGTTTTTGACTGGAGGGGGGTTTCACCGGTTACCAGAAAGGTGAGTGGTAATTCAAAGCATCCTATGTGTGAAAGTAAGATAAATGCCCACCGGACAAATGCTCACTGGACAAATGTACACCAAGAAAATATATTAAACCAAACAAAACATTGAACTAATACAAAACTTTTTTCACTTGCTTAGATTTCCTTTTTTAATATAATGTATGATGATAGTAATTTTTTGGCTTTAAAATATTAAAGTATAATTTCAATATTTTCAAATATTACATTCCCAATACTACCACTATCATTTTTGTCAACTGACTTCCAGTGCATTATCAATTAAAGTTATCTACTATTGAAATTTAACTGAAGCCTTAAGAAGCTATATAATTCAAATGCAATGAACTTTAACTAGAAGATTAAAGTTCTTTTATGTTGAACATTAATTGATTCCTTCATTGAAGTCATGTAATATTTAGGCTTCTTTATATCATCAATTGTAATGTTTTGTAGTCTTTTATAAATTGTATCCATGACTGCAATAATATAATATTGAGGACTTCGTCCATTGCAATCATTATTCGTAATTCAGAATGTAAATAAATGAAAAGAATTCGTTTAATTTTGTCGTTTTTTTTTCCATTTATGTATTTTTATTTTATTTTATTTCTTGGTGTGCGTTTGTCCAATACTCCACTTTATTAGTGAGTATTTGTTCAGTGGGCAATTGTCCGTGCATCCATATGTGTGTACCAGGATATTGTAGCATATGTGTAGCCAGTGCTTCGGGACTGGTGTGCTGTGACCATATGGCGAGATGTTCTCCTAGTAATTAGCGCTGCTGTATTCTGAACTCGCTGTAGTTTATCTATTGGGTAAGACCGTGTAGTAGGCTATACAGTAGTCCAAAGGCGATATGTAATAAATTCGTTACATAAAGATTCCGGCTAATTCTGAAACGTTATCCTTCAATTGTCTCAACTGTGTTGTTAAAATAAGATTGTTTCAGATTTGGATACATTATACGTTCCCCTGTATTTGAATAAACTACTTCCTTTTTTGTCATAAAGATTAGAATATAGACTCCGCACTTATAAATAAAATCAATCAAGATGAATTCATGAATTTTTCTGAAACATGGTGCTTAATAAAAATAAAATACTACATAATAATGTATATTTAATCAAACACCCTTATACTACCAATATCAAGCCATTCAAAGTCGCTGTACAATGATACCTTAAATAATATGTTTGTAAAAACACAATAAGGGATATCGATAGCTATTATTTATATGTGAAAGCAACCTTGAACATGTGTGTTTTTAGAACGGATTTAAAATTTTCAAGACACGACGAAATTCTAATTCTGCCGACAAACTATTCCACCAAGTGGGAGCTGCAACTAAATGCACATGCAATCACTATGTGATATGTTAGTCCTATAGCCAGTTTGTATTATAAATAGGGTTAAATTGGAGGAGTGGTGATCCTAACACCAGATTTAATGTTGTCCATCTAGTTATCCAAACAATGCATACCATTGGTATGTAACCAAAGTTTTGTGGTAAACATTAATAGGTCGGACGGATTAAATGTTTATTGGCTTGTCATAGAAGAAAATATCCATGAATAAAACATTAATTAGCTTGTCATAACAATATTATTGTTTACTCGTTGCCTCGGCTTACTGCTTACGTTCAGATCTAGATCTACTTCTCGAGGTTAGCACAATTACACTTATGTTATATATTAGATCAATAGGACGTTTTGTGCAGATTTAAGTGTAACAAAGTGAGTGTATTTGATGTATGAAATACATACCTTGTTATACTACATTACGTTTATTTAGGAATCTTAGCCGGAAATTCTAAATAGATCTAATTAATTTTAATATGAATATCTTATTAATATTATCTAATAACTACTTCTAAATTAAAATGAGTAAATATCTATCTATACTTAACACTAAGATAACAGTTAACTTAGTTTACTTAGGTAGATACTGGACCTAGGTTGTTAGTCCTGTGTCTCCAGATCCTCATCAGATTTTGAGCAGAAATTTAGGGCTTTTAGTTCATAATTAGCTTTGTCATTTGTGACCCAATCTCAGAGCTGCCTCATAATTAAAAATCAGATCCTGATCCCTCCAGTGTTTATCTAGTCTCATCTCAAAAGATTGTGTACTAGGAGCCTCCACTGCTTTATCAGGCAAGCTGTTCCAGGAAGATAGAAACACTCTTCTGCTGTAACTACAGCTGGCATCACTTGCTCATCATATGCCCTAGAGACCATCTTTAACATCTTGATCATATTGCCTCTTAGCCGTAGGCGTTTCTATACCCCAAGGTTGGTAGATTTAATGTTTTTAGCCTATCGGGGTTATTTAGAAGGGTAATTTAGATCTCCTAAACCTGGAACCAACTTGGTTGCCCGCCTCTGGACATTCTCCAAGATTATTATGTCATTCTTTCTTCTTGGCATCCACGCTAAGTGTAGTGTAAAACTAGATATAAAAAATATCAGTCTCAGTGTTTGGAGTTAGTTTAGTTAGTTGTTCAATCAATGACAATGGCATTCAGCTAAGCTATTTTTTAAATAATTAATCTATTCAATCCATGAATTAATATCCAAAATGCATAGACTATATTCCTATTATTCTATCAGCCATAATCATTGGATTGATCATCATCATTAAAAATATATATTATGCTTCAGTATTTTTGATATTCACATTTTTCAATATTCTAGACCTGTTTAGGCTGTTAGTATAATCTTGTTGGTTCTCATTTGAGTGTTTTAGGCCTAAAGACTTAATACATTAAAAGCATATTATAACTTACACCTATTTAATCATTAGACCTAGCTCTAACCATGCATTTTCTTTACTTTTTCATAACATATAGGTGTACTGTCAGTAACGCATATTATCAACACAATCATTATAATCGGTTGGCCATGAATAAAAGGTAAGTTTATTATACAAATAGATTTAGATTAAACTGTTAGGATCAAGTGACCTATTAAAGAAATACAATTTTGTTGCCTATATTTTCTATTTCAGCATGTCACCTAGATTAAGCTCAACTGATAGTGATGATGGCTGTAGTGATATAATGTATGTTGGCTCTCACTCATTGGTTATAACAAACCATGTCAGTGCATACCAAGATGAAATGTTTAGACACAAAGATAACACACTTCCGACTGTAAGTATGAGTAATTAAGTTCACAGCCTACTGTTTACTCAGTGTAGCTAATCTAATAATTGATACTGGACAATAAAGAAATGTGAATATTAAGGAGTTATAATGTTAAATGAAAGTAGAATTGCATATCCAAAATTTTTATATGTATAGATATTTGAAATGATAAAGCTTGAGAAACAAATGGGATTTATCTCTTATTTAATAAAATTATTCAGATAAATATAATTATGACAGGTTCAACAATATCTTAATTTCAGCTTCCTTCTCATCGATTTCGTTTTTCTGTGTGGCATGACCTCCATGACCCTGCTGTATCTGGGAGTGATTTAAAGGCACCAAGAATCAGAGATGGTAATGTAAACTGTGATACTGTGATAATAAATGTGTGGACTATAAAGACAAGGCCTCTTAGCTATATAATTATTGTACCACATTGTTATTTAATGACTGTTGATGTCAGGAAAACAGTTTGGGCATGATATATGATTACCATATATACTTGTGTATAGGCAGCACTTTTGATACCACAAAATCGCTGTCAAAAGCATAATGAGTAGCATGGTGTCGGCCTGTTGCCAAGAAATAATTTATGGGTAATGTAGTCAGAATGTCGCTGGTACCAAGACCATCTGGGAATGGCCAGCACATGATTTATTATCTAGAGTGATCTGGATCGCAATTAATCTGTTTGATGCACATGGATCCAGAAAGCACAGGAATCCAGTAAAGTATGACAATCTGATCCTACAAAAGGTGTAAGTCCAAATCAGCTGCAATACGAAAACGGTGGCACTATGACCAATATGGCTGCCTCCATAAACTATTAGAGGCAGATGCTATTTTTGGTCTATCTAAGACGTGTCATTACTATCGAAATGTGTGAGCGTGTGTATTTGAATGGAATGGCAAATGAGGCCATGCAAAGAATGACCATAGAAGCCACATCAAAGGAAAATGATTACAGCAAACAATGTGTTAATTATTTCCAAAGCTGGCACATGGGAACTACTAATAAACTACTTCAAACAGTATTACGGAAATGAACACACAGCAGCAGACAACCTGAAGCGGCCATTGTTACCTATCATCACACAGTGGCCTGGGATTAAATCGACCCCTGCATTATCGTTCAAGTCATTCAAATCGTTCAAGAAGTGCTCTATCAGCAATTTTGGGGGTAAATAAATTTGCTGATTTTAATGCGTCTTATACACAGGTTTGACTCTAGGGGGGTTTATTGGTCCAAAAACCTGGTGTGTCTCATACACACATGCGGCTTATAATCGAGTATATACAGTAATTATAATTATTATTTATCTATTACTGTAGAATTAAATGAAGCAATGAACAGATCTACAGATTGCTTTCACTTAACAGCCATTTCATTTAAAATAACAGGCCATCACTGTAATACCTATTCAGAAATGTAAATATATGGCTATCTGAATGACAATTGGAAAATAACTCTCATTCCATGTATTGGTGTATTTTCAGGCCCACCAATTAAAAATGAAATATTTTATAAACTGCATGATGAAAATGGCCACAGAATCCATCATTCATTCCATGGCAAAGAAAGGAAAGACTACAGAAACACAACAGAGAACTGGGAGGCACTCATTGTAAATATTACATGATATTGTTAAATCTTTTGTTATAATTTCATACCTGGTAAAAATATTTTTTACTTTATCCTTAGATAAAACTTATGCTTCTGATTACTATACCAATTTTGTTTAGAACTTAACTAAGTTAATTATTTTAATCAATTTTGCAGCAGTGTAACTTTTCATACCAGGACTTGTCACATGACTATCAGAGAGATAATTTTATCCGAGTGTTGAAGAGACTTCATCAAGCAGAAGAGATAAATCTCATGGAAAATGGCTTAACTGATCTAAGTTCAGTCACTTTTCCAAAGTATGTTTTGTTGGTGTTAATAAACTAATATGCTATTATTAACAAATTGAAATCATGCACAGTTAACAGTAGATGTTGAAAAGAAATATTTTTTTCTGAGCCTTTTCTTTACTTGCTGTATAAATAAGCTACAACTAAATAGTTATTATTTGCTACCACAAATGATATGATAATCCTGTCTTTATTAGGTGCATTAGTCTTAACTTGAAGAGCAATTATCTTAAGTCATTCAAGGTAAGATCTCTTTATTTCTACTATTTTACCATTTTAAAATAGAACTCTCATTGTGAAACAAACTCGCTTGAAGTTATAAAATCCATCATGGTTATTCATGCAAAACATGATGGATCTTACATAAATTATTTCTAGGTACTTATGAACAATATATGTAATGGCCAGCTATAGGTTTATCATTTTAAAACAAATAAATACATGTCTTTGTTTGAATAATATATATGATTGTGTATGTATCATAGTGCTTAATTATAAGTTATGTATATCATTTGATATTTTATAAATAAAGCTTTTAGTGTGAGAAATTTGTATACTTCTTTGCTAGAATCTTCCAAAACTTCCCAAGATAAAACACATACATATAGATGATAATAATATTGAGGACTTACATGGATTGGATAACTGGAGAAAGAGTTCACTTGTATCCCTTTCACTGAAGAGAAATCCTATTGAGTTTACTCTTGATTACAGACAATGGTGAGTATATATGTTTTAGAGAAAGGTGTAGTTTGAAGGATATTATTTACCAATAAAAGTTGAAATTTCTTGGGATGTTTGTTGGTGAATTGTAGATATTTAAATTTTCTCATCAAAATATCTTCTAAAATACTTTGGTGATGAAAGCATTAAAACAATTTAATTTGTTTAATATATTTAAATACTTTGTGTCATTAACAGGATATTCCATAGGATTCCTGGTTTGAGGTATTTAGATGGACTTCCAAAACAGCTGGAAGACAGTGATTTCAGTGAATCTCCAAAATCATCATGTGTTTTGTCATGAAAGAAAATTTATAAACTCCAAATGTATAACATTTTTGTTATGTCCTGCTTTGTATGTGATTTGTATTTTATGATTATTTCTATTGAAGTAAACATATGCATTGTGACCAGAACACCATCTGTATAAACATGTAGACAAAATGTTCCAGTTAATTGGAAGTATGAACATGAATGTCACAATTTAACTGAGCCATATAATAATGAATCTTTTGTAAGAGATATACTGATAAGCTTTTTTTAATCCCAGCTGACTAGAAATTAATTACTAAATGTTTCCTCTAAATCAGATGAGAATCTGGACACACAGGACTAACAACCTATGTCTAGTATCTATCTAAGTAAATAGAGTAGAACATGCACATATTAATCTGCATATGCACCTATGTTCCAGCTTAAAATTAAAGGATAGAATTAATTGATTATTGAAAAGTATAATCTCTCCATCCAACTAGGTTACTCTGCCTCAAGTGTATTGCTCAGCTTTCTTGGGAACTCCTCATAGATGTGATGGAGTTTGTATCCATTTCGATTGTGTATTCTGGTATTTTTGGTTTGTCTAGGATCTTTTACAGGTATTTATCAAGTTTGTGCCTGAAACTGCTCACAGAGCATCTTGTCTGGCCACAGATATTTACTGGGAGGCTGTTGAAAAGCTGTGGAACCCTAATTTGAAGGCTCCCTTCTCTGATTGCCCTATTTGTACCAGATGTACATTGTTTTATTTAGGGACTTGGCACAGGCAACCCTGCCTTGTTGATGTGTATGATTTTATTCCAACATTTGGGGCAATTCCTTCTAATAATTTCCAGGTGTATATAATTTGGTATCATTCCATCCTCCTCTCCTGAGTATACATCTTGAAGGCTGATAGTTGATCCCAATAATTTAGCTCAGATATTGGATATATCTTACTGAAGAATGATCTGAAGAGGGACTCAATTTTCTGGATATATCCAACTTTATGTGGTGTCCATAGTTGGGAGCAGTAATCTATGTGTGACTGCACCATAGTCTTTTCATAGTGTGCATATCTCTGGCATGGAAAGTTCTTGTGATCCACCCACATATTTGCCAAACTTTGTTACATACTGTCTCTATATGGTCAGTGAAACTGAGAATGTCACTCAGTTTGATACCAAGATCTTTGACACATTGGGTTTGTTCAATTTTTCTGCTGTTTGGTCCAATGTATGAGGTGGATTCTTTTATGTCCTGATTTTTACCATATCGGAGTAGTTCAAACTTGTTTTCATTAAATTGCATGTTGTTTATTTGTTGCCACTTGTATATTGTTTTGAGGTTGATAATGATGTTAGGCTGTTATTGTCTATATACCAAGGAGAGGTCAGCAGGGTCGGGAATATTATTGTCACTAAAACCAGCTAGCACTAGATCTGGAATATAATAATAAGGAATTTTTAAATATATAATAATATGTTAATGATAATGAATACTCCTAAGTGATGAACTGTATGTCCTTTTGAATTGAGAGGGATTACAAATTATCATGTAAATAGATATCTGAATCTCAGTCACTAAATGTTTTCATGGTCAAAATATATGTATATACAAGGTTGATTTTGTAAAATGTTAATAATTGGTTGAATTTTTGTTTTGTACAAATATTGTTTTTGTTTTTAATATGCTACATTTCTGTTACAAATATGTATTTCTCAATAGTTAAATCACCTCTTGTGGGTGAGCTATTAATTTAGTGTTGGACACTTCCTACCCACATCAATTTCATCATCTCTGCATTTGTTCTAAAAGAGTTGCAGTAGTATCTTCAGGTTTACTTCACTCAGGGTTCTATGAATATTTTCAATTTAATGAAATTTATATTCTACCTGCTGTTTTTTATCTTGACAAGTTTTTGTGTCTATCTATAATATATTGGTACAAAAACTGATATAGGCTAGTAATGAATTGAAATGTATTAACCATATTTCAAGGGCTACTGAAATACCTTATTTTGGTACATTAGTTGAGCTAAAGCTAATGATCTTTGAGTAGAATTAAAAGTACATTATAATGACTGTTTCCACTAATAGAATATATGCTGCACATAAATGTCATCATTAAATTAGTCTAGTTTACTTTGCACAAAAAATGAGTTGTTGAATTTCAGCAAGAACTTAATATTTTCATGCCCAAGCTGACCAAGAACTGATGAGATATATTGCCTTAGATTTAATTACAAAATTCCCAAGGAAAGCTGACTTTCCTTTTAATATAATAATTTTGTCATAATTATATTTTGTTTTTCCCTGAATCTTTTTAATTGTACAACATGTATATTTTTGTCATGACATATTTAGTTTTGACACAGTTTAATTTTATCTGAATCTCTTAAGATATGAAGTATCAATATTGAAAGGTAAAATTGTCATTTCATTTGTTACTGGACTGTTGTTTTATCATCATTTAGCATTATTTAATACAGTATTATATATACTGGCATGTGTGCACTACTATGGTAGGATGACCAGAAGTATTATGTATGTAAAAATACTTCTTAAATAAATCAAATTATGTATAATTAATATGTCTTTGCTTTCATTTTTATGTTTCTGCATTCATATATTAATTAATTTAAAAAAGGAAAACGTTTATATAAGATCAGGATTTTTATTTAGATCCAACATAAGAATTTCTATATTGATCCAACATCAGGATTTTTATTTAGATCCAACATAAGAATTTCTATCTTGATCCAACAGCAAGAATTCTATATTGATCCAACATTGGGATTTCTATATAGATCCAAGTTCCGTATCCAATTAAAATACAACCTGGATCCAATATTGTATATGTCATATTATTGTTATGATCTGCTATTAAACTTTAATCTTTAATCACGGATCAAGGTTTTTAGAAAGAACGCTTTCAAGTATGATAGTGATATGAAGTACTCTCTTATCTCAAATTGTTCTACGTACACTACTGGTACCTCAGATAAATCAGACTGTTCCTGATAGTGATACAGATAACGTGGAAGAAGAAATTGTAGTAATCACGAGGTGTGAAATGTCATGGTATTGTTAATAGATGATAATCATACAACATCTTTAATTATTCACCTGTATATGAGTTCATGGATTAATCTGATATGCAGTGTATTAGTAGTTCCCCTGAGGAAGACAATAACCTATTTGATGAGGAAAATAACGATGACCAACGTTAACAGAATTGGTCATTTACAATGATCGTAATGATAGTGATATTTGATTTGTAGAGCACCACATTTAGCTGTGCTGTTCTGGGGGTGCTTTACCATTATTATTATTATTATTATTATTAACATCATCATCATCATCCATGTCTCAGACATGCTTAAATCCAGCACACAAGGCATGCTGCCACTATAGACACATAACATTACTCAGACACACAGCCATCACGTCCTGTCGGGTTCTCACTTCTGGCTGAGTGAATCAGTTGGCACATGTCAGAGCATTGCACCTCCAGAGCTTCGAATCGGTGACCCTTCGGTTATGAGTCCACGCTCTAACTAATTGTGCCATCGCAGCTCAATCGTATTTCACTTGTTCAATTCAATAGTATATTGGCAATGCCACAACCTTATTTTCATCACATTCTTGCCTAAAGATGGTCTTATGCCATTACACAAACTAAGGTCACACCATATTGAGGCGCTATAGGTGGTGGGAAGTATCGTCGTTTTGGAAAAGCTGAAGCAATTACAACACATTTAAACAAATATATATACATATGCACACGCTTCAGTATCTCATCCTTCAACTGAATATTATATGGACTATGATAAAAATACAGTTTGTGTTTCAATGTATTTATGTATTGTAACAATGTATGATTATATTATGATTGTCCAAAATATGTATATTGTGACCATATTCTTCAGATATATCTTTTAAATTAATGTGTTTAATCACTTGAAATGTACTAATTTTATTTGTCTGGTAATTTCATAGGGGCATCTATGGTGCATTTAGCATCCATTTTTAATTTGTGAAATGGAATAACCTGAACTAATATTTTTATAATAATAATATAAAAAAATGTGTATCTGTCCTATATAATCTGCCAGGAGATTACTCTAATTAGACACTTAACAAGGTAGAGAATATTATCAGGGTTTTGGGGTGGGCTCTTCACGAGCCCTGAGCTCCATTTAAAGTTCATGCTTCCGTCTAACACACACATCAGCGATTGAGACTTGATAAGTCATGATCCGTTTATTCACGATCCATTATTAATGAATACCAATGATCCATTTCTGATATTCACATTTCTATTTTCAATAACATCACAAGTAACTTTTACAACAATTCACTTTTCGACTACATTCACCGAGAGCCAAACAAAAACTGATTTTAATTTTGAAAAGGGTTGCCAGCTCTAAGCTGGGTCAGAGGTTACATGGATTACGAAACAGCCAATGAGAAATATTCAGGTCCCTCGCCAAATCTGAACAACGAAGCTAAGCCAATGACATTCAAATCTGGCATGAGATTCATGAGTTTTAAACATTTTAAATGTACCCGAGTTTGAACAGCAATTAATCATTTCTCTCTCAAAGCACATTAGTGTATAAAACAAAGAACATTTACAATCCATATACATAGATATATTAATATAACAAACTTCAGTTATTCAAACTCTGATAATATAGATGTAGCAGATTTTATTAAAAAAATATATGTAGCTAAATACACATAGTCTATTCCAATAAGATAAGCTGGAATAAAAAGGTTAGTTTTTACCTTATTCTTGGAGGTATTAAATGACTTTTTTGTGTTGTCAATTATTATTTATTAGCAATCTGTTTGTGTTGGCTGAAATGGGCAGATCAGTAACCCATTCACAACATCGAATGGCGTCAAACCGCTAGGGAGCAATCCTATCGCCAACACGTTTTTGTATATACATGGATGTATTATTGTTAGAATTAGAAAAATGAAAGTTTGGGTGTCACATTGATCCTAGCTTTTGTGGTAGTTTTGGATATGCTGATGATATTTGTATAATAAAAATTCCAATGTCTTGGAAACAACGCTATAGTAATGGCAAGAAGCCTGTAGTTGTCTTTATCTGTATTAAGTTCCTTTTATTCTTTATAATATAAACAATAATTAATCATATCCATATATTTACGACATGCAGATATAGTTGGGGAGAAACATGACATTAAACTGCATTGATAACAAACCAGTAACCTTATAGAGTATGAATACTTAAAGTATTCACCTTACATCGAGTCAGTACCTGCACTTTTATCCATTTCAATTGCATGATCCATATCTAATGCAAAGAACTGAGAAAATACTGATTGTGAGTTGACAATATCATTTATGATAAATTAAACATAGGATTGATTAGAAGTAATAATTCCATTTCACTTCAACAACTTATAATAATGGTTATATCACACCATTTATGGTTGGCGGCGGTACCTTACTCCCAGTACCATTCATCTTACTAAATTCCTTCCAAAAACTGACATTATCATTTAGGAGAAGCTTATTTGTTAAACCATCAGCTTGAACTTGATCCTCACTGGATTTACAAAAAGCAAACAGTATTTAATTGAATCTAGCAGGAGATGAATTCATGATGTCACATATGCAGAGACCTGTCAACCTGCGAGAAATGAGACAGTAGTTTAGGATGAATAAAACCATAAAATGTCAACAAAACCATAAGTTCTTAGAAAAGTGGACAACGATCATTGGTGTCAACTATTATTTATTGGTTCTATATTTATTAGCATATAATGTAACAATCAGGTATTCAATTTGATTGCGACCTGTCCGTGTTTAGGCCATTGTTGAATACATTTGGCTGTTTCTCTTTGAAACGGGTGAGCACATATTTTCGCGAGTCGATCATCATATTGCAGTTGTCACATCCAAACCCGACAATATTTTGCCACGGAATCTTGAGGCCCTTCAACGAGTCATCCAATATACTGAATATCTTTTCGCTGGTGCTGCCATTACATATGGGCATGTCCGGGATTCTGAGCTTTTCGGCTGCTGATATGCTCTCGAAGCAGAGAAAGAGGATTAGATCACTAGTCGCTTGTCACCATTCAAGTCATTACTTTCATATATCATAATGGAACACGGACCACCTTTACATCGCTCGAAAATTGATTTCGTAGCCTCTGTGGTGAGACAACTCTTAATGATCTGCGTTGTCTTCGTCCGCTTGCATTAGAATAGTTTGGTAATGTTGCTGTCTGGAAACATTACCTTCACCGAGTCGGTGAAGTGGTCGGCTACAGACACAGGATGGAATGATGTCTTGTTTGAATCGACTAACCCATTGTTGTTGAAACTTGCCCTACACTTTGAGTTTCATTTTCTGTCTCTTTGCCGGTGATTTCTCTGTTCAAACATCAATATAAATATCAATTGTCAAATGGATGATCGATGCTGTCTCAAGACTTGATTGGTGCTATATCTCGGGATCTGGTATGCCGGCAAATCAGTACCCATTGACCACAATGTTTTGTACGTTAAACAAAATATAGAGGTCAAACAAGTAGAAAACCGTATGGTTTTTCATCTACGCCCGAAGTCGTAATTTTATTAACAAAACCATAATGACTACGGGTAAACCGTAGTACTTGACAGGTCTGCATATGGGTCCAAATCTAGGGTTAGAAATAAACTCCCAAAGCAAAAAGGCCTCACTGGCATCTCAGTGGGCTGCTTTAACATAGTCATTCAACCAGTTTTAGGCAGAAATTTTCATTTTGTTCCCATAGCAGGAAACAAGTTGTTACTAGACTCGAGTCACACGGTGCCGTTATGATACATAAATACATATTGTGTATAGATAATATATGATCTGAATGATTACATGATACTTCACTGCCTGGGTATAAGAGTGAAGATTCATACTGAGCTGCAACGTTGACCTGCTAACATCTTGTTTCTGGAGCATGTCTAAGTTATATAGTTGAGAATTAGATCTACTCACAAATGTCCGACCTACTTCCAGAGTAGGTATCGTTCACTTTATGAAGTGATTACTATTATTTTGATATACGTCCATGACCACAAGTTTCCTCTCTCCTTGCTGTTTCATATTTTACTGCGAATGCATGACGGGTTGAGCTAGTCCCACATTAGTCAACCATTATTCTGCATTTTCACATCCATTTTATTGATAAACACCTTTAATGTATAGTGTCATCCCTGGGGGAGATTTTAAGCGGAGTAAAGTTATCACACACACACACACACACACGCTCTGTGCCTGTTGCCTCTTACTATGTACCCTAAAACGCACATTGCCCGTGCCAGACTTCTATCTATTTCCATCCAGATTCCTTATTACACCAATGTAAGAAAGTTATGTCGTTGTTGCAACATGTTTGAGTTTATTAGCTTTGTTATGTATAATGTAGAATCTATATTGTTGTCCTCTTATGTGGTCTGGCGAAACGACCTATTAATTCATACAATGCTGCTTGATGGATTTATACTCCTGGAGTCGTTTGTTACTCCGGCAGGCATCTCCATGGGTATTAAGCTGCGGACAGAGTTTTTCCCATATTATGAGTAATTAGATTACACTGATATAGGAAATTTGTTAAATGTATAGCTATTATAATCCCGACGTGTCATTCGCAGTATCGGAGATCTGCCTGAAATCCGCTGTTCTCGACCATGGGTCAAATAGATCAAGTGGATAGGCGCTTTAATTTAGATCCCACCACACCTAACTGCATATACTTAGGGACGCTAAATTAAGCGTGAATGAACGTTCCCTTAGTGATGAACGGAAACGTATGAGGTTTAGCTGTTAGGTTCGAGTAAATCGTAGTATTTACTCAGGATTGAGACTATATTTCGTTCTAGTCCAGTAATAATCCATTGTGCGGTATTGCTACTTTGTTTTTATTTTAGTTTAATCGCTTTAGTGAGTCCATACTGTGTTAGTGTACATTCTCTTTGTTATGAACAAACTGTAATGTTTGTTAACACGCTGAGGCTATATATAGGGCTTGAATTTTCACTTAGGTTAGAGAAGAACTTCGACGCCAGACCAGTCGGACGTGTATTGATACATGGTTCATATAGGTAGGATTTATTCAGTTATTCGAACCCAGAATAAAGCTGAGGTCAGCATCTGAGGTGTCGAAATGCTTTATATACAGGTTTCTTTTGGACCACAGAAAATTATTGTTGAATGTAAACTGTGGTGTCAAAATAGTTTATGATATGTATGTAGCAAGTCACCATTGAACCAAACGCACGTGTTGTTTGTTGCGAGCTGTGGTATCAAATGTTTTTGACGTGCTTCCGCTTTTTGTACGTAGCCTGCATGTAGCCGCTTTCCCGTGGGCGTGATATATTTGTCGCGTACGAAAAGCGAATTAGCTGGTTCCCACAGGCTGATAAGTAGACTAGACACATGCTTAGGTATACGCACACATTTATCAATATGTGGAGGTATGGAACATTTTATTTTTAGATTAATGTATGTATAGTTGTATTTACATTTATGGAGGTAGGTTTCGAAGGATGTTTAGATATGTTGATGCTCTGTGCCTGTTGCCTCTTACTATGTACCCTAAAACACACACACACACACACACACATATATATATATATATATATATATATCCCCTGAATGACAGTGTCCCGGCATACATTATATTGACGAGGGTTGGTTGTTTTTTGTATGTGTGTGTGTGGGGGGGGGATTGACACACATTTAAAAGCACATACCAGTAGTATATAGATACAATTTTCATTTTTACAGGTAATCCTGCATATCCAGGAATATCATTTTTATGTACAGGCATGCAGTATGCTTATTATACGCACATGATCAGATCAGCCTTCCACACTATTAACGTGATGGGAATCAAAAGAACCTGAACATTTCTTGGATAGACACATGTAGTGCGATTTTCCTAAAGCTACACACCAGGTTTGTAACTGATCATCCATTACTGGAGAACGATATACTTTATTAAATGGAATTTGGTTGTAGCCTATTGATGCAAGACGAGACATGAACACACAAATTAGACAACATTGAATAAGAAAAAGCCGAGATAGACTTAAAATATATTTGAACATCAATAACAACACCAATGACAATGTATTTAAACTTAATACATATATCTTTATCACGCCCATTAGGCTTTGAGCCAGAACATCAACATTTCGACATTGGTATCAATCAGAGGGATGAAAGCAAATAATTATTTTTGGCTCATTTATAATACCGCCGCTAATACTCTTGCTGACCATTTTGCACCTAAAGTTATGGGGGTAAGGTTCATTTAATGGGTCTCAAATACTTTATTTTGTAGGTTTAGTCTGATGTTGTATATCTTGTGAAAGATAATTAAATTGACCCTAAAATGGTGTATACAGACGAAACCCTAAATAAATAAGAATTCCATTTTAGCAGATGTAGTCTGTTAATTGGTGTTATTGGACTGGAAATACGCATATAATAACAGCCAAGACAAATTTGAAAATTTTAATCACACATACCATGAACAAAATGATCAAATACAAGATGGCACCAATAACAGTTACAAAAATCCTATAATTTTTGCATATCTTCTGGGATAGGCTGTACAATGTCTTCATTTCTTTCATCGAGCTTTAAATGCAATTTATGTCCAAATAATATTAATGTTATTAATCAATATCATTGTCTATTTATATTTGTGGGTGATAAATAAAGAAAATAGTGATGGCGAGAGCTGTGCAAAATATTGAATATGTTTATCTTGGCATATCTGTTGCCAGAAAATGGGTAGTACTATTTTTGGTGATGGTTGTGTAGTAATTCAATATCAAATCTTTCCAGGTAAAATATTGGTGGTGGTGAAGTTGGTGATGGTGAAGTAGTTGCACTGTCGCTAGACACTTGTTTACAATGGAGAACTCAATCATACATGACATGTCCAATGACCGCTGTATCATTCATAATTTTGTCGTTAGACATAATATCAGAAGATCCACTCATCAGTCCTCAAACATTAGATTCGCGGAATACCTTGCTAAATGCTGAACAAATACGGAACCATGTCCCAATTCTCGACCTTGCTGAGTCCATGACAGGTGAAGAAATTCACCGAGTATTCTATCGCGGGAACTGCAGGACCGTGTTCACCATGAAACGAGATTTGAAAGCAGTGAAAAGAAATTCAGACTCAAATCCGAGTGATGATGCTGTTGCAACATGTTCAGCCAAGAGGCAAGCCAGAAGGCCATCTTCAGAATCACGCATCTATGAGCCAAATTAGCATATTCTGCGTAAAGATAAAATGCTTCATGGGAACATTAACTCGTGAAAAGTTTAGCAAGGCTGTTTATCATTGTGCGCAAATGTTATACGAAAATCATTGCTGTCACAAGCTGAAGCACCATACCATTTAGCGTGCTACCGAAATTATATAAGACCAAGCACAAAGGATGCACAACACAGAAACACAATTGCAAATTCCACAAAGTCGGGGCTGCAACCATAAACGCACAATCACCATATGACTTGAGCCGAGACACTGGCACCTGCAATATTATCTGACTGGATGCCCTGAGTTTTCAGGATGACTTTCTAATGGAAACCAGTTCACACAAGTATTCTGGCGCCATATCATTAATAGATTTATAAGTTATTAACAGAATCTTGAAATGGATACGCTGTCTAACAGGTAGCCAATGCAGTTTTTGAAGAATTGGGTGATATGATCATATTTTCTAGTATTTGTTACAATGCGAGCTGCACTATTCTGAATTCGCTGAAGGCGATTAATGTTATAATCAGATATGCCATATAACAGGGAGTTACAATAGTCAATATCAAACCACTATTTGGAAGAGGAGTCTCCAGATGGATCCAGTAGTATCGAGTCCTATTGGGAGAGGGTAGCGCTGGGATACACATGGTGGTCACATTCAGTTGATAGTTGACTAGGTGCAAGGACAACCAGTACCGCAGGCTGTCCTGGATTTACTGGCTTATAAACTCCCCAAGTGTGTTTGTTTGGCCAGTGGTCTGAAGTGCACGGACGTGTTCAAACTCAGTACATTTGACAACAGGTGGGGCTGTCTGGAGAGTGACGACAGTTCAGCTGAAAACTAATCTTATGATGAAGAAGATAACGACGATGAATTCTGAATTGTTCCTTTTATAACTCTATATAAAGATTGGTCATATTCATATATGTATAACACATAAGATGTGAACAGGAACCAAATAAGATGTGAATTGAATTTCTTATCCTTCGTATTCATATAGTGTCTGAAGTGGAATGTGTTTTTGTTTTCACATACTGGATTCTTGCCTTCCTACAAGACAATTCTCTAACGTAAAGTTTATTTTTGAAGTTGCAATAGTATAATGTTTAAATAGTACATTTTAGGAATCCTCAAATATTACTTAAATATTTACGTTTGTGCCCATATAGGTGAGATTTGGCTATAATTAAATGTGCTCTACATTTCCGGACGTTAAGGGATGCTGTCTTCTATTGTATGATGTTCTTCTATTTGTAACAGTGTGGTATATTTAGCACATAATATCACATTACACTCATATTTAGTAACAATATGATAGCTAATATGTTCATGGATGTGTTTGGATTGTGATCAGATACATGTCATGGTTATGACAATATGGATATATGTAATGGCCGGTTAACGGTTTGATCGATGTATGGTAGAATTAGTGATCGTCCGTTCGTGCCGCTTAACGGTTTGTGGCCGACCATGCAGTTGTGGGGTCAAATGGGTGTGAAACCATAGTGCTCCGATTGATTGATGTGCGAAAGAAGTTCCCCCGTTCCGTGCCGCTTTGGGATTTGTGGCCAGCTGGTTGTTGGGATCGGACGGGTGTAGATGTCGTAGCCGCGGAGTTTGGTTGGGTTTGTACTGTATTAATGTTTTCGGGGTGTGGGCTGAATATGTGATGAAAGATTTATTAGTGAATGTTTGTTATGGTACAGCCAAGTCAGCGGAGATTGGATCAAGGGACATGCGAGTCTCCACTGGACAACACGCTCATTGTGCTGGCTTTGTTGTTCGGGGAGAATCCCCAGACTGTCGTTTATTCGGCACAGCTTTGCGGGGTCTACCGGACAACAACGCTGACGGTGCTGAAGGGACAATTCTATATATATATATATATATATATATGTAAATGGATTTTTGTAGATATTTTTGAAAGGAGAGTAGGAGTAGGTGTGGTGGTTCTGGAGTGTATAGTTTCGAAGATTGTATAGTTTTTGTACAGTTTTGAGTAAAGGAATAAAGTAGATTCGAGACCACATTAATTCGGAGTTTTGAAAGAGATAACTTAGCTAAGGTCGAGATCCGGGACCCGCGTCCCGGATCTCGGTACTTTTCATATAGGTTGTAGGCATGTTAGGGATACTAATCTTAGCATGGTAACTTGATAGGCGTCTTTTATTATTTTTAATTAGTAGGAAAACTTATGAAAAATATAAACACTTATAATACCAATAAAATAGTTTAGCATAATCCATTTATGATGTATTTAAGATGCATGTGCATTCAATATATATAGCAGCACAAAATTAATTTAGTCGTAATATACAGATATTGGCTTGTGATATAAGAGAATTAGTAATTTCTGAAACCGATTTCGATTATATTAAGCATAGATATGACTGTCATCTTAAAATTATGTGGAAATGGATTCCTTTGCCTCAAAAACCTACAACACAAGATTTCATTGAAGCCTTTATCTCCTTAGAGTGCACCAATGTGAAAATGTATGAAGTTTTGTAACGGTTGTCAGCCATCTTAGATTTTCTCATTTTGCTCAAGGTGTATGTGATTTAATGTTCCATATTTGTGTTGGCTATTCTTGTGCAACGCGTGTGGGGTGTTATGTGCGGAAAAGGTAGCGTCAAAGTCAAACCATATAAATTAACTTTAACTAACCAAATTATGAATATGTGCAGCTATGGCTATATTTAATAAATTAAAGACTACTGCATAATGCCTAAACAAAATATATAGAATATCCACGAGACGGAACCATATAACTCAAACCACGTACATTTTAAGATATAATACATAAAAGTGAATGATACCTACTCTAGAAGTAGGCGTTAAATACCGGTAGATCTAATTATATGCTATATGTCCAGAATGTCCTTTATAAACAAGTGTTCTGGTCAACGCTCCGGCCCCGAATGAATCTTAACCGGGAAGCCAAAGACGTGCATGATTGGCAGAGGGGTGGATCCTGATACCAGATAGTATCTCGGAGCATTTCGACCAGAGATTAAGACGGGAAAATATCCTCACCGATGGGATATACTGCAAGGACCCCGTACTGAGACCCCAGTGAGCTCCGGTGGCCTGGCGGTTAAGCACCCGGCATTTAGTGCCAACGGTCACAGGTTCGATCCCAGCAAAAGGTCGAAACTTTTCCAGAGATGAATTATTAAAAATAAAGGAGGACGTTAAAGACCCCCTGAGGATGTAAAATACTCTGGCAGTGACCACCCTCAGGGTGTTTTGGCTACATCTTTCCGTACTGCTCCCCCGTGAGTAGTGGGGGAGGATGTTTCTCAACCACTCCAACATAGAGGTTGTGCTAAATAAGCGACAGCCTCGGGATTCTCCCCGAAAAACAAAGCAAGCAAGCTCCGAGACCGTTCCCGCATTAGCGCCAAACCGATCCGACCAGCTCAAGGCCAAGACATGTACATCCCAGGTGAAACAGGTTCAGGAAATAAGACGCAAAGCGTCACAATTGTATGTATATCTCAACTCCAAATATTTTCCAAAACCTTCCTTCCTCTGACTGATACCGGTCGACTTCTTTGACTCATATAGCCTACTTGTATTTTCAATGGTTTATAATTAAGTAGATGTCAAATATTAGTTTCTTTGTTTTCTTTACATTTAAAATTAGACTGAGAATTACCCAATGAAACACTACCAAACACCTACTTTTAATAGTTCACAATATCATTAATTATTTTCACTTTGGCCAATACTAACAGCTACTACGTATCATCTACATATTTCAATATATTAATGTTTTCATATAGTGATTTTTGTAGAAATACATGTATTATAAAACGAAGTGCAAATGACACACAACCCTGTGGAGAACCAGTACTAATTAGTGTAAGGTGGGGATAAATGAAATAAAAATAGGGGCAGAGTTTTTCCAAGAGGAACTTAATTACCACCGATGGACCATCAGAACGACATATCGCCGGTGGATCAACCGAGGTCCGCCTTTGTGGGCTTGACGTCGGTTGCCGGTAAGCCGCATATAGTGGTCAGACGGTCGTACCATCGTCGGATTGATGCCTGCCGTAGTAGGTGGATCAACCACGATACAACTGATCGTCCATCAGAGCAGATGTGCATTTATAATTATCTAATCTTTATTTAAACTATTACCCAGTTTCACACGTAGCTTTCACGTTACATAGTTTTACTTATGTGGGTCCTATATGATTAAGAATAAATGTATTTTTAAAATAGAGTTCTCGCAAATTAGCAAGCAGGGTTATTTTCTTTTTTGATGACAAATTAGGTTCTTCGATCAGAGAATATAGTTGTCTCTGGCACTTAATTTTATAAGATTTTACTTAAACGTCGGTAAATAGATTGACATGGAAACTGACATTGCTTAAGAAATATTCAATATACTGTAGTTAAATTTGATCTATAAAAATATTCTGTGCGATGTAATTAGATACATGCACCAGAGTCCATGCAAACGTAAAACAGATGATAATTATATGTGGATATTTGTATAAATCAGTTGAAGGATTTGTTGTCTGTAATCTCAGGCATTATATCTACTAATTATTGTTTGTAATGTTTATATTATCCTTGAAGTGTGTGGGGTTACAAGATTGTATCATCAAAATAAAGTGCGTACATTTTATTTTTGTTATCGTTTTTTTAAATTCCTTATTTATGGTAATGTTTAGTAACACCCAAACCAGAAGTTCGTCGTTGATATCTTACGGGTCGTTATAATTATGGAGAAATCCGAAGTTAAGTGTTCTGAACATAACTTGTCAGTGCATGACAAGACGATACTGGACAGGATATTTAATCCGAATTTGCCAGTTTCTGATCTTGAAGAGGAACAGCTAGAAGATATTGGTATTAAATATTGTAGATTGTTTTTCCTGTTGACCGATTAAGTCACTAACTAGAATCTAGATCTAACTGTCACTCAGGGTTGGGCCCTTGGGGTCATTGTAATCGGTAATCGTAATCGAATATAATGGATTACATGATCTCCAGTAATCGTTATCGCCATTTCCAGATACAATGTAATCGCAATCGATTACATTGTAAATGTAATCGTAATCAGCGATTACTTTCACGATTACACAATATTTGCTATGTTATATGAATATATCATGCCAGAGATATAGTTTGGTATGTTGTAAGGGAAAAGTTAACAATAGAACTGATTAACCCATTGACAGACTGCTGTCATAGTTCTAGACATGATGATTTGTCGGGTTTTTTTTGTTCTATGAACATGAAAGGAAAATTTGTTGAAACACTGCTTCAGATGTTGCCGGTATTAGTATTACAGTTCATATAAAGAGGCATTTCAGATTGACGTGTTGTTTTCATACGGTTAAGCCCAAGATAGTTACACATCCAGCAATCATCCATGATTTCTTTCTGACACCGTCGTTTTAACTCCAGTTGCAAATGATCCTGCTTGGCCAACAGTCAGATGACAAGCAAGCAATTAAATTAATGCGTGGTGTATCTTAGCCCCCGAGAGGCTGTACTTATCTAGTGACAGCCTAGGGATTCTCCTGAAACACAAGTAAGCAAGGCCCCCACTTGTCATACAGGGTGACAAACATGGGCATTATACATGTAACTGAATAAATATTAAAGAAGAATTCCATTCATATTTGTGTTATATACATTGTAATTATAATCGATTACAGTCATAACGAATGTAATCGTAATCATGGTATTCTCAAGTAATCGTAATTGATTACCTTGGTTCTGTAATCTCCAACCCTGTGTCACTGACTAACTAAGTTTAAAGTTATTTACAATCTTGAATCTAGATATTAATTAGACTCTATTATAGTCTATAATACTATATTATATATATATATATCTACTCATATAGATCTAATCTACTCATTGGCCTTGGGTTCGTTGGAATCTTACTATCTAGACTCTAGTCTTAGACTCATATGCTATTTCAAATTCAAGCTCAATCAATTCCAACTTGACCCACCTAAAAATGTGGTGAACATACCAAATGAACATTATAAACACTTAAAAGTCAATAGTGTGCATTTTATTTTAGGACGTTAGTGCATAGCCGAGCATTGGAAACCTGTTCACTGTCGCTAAATGTCTGAGCACTGGTGTTCGGATGCGGAGCAAGAAGCCAACATCAAAACCATTGACCTGAAAAGTTTTCTTTCGGATCACTGGTCAGAACCATTACCGTGTATGCTGGTGGTAAATAGCAGAGAACTGAGCACTATTTTTGGCTTGTTTCAGATGCTCGGACGAGGATATAAAGATCTGAACACTATGCAGCAACCATATGTCCTGCAGTAAATCATGCCTGAAATTAACAAACCCCCTATATAAGAGGCTGTACCCTACAGTGATGGCCTGGGGTATTGATTTCCCTCAGCGCTATCAGGAGCCAGCACGTGTACATTAAGTGCTAGGACCTTTAGTGACAACAAACAGGTTTCCAATGCTCGGCTATGCAACCACTTTGTTTATTTTATCGATGATATTAGACACATATTTGGCACTATATTTCTCTTTCAGTTGTCAATAGCAATGCAAATTTATACTGCTGATGATCAGCCAACAAATCTGCTCAAGAATAACCTATTAATCCACCACCTGCTGAGACTGAAATTCCCCCCCCCCCCGATAAGTGCCACATTAATCTAGTCAATATGAAGTCTATCTAACATATTGTAATTGGGAAATGCAGATATTTCCTTATAATAACAATCATATACCACTCACACACTGCAGCAGTGTGTGAGTGGTATGTGATTGTTATTATATACATGTAGTTATTACTACAGACTACATGATGTTACCAGAAGTATTCAAGCATGACTAGACACATCATCACCCTCCTCATAGTTCATTGGGTATTTGGTAGTGTTGTATTGACCTGAAAGTACTGCGTAAAAAACAGTCATTATTCAATCAAATTTATTCAGCATTATGATGTATATCACTGCACAGATACCAAAAATAAATAATTTCAATCTTTTATCTCACAATCTTAAACATTATGAATTATTGACATACAGTTTTAATAAGTATCTGACATGTCCAACAGTTTTTTTAGACAAGATTTGTAATTAAATACCTTATTGACATGTATACTGGTTTTAAATGGTTAAAGTCTTTACTAATTGGGTATTTTCATGGCATTTTCTCAAAATTTAGTTTCTCCCATTGCAGAAAGTATTTCTACCCTATCGGCAGAAACTGGGTAATTACAATGGTTTTTACTGTGATGGGGAGAAACCTGCCAACCCTGTGCTCAAGCCACCTTTGACCATAAGGAGCCCTTGTAGTGTATTGAATGTAAATTGCTGAAAATAACTTGGCCAAAAACATTCTTTTATTGTTTGTATGTGGAAGCATTTTACTCTAAGCACACCTACATATAATAATTTATAGTCATGATGCAACCTTTGGATTCAGATGAATGAGATAAATGTATCAACAGTTTTATTAATCTATGTAAGGCATATTATTTTGTATGACAGCCCATTGTATGATAACTAGCATCTACAGAGGGGGAATTCTGATTAATTAATCTAGCTACTTATTTGGGATTATAATAAATTTATTCATCAAAGATACATAAGGCCCTAGGCCCTCCAGTCTTAACTAGGTTGTTGCACACATATATTTGCACGTTGTGTTTCTGCTCTATAACAATATTTGGCCAAGTTTTTCAAGGTACCAGAAACAGTGGTAGATATCAATTCAATAAATTTTTACATACTTGGATGTGTTTGATAAT
This sequence comes from Paralvinella palmiformis, assembly GCA_025642065.1. NCBI lineage: Eukaryota > Metazoa > Annelida > Polychaeta > Terebellida > Alvinellidae > Paralvinella > Paralvinella palmiformis. Next base: position 628,411 of record JAODUP010000081.1, on the reverse strand, counting down.
AACGTGGAATATACAATTTTCAGATACGATCATGGAGGGAACATTCTAGTACAAAGTGATATTCGTCATCTAGTTTGTTACAATGAATATATTTCCTCTCCTCATACGGGATAGGAGCTGGCCAATGCCACCTTCCCATCTCAATACCTAATAATAACTACTGGTACCTAGTGTACTCTTATGACATCCAAGGATGAGTAATATGGATAAGCAGCCATGTCAAATTATGATCCATGGATCATAATTACATTGCAACTATGTCATAAAAACTATTTCTTTTCTGGTTAGTCTTAATTGATAACAATAATAACCGGCTTTGTTCCTGGTTTGTTAATGAAGTCATTAACACTGAAGGTATATTATTAAAGTTGGAAAAATGGTTGAAATTGCCATTATGTTGTTTCCTTTTAATTTAGTATAGTGTTTACCTAAAATGGAGTATACTGTATTTATATCTTATCATGTACTATTAGTTTTATGTGAAAACAAACAAAATTGCCTAATTTTATTATCAGTAACAACCTGGTTGATTAATACTGTTCATCACTACTTGACACAGTATAGTATGGTTATTTTTATACCCATGAACTGGGGAACACGCCATGGTGTAGGTAAAATAAGAACTCTGTTAAGAGAATTGCAGTCTTCAGTCACAAGAAAATAACTCCAAATAAAAACCAATAAAGAGATTCAGTTGGTTTTAAAAAAACCATTCAGCTTACTTTCATAAATACTGATAAATGTCATAGATTCCAGGATGAGTACCTAATTTGGAACAAACATTGGCTTTACTGGTGATTTGTTTATAAGACATCAGACTACTACAACAACCTCTTAAAATATTGAAATGTTCCCAATTTTGTTTTTACTGTTGATGATCGATAAACTTCAATGTTCCAATAAGGTCTATAATTACTCTATAGTATGTCTAATTACTATTTAATAGGCAACATTTATAAAAGATGGGATTTAATCTATTTGAGCCAGGAGTTATCAAGATTGGGGTTTCTTAAGAAATTTAGAAAAAAGCTGTTTAAAGTCATTGTACAGTGAAATTACACAATAACATATGTGCAGTTTAGTTTTAGATATATGAAGAAGTTATCTATAAAAATTGCAAGTCATATAAAATGTAATATGATCAAGTTAGGGAAACAGGTTTTAGTGCTGTGCAGAAAAACATCAAGAGAATGATGATGATTATTAGAAACCTTACTATAGTCATAAAACCTTTCTACCAAATTGTCACAGAGTTTACTATTTATCACCATGCTGAATATACTTAAGGATATGTGACTGTCTGTCTAGAACAACTGTTTTAGGTATCCAGGTTCCAGTGGATTATAACTGTTTGATATTAAAACATTCTTTAACATGTATAAATTAATTCTAGGTTATTCCAGTGGTAAAACCTGTCTAAATATTTTTAAATTACAGAAGAACCTGAAACAGAAAGTATTTTAAAGGCAAAGCAGTTTGAAGTAGAAGGTGTGAAGGCTGCTGAGGCTGGTGATATAATGCTTGCTTTGGATTATTTTAACAAAGCAATTGAACAAGAATCAGGAAGACCATCTGGATACAACAACAGAGCACAAGCATTCCGACTTCTTAAAAACAACAGTGGTTAGTGATGTTATTGAAATTTAAAAAGGGGTTATTTAGTGTAAAATGTATGAGCTGTCAGGTTTGTAATTACCTCTGTTACAGTTCATTGTTATTACTAGAGAAAACTAGTACAATATAAAACACTACATGAAACATTCTAACTGTAATTTGTTATCTTCTTTAAAAATGTATCTATTGCAGCTGCTAAAGACGACTTGGAGAAAGCAGTTGAGTTGAGTAATGGCCGTGGTAAGGCAGCATGCCAAGCGTACACACAGCTAGGATTGATCCACAGACTTCTAGGTTTGAAAACTTTTATTCTGTTCACTGATCTTGTACTTGTATGAGCTACATACAGTACATTATATATCACAAACACCCATAAAGCAGAATTGAAACCGTGTTTAAACTTTTCATACTTTTTCAGTATTTAGGTATCATTTGACAATATTTCATCAATACCAATTTCATGAAATAATGTTTAAATATAAAATTATATGTTTCTGATTATTGCTACATGAATTACCCAGCCTATTCTGCAACAATATTAAGCAACAATAAAAAAAAACATTAAATATCTACATATCCACTTCACTGATAAAATATAACTATTTTCTTGCATTCTGATGAAATGGCAGCAAATGTGACATGATCATATGTGAGAGTTGTACATTAATTTAATTAGTGTTAACTATTTAATCACTTCATATGAAACACACACTGAAGAAATAATAAAAAATTAAAGTATGGTCTTCTTTAAATAGTTTATAAAGAATGTGAAACAAGATGTTCATTGCGAACATTTAAATGTGATCATTTATAAGAAACAGGTATGATTACCCACTTAGGTATTGATAACAAAGACCAACATGGCAAGAAATTGTCAGTCTGATCATATTCCATGTATAAGATGAAGTTTAAGATAATATTCACTTCTGATGCATCAAAACTATGGCATATACATGACAACATGCACAATTTATAATACTGTAAAATTTGTTAAGCTAACAAAAAGTAAAGTAAAAAATTATAATATTGTAATATGCATTAAGATAATTTTTCCAGTAAATTTTGCAAATTAGCTACCACCAAATATTGAAAAAAGTGTTTGTTTCAGTGTTGACTGAATTCACACAAATGTTGAAACTTTTAAGACTTATTTGATAAACATATGTTAGTATTTAAGAAAACAATTTTATTTCTATGTAAAACTTGACTGTAATAAAAAAATTGATAAAAATGGTATAGAACAGTGTTCAGTTTTCCATGTTTAATATCTGTGAACACAACAAATATTTGCATATTATTGTTCTATCTTTCTTAGATTATTGTTCAAATCTCAAAATGTGATATTACTTTTTTGGACCAGATACTCTTTAATGAACGATTATTTCTTACATTTTGTTTAGAAAATGATGAAGCTGCCAAAGCTGACTTCCAGAAGGCTGCCAATCTGGGTGGGGTCTTTGCCAAGCAGATGCTCATCTCACTCAATCCATATGCTGCTCTTTGTAACCAGATGATGGCTGAAATGATAAGTAAAGTTAAGAAAGGAGAAATGGTTTGATAAATACTGCATAGCACAGCTATCAGTGTGGACTTCTTTGTTACAAGTTGATATGATTGTTCCATGTTACTGCTGATATGAATATTCAGATTTTGTGATCATGTTTGGTGAATGAAATGTTTAACTTTGTTACTTTTCTTTGCCAATTATATGCAATATATTTTTAGATATGCTATTGTGATTGATATATAACCATTGTATTATGTAAAAATTACTGTCTTCCTAATTATTTTCATAGAAGTATTAGTAATGCCGTAATGCCACTTAATTTCATAAGATTTTAACTGTAATCTTAGTGTCTCTTCCTCATTGTATTAATATTAAGTATGACTTACTGTATATACTCATCTATAAGTTGCACACGCGTATAAGACACACCCGTTTTGTTTACCAATAAACCTTCCTGGAGTCAAATCCGCATATAAGATGCACTAAAATCAGCAATATTTATTCAAAACCAAAAATTCATCATTATCACTCTTTTCACTAAACATCTGTTGTATCTGTTCGCCTTCTTCATCGGGGTAAGTGTCGGATTTGTCATAATGTTCAGCACATAATACACCATCTTCTGTGCCATCTAAATAATTGCTTATAGAGCACTTCTTGAACGATTTTGTAATGATGGTGGGGTCGATTTAATCCCAGGCCATTTTCACCCACTGTGTGAAAATAGGTACCGATGGCTGCTTCAGGTTGTCTGCCGCTGTGCGTTCATTTCCATAATGCTGTTTGAAGTAATTTATTAGTTGTTCCCATGTGCCTTTGATGTGGAATCTATTGTCATTTTTTGCATGGCCTCGTTTACTGTTCCATTCAATTACACACGCTTACACATTTCGATAATAATGACACGTCTTACTCTTAGATAGAACAATTATATACATTCCAAAAATAACATCTCCCTCTAATAGTTTATGGAAGCGGTTGTATTGGTCATAGTGCAGCCATTTTCTTATCGCCGATGATTTGGACCTACACCGTTGTGGTCACGTCACTAATTAGAGCATTGGATTAAATAACCATGGTAGTTATTATGATTTAAGTTTGGCTTAAAAAGATAACAGTGAAAACATACCTAATTAATTTGTTTATTGTTCATATATTTATTATTAATGTTGAAAAAATATATTATTGTATTTCCCCCTAAATTATGCCAAATATTACCTTCCCTTTTAGTATGACCTGCGTAAAAGATGCACTCGCTTTTGGCGGCGATTTTGGAGTATCAAAAGTGCGTCTTATACACGAGTATATATGGTAAGTTCTTTTTTGACTGGATAACAAAAGTACCATGAATCTATTTTTGGTAAATGTTATCTTAGAAACCTACAAAATATATTTGGTCTTTATAGGTTACAAAAATAACTCGGATTCAAACAGTTTGAATTGTTAGCATATTACTTACGGGAATACTATTACAGTATTTATCAGCATCACATAGATGTTGAAATGTAATATTCTTAAGTAAGCTTACTGAGGATTTATAATTCGATGATATGATCATTTTACATCTTCTGCTATATGTTATAATCTACTAAAGACATGAACATATATGTCAGAAATATTGTTCATAATGTTATGTTTATTTTTTTAATGTATCCTGTTTATCTGTGGCCTGCTGAGGTGTTATAGCATGTTTTTAATAATAGTAATGTCATCTTTAACTGGTGTATTCTATCGGTACACGAACATACATTTTAATATCCATTGCTCAAAATGTGAATGACACATGAAGGTATTTTTATTAGTTTATTTGTGTGTTTTGTAATGTGTGTAAAAGAGGCATTCCAAGTTACAACACATAAACTATATATAAATCTATGTATTTTTGCAATTGGTGGAAAATAATGGGTAATAATATGGTTAAACTTGTATTATTGATAAAATTGGGTTTGTAGTTAATACTTTCAGCTGGTGTTGGGTTTTTCTAGTTGTGATTTATTTTAAATAATTACTTAATTTAGAAAATGGACAATGAAATAAATATTAGTTCATCTGGCAGCTACTAGTACTAGAGGTATTTGTGTATTTTTCATATAACTACTGTGATAATAAAATACGAATAGAATTGTAGTAATGCTTATTCTTCTGTTTATTTATGTTTTCATACCCTTTATTTTTTAACATAGTCTTTACACAAAAAACAATTAATTGAATGTGTTCTCCATTTTTTCAACATGACAAAAATATTAAGTGGTTTGGTGCTATCACCTCAATGTCTTTCATGATAATGATGACAACATTTTATGTTATGTCCTATGAATAAGCACTGATTTCAACTCCAGTGTCTTTGATAGTTGTGCAATTAGTTTGCAGATGATGGAGAAGTATATGGTTTAAATTATTTCTGTGGCTGAATGAGAACTGTGAGAGTATTCAATGTTATTTCTTTTACTTGCGAGAACAAACAATAAATATCATTGCTAATATTTCCAGTACCAGAGGATTAAGAACAGTTAATTATTCCTCCTATCAGGCTGTCTGGCAATCCTACTTTTTCTCTGCCCTATTTTTCCTACATTTTCTCCAAAATTCCTACTATTTTTTGCTTTTGTTTTGCTTTCCCATGTGTACTTTCGAAATTATGTGAATCGCTTGTGTTATAAAACTCAACAATTATGGGAACCTTTGTTTTGTGTCATCCTATATTTCACAATTTCGGTAACCATATGATCCCAACATATTAAATCTATACTTTCAAAGTCAACGTGACATGAAATTTAAATACAACATGTATAGGCTAGTGCAGTTCCCAATCAGATAATGCTAGACAGGCCTGGCAAAATATACACTACACGGATAGATATTTGTAACATTTTCATTTACTAATACTATCACTGTAGTGTCTTACGTGTTACTATTGCCATATCTATTGTGCTCTTTTTCAAATTTTAGCTGAAACCCTTTGGGAAGTTGACTGAGGGTCAATTTTGCATTGCTCGATCACAGGCACACAGATTTAATTTTAAAAAACACTTATTTATTCAACTGTGCCCAAAAGGCACATGTTATTGTCATAGTAGTTTATCCCTGCCTAGTGATGAAGAGTTAATATGTTTAGTATGATGCCTTTGTGATATGGGATGTGAAAGAACCATCGTTCTCGCATATGTGAGCATGGGTTTCCTCCTTGATCATCTCTGGATGCAAAAATCAGTGGAAAACGGACGTAAAGCCCAATTCACAATTTTGATAACACACCATAATATTCTGTCACTGTAATATCTTGTGTTTGAAAAATAAGGACTAGTAACGCTGTTCAAACCCAGTAAAAGTTGTTCTATGATAGCTGTTGCATTAACTTAGGAATGTTTCAGACACTATGGAGGGGAATAAAATGAGAGCAAATTCAAGAGTGTGCATCATTTCTTCACTATGGAGCTTACAGACAGTAGGTGTTCATAAAATTCACTACACCTGCGAATGTTATATACAGGTACATATGCTTTTTCAGACCTACTTTTTTCCTACTTGTTCTATATTTTCATTCCTACCATTCTCCAACTTTTTTCACAAAGGGGTGCTAGAGAACCTACTGGTTTTTCAACAAGATCCTGTTGAAAAACCAGGAAATTAGGTGTATCATTCTATGCTGGTTACCCAGCTGGACTTGAAAACTATGCATTTAAAGTCTTGATTTCTGAAGATGGGAACTTTGTTGGACCAGTATAAAACATGGTGACACTTTCCATACTGTAAATAAACAATAAAAATTTGTGTGATATTTAATTGATATTTAATATAAAGAAGCACCGATTTAATAAGCGTTTTTGTGTTTTACAGAGATCAAAATTTGATAAAAGCAGGAATAATAGCGGCAATTTTTTTCCACGGTTGCTAGCTATCTGTTTTGAGCGAAACAGATGATTTGTTAGTTATTCTTTTCCCATGGCAACAGTTATAAATAGACTTGGAATAGAGAACTGGATGGACAAAAAACCTATTTTAGTACCTACCATGGTTGGGATATTAGCACTAAACCCTGCACATCATAACCATGAACTTCCATCGACCAATTTAGTGTCAGTTATGGAGAAACAATATATTTAGCTATATTAATTCTCTGCAAAACAGTACAAACTACTAAATAAATAAGCCGTAAAACAAAATTAGTTCATGACTAGCAGCAAACGTAATCATTTGCTATTAGGCTAAGAAGTTAGCATTCCTTATTTATAAAGTCTGTGGTAGTTGTCAACTTAATAGATAACCTTTTTAACCATTACCCGTAATACTGACTGGAAGATTTTTTGCTTCTCTTTCATGATATGTGACTCCCATATGAGAAGGGAGCAATGAAGATATTTCAGTCAATGGCTGTCTGAATTTTCAAACATCATTTGATCTTTGATTTGACATGATAAGTTATAAGTGTAACGTATGATAATTGTCATAACGTTTGATCTAATATGATACGATGGAACATTTATTTTAATTTTCCATATGATTAATTAAATTATAAAGAATGTGACACTGTAATCCAAATGAATACATTTATTAGCAGTATTGGTGAGTTTGCACAAGAAATGGAGGGGACGTAGTTGGCTCCTCAGTAGCTGTGTCCTGCATATCACAGATACGTGAAGCATAACTCTTCAATAATGCACGCTTAGAACCGTATTCCACAGGGTCAGAAGCACACCACTGGAGTTTAAATCTTAGATCCAAAATAGAGGCAAGAATGAGGGAATCTCTGTTTTTATATGTTGAAAGTCGCCTATTCACCGAACCAGTTAGTGTAGAAACAAGCTTTCTGTTAAATTTTGACCTCATATCCTGAAGTTGTGCTTTCAAGTCTAGTATATTTGAAAAAATGTAGCCCACAGTTGTTGTTTTCTGGGTCTGAGCGTAATCAGTTGCCTCCTCGAATGGAGATAAAATCTCCACAAGATCTGCGAGAAGAGTACGCTCACAGTGAGACAGTTTTTGAGCGTCCAACTGGTCGAGTTTCTCCTTCGGAATATTCAAGATTGATCTCATCATCTTCATCTTGTCACACTCGCTGCCTATAATTTGTTCTCATGTTCTAGGAGATCAGCGCCATGTGTAGATTTTCGTGCATGACTGACAATTAAAGACGCGAAAATATTCTACCGTGTGGCGTGTAGGCTGTGCTAAACAAGCAACAGCCTGGGGATACTCCACGAAATACAAGCAATCATCGTGTGGCGTGGCCAGGTAAGGTTTATATATGATATATTAGATAATTAGAATATACACAAGAAATAATGTTTAGTAACGCACTTCAGATTGAGGATAGGAATAAAACCGCATAGATGTTTTGGCCTGATATAATATGGTAAATAATCTTGTGTAATCGTGAAAGTAATCGCTGATTACGATTACAGTGCATATGGCAATTACAATTACTGGACATCCTGTAATCGATTACGATTACCCCAACCCTGCACCAGACTACAATTTTTTGTTTTGTCCTTGGATGTGAACACACACACACAAAATAATAACAACTGAAATATTAAATATATAGCAGCTTGTGTCTACCATTACCAAATATCAGTAACGTAATAACTATAATAATTATAAAAAAACTTCTATAGCGCCAATATCCTCGAAAACAATCGAGCTCAGTGGCGCACCTAGTACAGGGTTTGGGCAAACTCATAATCCGGGTATGATGCAAAGTTCATCAACAATGATCAGATGGAAAGGAAACTTAGGAAGGATAAGTGAGTCTGAAATTTGATGATTTAACAAATTCAGAGAGTGAATTCCAAAGAGTAGGGACAGCAACTGAAAAATCACGAGTCCCAGCACGAGTTTTAACCCTGGGAACAGACAACAAGTGAAAACCAGATGAACGGAGCTCTCTGGGCTTGGGTGCTAAAGAAAGCATGAAAAATAGATATTATGGTTCTCCAGAAGAAAGAGTTTGATATAAGCAACAGTGCACAGTTTGAAAATGATGCAAGATTTGAACAGGTAGCCATGCAGTGAAGAGATTTCAGAAGTGGGACAGAATGGGAAAACCGTGTGACAACTTTAGCTAAGCAGTTCCGAACACACTGAAGTTTTAGAATATCCTTAGATGCAAGCTTACTAGTAATGAGTGCTGTAGCAATGGTTTTGGCAACTGAAAGAGAAATATAGGACCGAATACGGTGAAGGTCACAGATATGATAGAAGCTGGAGCGACATGTCGAAGAAATATTTTTCTGAAGTTAAAATCGCTCTAAAAAGTAACACGAAGATTGGGTACAGTGTCTGATGGTGTGATGCTATGACTAAGGATGTTTGTAGGGAAATAATGAGTAAGTTTGCTGTGCTGTCTGGATGTACCTATAATGATGGAATCTGTTTTGTTGGTATTGAGCCTAGGTTTATTGTTTATCATCCAGCCAGAGATATCAGCGAGACAGTCACCAATTTGTTTAAGCGAAAGATCAGTGTCTGCTGTAGATAAAGATATGTATACTTGGATGTCATCTGCATATAAATAATGGTCTAATTTGTAGCTGTGAATAAGTGAGCTTTGTTGTGTGCTATACAGAGTAAACAGTAATGGTCCAAGAACAGAACCTTGGGGAACACCTCAAAACAAAGGCACTGCCTTTGAAAAAAAATTCTTATTTTTATTGATTGAAGTCTATTTATTAAGAATGGATGGATCCAGATGACTGTTGTCTCCGATATGCCATACACCAATCAGAGGGGGATCTAGAAGAACAGGATAATCAATGCTGTCAAAGGCTGCAGATAAATTTAAAACTGTTAGTGCTGTGACCTTTTCTGTGTCCATGTTTAGTGCTATGTCGTATGAACTTTTAGTTTAGCGGTTTCTGTAGAGTGAAATTGTTTGTAAGCACACTGAAAAAAACATTAGACAATGGATTACAGTTTAAGTGAACGTTCAAACGACAGGATACGGCTTTTTCTAATACTTTAGATATGACTTATAGATTAGAAATAGGTCTGTAACTGTCTATGTCATTGGCTGATAAAGGTGATTTATTAAGAAGAGGGATTACGTGGACATGTTTAAAATTAGAAGGGAACACTCCGGAGCTTAGTGAAAATTTATGAAAATATAAATGAAAATTGGAAAATAAACCTTACTTACTTACTTATCCTCGTAATTGGAACAAGATTTTAGCAGAAATGTAGGGATAAGATCAAGTTTACAGGACTTGTTAGGGGATGATAATATCAGTTTAGAAACTTCAGTAATTGAGGCTGGTTTAAACACTGTGCAAGGGTGATGTACAACTGGAATATCAATATTACAACTAGAAGCAGAACTTGGGAAAGAAGGATGAATTTGGGTGATCTAATACTTGAAATTGTTTAGAAAAGAATTGCAGAGTGAATTAGTTGAATCGTGAGCGGGCAGAGAAACAGAAGCCTTTCTATGGAGAGTCCTATTTATACAGTTCCAGAGTTGACAAGGTTTGTCAGAGTTGTTGGAGATCATGTTCCTATAAAATTCAGATTTAGCTTTTTTCATGAGTCTTTTGCAGAAATAGCGCTGTTTAGTATATTGCTGGTTTCCTCTATATGCGTTCTAAATATCGTCAACTCACTTTGGCATTGATAATATCAGGGGACACCCATGGTGCAGGTGGTTTACTTTTTATCTGACAGGTGCGTGTTTGTCAAGTAAGGTTTTAAGTATAGTGTGATATTATTCACATAATTATGATAGTCAGCTTTAGGGTTGGTGATAAGTTCAGATTTTACTATGTCATCATTAAAAACGTAAGCTTGGAAATCCAAAGCAAAACAAGCTGACCAACTTTACAGCAGCATTTTAGTATAATTTAAAATAATTTGTTAACAACGAAATAATTAATTTTTTTGGTGTCTAGTAACAGGTAATGCAAAGGGAAACCATTCATCTAATTTATCAAATTTGTAAAATGACTGATGGTTCAACTTGTTCTAGTCATAGCATTTAAAAAATATATAACTAAAATATAATTCTGTTTCTAGCCTGATTAATGTTCCTTCTTTGCAATAACATCAGGTGATAAACTCTGTGACATATAACATTTCAACTAGATTTCGGCATTGAGTTAGTCAGAATTAAACTTATAAACAGATAGAAATTGATGTGGAACTATAAGTATCTGATAACCACAGACAGATAAATACTAACTATCATATTGCTTTTGGAGATTAATATGTATACCATTAAAATTTCAGAAAAAAATGCATTGAACAGTTCTAGGTTTTCTGATGAAAATTTATAATCCCCGACTCTTATATATGTGTGTTTAATCTAAATACCTGATAGTTTATAAATGTACCCTAAACACGTACACAACAAATTTAGTTTATATTACACACACACGCACCAATATATAAAAACATAAATATAAGAAGGTGTATAGTTTTAATTGATACAAGCTACTCCCACGTTGAATTTGTCTGAAAAGGTAAAGTCCAGCTAAGGTAATAATATTTTTGTCGCAGAAAAGGTCACATACATGCAAGGATATTATCACAGTCTATAAACAAATACAGTAGATAATATTGCCATCTTAGTAGATGAGCTAAAGGGTGAACCTGGTTGACCCTCCTCCCTGCTGATGGAATGAATTTAGAAATACTCCGAGAAATTAACCATCGACTTAATTTTCAAACGATCCATGGAAAAAGAGAAGTTGCAATAAGATTGTATGTATGTTAATATCTGTAGATCACTTCTTGAGCCGTACAGCTTATTCTGGAGACTTCTTGCAGTTGTGCAGGTAATCTCCCTCAGTTGCTATAGTTTTATGTAGTCTTGGATGACAGTTTCGGTCGTCTGTTCTGGTTACTTACTCGTCCCCTGGCTCTGCGAGACAGTTGGAAAGGAGCTCCAGTAGTTGAGGATGATCCCCCTCGAGGCAAGAAGCACTGCACCAGCCTGGTGCGTCATCACGTAGAGGACCAACACCGATCACGTCACTTTTGCCCAGAAATGTAGTCATAATAGCTGTTGATGTATGGTCTGTTACAGCGCGCCATGCGGTCAAATGGCTCTGACTACAGTACTCCAGGTTTCTGTTGGGGTTACCTCACCCATAATCAGTTTTATCAGGGCCCCAAAAATAGATCGCCCTTTACATGCTGTTCCATTTTTGCTTTTGTCGCATATCACGTATATGGAATCTTAGGTAATTAAAATTCCATATATGCGGATACGGCAAACTGAATCGCTCCATGTAGCGATTTGTAGGCAACTTGTAAATAACCGGACGGGGGAATCTAGAATATGACGTCAGGGGCAAGTGTTTCCCCATCAATTTGGTGGGATTTTAGATTATCTGGTCAACCTGAAGTATTTTTCGACTTTCTCCACATTAGATTGTAGTTCAAATCTTCGTCAATTGGCGAATAAACATTCTAAAGTTGTAACAACAGGAAATTGTTTTTAATAATAATTTTATAAGTATTTTGTGAAATGTATATAATGTGTAAATCTGTTTTGGGTGAGTAACTGCCCCCCCCCCCCTCCCCTTACATATATATATATACACACACACACATATGTTAGTTTTTTCTTTGCTATCTGTATTTCTGTTGTATAGCCAAAGACTATTTATAACAAGACGTGTTACTTCGCGTTTTAACATGGGACGCCATTTTGAATTCATGGAACGCCAGGGCCCTAGCGACCGGAGGTAGATTGTCACGGACAGCTCCCTTCGTTAACATGGCGCCTAATGGCACTGGTTGATTCTGCGCCGCTTTCGGCTGCAGTAACAGAAAAAGTATGCACAAATAAAGACAACCCCGAAAGGAAATGAAAGCTAGTGTAAATATTTGATATGATTTGGCATTTTTAAAATAAAGGATATTTAAAAAATAAGCATAACAATTTGAAGTAGACACGCCCCTATTTGACATGACCCAAGTACGATCTATCTAGATCTATATTTATTTCAGACTAAATCTGATTACATTTTATTGAACAATATCAACCTATTAATCACAAAATCGGTATGTAAGATATAGATCTACATAAGCTTACAATTATATGTACTGGAGCCACTGAAGATGTTATGTTATATTTTACTTTATTATTGTTAATAATATAATTGGACTTCTAAAATTACATTACTATAATTAGATAATTTTTCCCTAATTATAATAATTATAAGTAGCTGAGTATCACCTGCATCCATATTTATTTTTAAACATAAGCAATTGGTACTTATTGATATATATGGACTTCTATTTATAATTTAAATGTTATGAAATTAATTATTAAGGACCTCAACTAGTGGTAGAAACATTCATTTTGTTATTTTTTCTATTGACAGAAGTAAAAGATGGATTATTAATTGTTGTCGTTCAGATATATGATGAGGAAAGATTTAAATTACTTGAATACTAATTGTAGAATGTATGATATGCATAACACTGAAACGGAATTCATGAACCAGACAAGATATAAACCTTTCTAGAATGTTAGTCCAACTATTTTTGATGCACCAAATCCACCGCATGCATCCACTGAAATCAAAGAGGAAGGTGTTAACAAATAAGAGACCTATACAGGAGATAGGGCCAGCTGTGATGGTAATTAATAGTTATAAATATTAATGGTGAAAATTGGTATTATAAAATTAATTAAATAAAAAACAAGGCATCAAACCCATGAAATTTTGTCAGCCCATTTCATATCTTAATACAAAAAAGGATTACCAGCACCTGAATTAGTACTTGAATGTTCAGCTCATGTGCTTTAATTGGTATACTTCTCTTCATAACTTAAATGCATACCAAATCAAATTATTTAACCAACTTGAAAAAAAGGAAAACATGTGTTTACACATTGTGTATGCACTTGGTTCAAGTCATTATTTTACAAGGTATTGTTCTGTTTCAGTCCTTGAAGTTCTATGATGGTGAGATACCATGTAAACAGGCCAATCTCTTGGTTACAGATTTACTGGTGTTATCTGTTACAGTAGTCAATGGGTGTGTCTATTACATCTCTGGGTATATTCTGTCTAACTTTGAACAGTTCACTGATCTGGACTAAATGTAATATTTTTGTAGTAGTGGTTGTTTAGAGCTGGAAATAAGTTGGGTTATTCTGTCCATTTGATAACAAACGACTGATTGTAACTGTAGATGAACCCGTGGCACAAGAGATTTGATGCCGCTTATTGTATGAAAGTACTAATTTCTCTATCTCTAACATGTTAACGCAAACATAAACATTATTAATAGTCCATGTATATTCTTTGTTTTCAGCTGGGCAGGCCTATATTGCATGGTCTATATTATTGAGGTGTAGACTTTAAATGAACTTATAATATTTTTTAGTTAATATATCATAAACGGACAAGATGAATATATGGTGGGAAGTTTGTAATGAAGTGTGTTATGGTTGTGTTATAATAGCTGTATATATCATTATATGTCTATATCCAAGTAAATAAAAATTTATGGACTATGATAAACTGACATGATGAAAGTATGTTTTTTTTTGCATTTACCGCATATATACCTAACTGTTTTCTTTAAAAAACTTGTGAAAATTACGCCTTCCACACACAAAGCTGTAAAATAACCTAAACCACGTTCAATTATTTTCTGATCAGCTGTCAAGTGATCGTAAATTGTAGGCTATGAATTAATTAAATGACTGGGCTGTGCAATCGCTTAATTATGTATTTACCGTTTCGGAGCTTCGTTTCCTAAAATATCATGTGTGCACAATTAAAGTGTTAATTAATAAAAGAGTATGTGATGATGTAACATATAGTACTAGTATTGGCAATTCATTTCAACCATCGCACACATGTATACGATCACATGTGGACAATCAGAGAGCTTTTGTTTATCTGAGAAATACCTCCGGTCGCTGGAGGCGCCACTGGTTCAAAATTCAACATGGCGCGGCAAGAGTAACGCCTCTCTATATTTAAGCTCTCTGGTATAGTCATGTTCTTAGCATTGAACTCCGGTGGCCTAGCGGTTAAGCACCCGGCACTTGGTGTCAACAGTCACAGGTTCGAATCCCGCAAGAGGTCGAAACTTTTCCAGGGATTAATTTCTCGGCTCACAACATCGTGGGTGGCTGACCACGTTAAATGGCGCTGCCGTCTCCACTGAATTATTTAAAATAAAGGGGGACGTTAAAAACCCCCTGAGGACGTAAAAAACACTCTGGCAGTGACCACCCTCAGGGTATTTCGGCTCCATCTTTCCGTACTGCTCCCCTGTGAGTGGTGGGGGAGGGGATTCTCAACCACTCCAACATAGAGGCTGTGCTGATTAAGCGACAACCTGGGGATTCTCCCCGAACAACAAAACAAACAAACATGTTCTTAGCATGAGAGACTGAAAACGCATGGGAACACACGTTCATGTGGAATCACACAAATCGTTTGCCGGATACCGCATCACGCATGCCGCATACAACGTATATATAATCTAAGCCTTAGCTTACCGCCTATATGGAATCTTAGCTTACAGAGAAAATATGGAATAAATTAACCCGTTTAGAAAATGATCTAATAATAAAGAACCAACAATCATCTTCAAACTATAAAACATTAAGTCGAGAATATTGACAGGACATTATATAGACAGATATCAACAACTTATTCAAACTTAAGACATATTGTATATTTCTCATGATAGACCTGCTTACGATAAAAAAAATACCAGCGCATATATATGCTAAATATATTCATGACACTTTAAAGTAGATTTTAATTCTATTATTATAAAGTTAATGCCGATTAGTAGATATTGCAAATCGGAATATACTCATAAATATGCATGGTGTCTAGAAAGCTATAACCACAATTGGCATCTTCTATTTTTATTCGGTCTCAATATAATTACATCCAGTCATCAAAGACAAGGTAGCTAGGTGTGGCATCAGCTAGCTTGAATACCGCTCTCTGGTGCTCGAGGAGAACAGAACAGGACCATACATTATCTAGGCATCAGCATGCTGGGCGATCTGATACTCAAAGTTTTATTCATGTGTCAATAATAGTTGAAACGTCATCTACTCAGTTATCACGGACGAGAACGGTACAGAAATAAATGTTAAAAGCTTTTGATCCTGAGAGAGTCTTTTATTATCTGCAAATTATGATATAGCTGGAAACGTTATGACGCTTTTAGACAAGTCTGGAATGAAGATATAAACTATTAATCTCAGCTTTGCTTTTGAATAGTTCCCATTGTACACCTTTTTTTGCTGTTGCAGCTCATCTTAAATATCAGTGCTCATTAAGAATATTCCAAGGCAACCTTCTGGTAGTGAATTATATCTACAATACATTTAAACTAATAACAACATATTGGTATTTATTTGCTGATTTTATTTACATCACTGAATATGAGAACATTTGTCTTAAGCACTCTAGAAAATATTGTTGATAAACGCTAATCCGACAGGCTAAAAAGATATTTGAAGAAGTGTCATAATATACAAGATGAGTTTCTGTCGACAGTACAAGACAGCTGCTACTGAGTGATATATAGTCCATACGATCAGGAGAAGCACGAAGTCACCATCTAGTAAATATAGCTAATTTACACAGATGTTTGCATTATTATATTATATTTGGAGTCGACATCTGTGACAACTATGATGTTGTAATAACTATGACATTTTACAACTATAGTCATCATATTGATTTGTCTAATATGTTTGGTGCTAATTTGTTTACATGTGTTCATCTCTCTCTCTCTCTCTCCCTCTCTCTCTCTCTCTCTCTCTATATATATATATATATATATATATATATATATATATATATATATATCGTTAATATAGTATAACCTAGATTTTCAAGCCTAATATGAAAATTAAATCGTTGAATAATTATCGATTTGGAGGCTGGTATTAGACTATAATAAAGTTATTTTCACAAGACGTTTTTATCAGCAGTCAACATGTCAGAACAATATGAAAAAGATATTGAAGACGTGGTATATGTTGGCGGTGTAATGATTATATTTAGGTGTATTGATCAAGTATATCAGTAGCCTAAGCTAAGTTAAAAAATCGAGATTATAATTTATTTAAAACCATGTTTATATTAACCCGATGCCCATGCCGTATGAGGGGGGTACGTTTTGACGGTACCGCTAATATTATATTAGATCTACCTGTAATTGACCTTTGGATGGCCTGTAAATTGTTAACATAACAAACATAGCCATTAAAATTAATATAATAAGTAGGTTAGACTAGCCGTGTTCTAATCCAGTTTCAAGACCTAATTCTATTAGTATTATAATGTCAAACTGTCACTTCGAAGTACATAGCGTGGGTGTGGGAGGTTGGACTATATGGCTGCTTGCCATAGAACAAAAACATTTGTTTACTAAAGATGTCTGATAATCGAAGAAATGTTTGCTTTTTATAAAACACTTTTAGGTAGTATCTTGATATAGTTGATCGTATGCATGGGTAGGATGTTACAGTTTTAACAACATCATTTTGAGAGTCTTATATCTAACTAATATTGTTTATCAACATTTCGTACACTTTATTGCTCATATGTTTCATGTTGATTTACATCTGCTATTGACCGAATATGTGTTCATATATTCAATGGGGAGGATAAAACGCTCCACCTTTTCGTCCTCATCAACCCCCCCCCCTCCTCACATACAATATGTAAAAACGACTTTAACTGGCATATAATTGATATCGCACAAATATTGATTTGATGCACATAACTTTATCAACAATTAATGCACAACCAGGCACATACACATATCAAAATACTGCGGATTTAATTGTTTATTAATTAAGAGTTTCGGTGAAATAATAAATAAGTCTTTATTCTAATGAACACGTTTACACCGTACACAGTTCTTTGACAGTAAATGTTTTTTAAATAGCCTTTACATTTAAATTATTTATAATCATATTTTTATATTTATCATATATGTGTTTGCTTGATGTGTTTTTTTCTTCACATTTAATATACAGTGAATTTGAAAATTTATCTAGAAAGTGCGCTACCTATAGATTATTATTACTGTTATTGTTTTCAATATCCAAATGACTAGCGGAAGTGGGAAATGTGTATTTATCGACAGAAAGAGTCAACAACAACTAGACTATATTAGCGATCTGTAGACAATACTAAATGAATGCAAAGCGGAGACGATTGAGAGGTGTTTGACGTCTAGATGATTAATGATAAGTGGGAATTAACATCTCGATTCAAATCCTCCACTGAGCTTGTGAATGTTCACTGGATGACATAACCATAAATGGGTGTCTACAGCTGAACGAGGTGGATCAGTTTGAAATATATCTGGATCTATATAGCTGCTTGATCCACTCACTTTTATTTAAATTTTAACTAACATGGTATATCAAGACTAATTATATGGCTGGCCTTTTTCTTCTACAATCGAAGTTTTCTTCTACAGGCATAATATTTATTTACGGGCGTTTTTGTTCTAAGTGGATTTTTTCACAGGCAAGTTTTTTTTTTCCACGACATTTTATAATAATATATAATAATTGGTGTTTATATAGCGCCAGAACCAGGTAACCCTGTTCTTAGGCGCTGTACATTATTATTATCATCCCTGATTCAGACCTGATTCTACCCAGCACAATCTCAACTCCCAAGGGAGCATACAACGCATGCTGCTATTAAAGGCGCAAAGCATTACTCAAACACATAGCCATCACGTCCTGTTAGGTTCTTATTTTTTTATGGGTGAGTGTAGTAACAGTCGCCATATGACAATATTGCAGCTCCCAGAGCCTCATACCCGCTACTCTTCGGCTAGAGGCCTACGCTCTAACTAACTGCGCTATCACGGCTTAATCACATGATACAGGTATGTAAATAATGGCAACTGATAGTCTTTGTCAATTATGGAGAGTCTAGGTGTGCTGATAGAATTGCACAACATAATTTTTGGGAACTCAACTTCCAAGTTGTGCATTAACAGAACTAAGTTATTGGTTCCTAGCTGATACTTTGCAGACACCTATCTCTCGGTAACAATTTTTGTTATTTTCCCAAAACGTCCTTTTGTGGCCGGGAGTAAAAGCCATCAGACCAGTAAGATTATTTGACGTTGAGTTATTGTTAGTTTTTTTACATTTCCATGACATTAACTTAGTGATTCTAACCCCCCCCCCCCCAGAAAAAAAGATTATTTGATAAATATAAATGATTGTATATAATGAATATTAATGAATGTATATAAATGTTACATTATGATGGTCCTCCCTCTCCAGAGTGACCAAGTGTTTTGGCACTGGTCACACCTGGCTGATTTCCTAGGAAAACCTTCCCCTCCGGGAAGTTAAAAGTCTACAAATATCTAAGAACTTCAAAACTGCAAAATGTAATGGGTGGAAATATGTATGTGTTTAACATTTTTTTCTCCAGGTTTTCAGGATGCGTGGGAACACTGTTCTAACCAAAATTCAAATTTGTTGAGGAGCTAGATCTGTTTTCAATTCAAATTGGCCAAATATGTTTTAAATAAATAGCTGACTTTATATTGCCTGATAAAGCCATTTTAAGAAATGTTTTCTTTGAAAATGTTAGCTGAAAAACAACCCTTTTGACATCACCTAAAATACTTTGATTTGTTCCTACGACCCGGGGGTATATAGTTAAACGCGTTGACTTTCTTTTATGTCAATGCATTGACCTAAAAGGGTCAACGGTTAAACGTATTACGAAGCGCCATCTGGCATAAACAGTTTTACTATTTACCAGATATTGAGATCACCGCATAACGGTTGATGTGATCCAAATGATATAATCTACCGTAGGACAAATATCGATCGAAAGTGTGTTTATCCAAGCTGTTATCAGCTGTCATTTAATACCACACTAGCTGCTATCAGAAGAGCTCGTTCTAATTGTTTCAAATTTCTGCCAACTGGAAGGTAAATATGAATAAAATAAACATGTGTCCTCTCTCTCTCTCTCTCTCTCTATATATATATATATATATATATATATATATGTGTGTGTGTGTATGTGTGTGTGCGTGTCAAATTAATATATATATATATTATATATATATATATATATGCATTAATTAATATATACTACATGACTCAATTTCTCCGTAAATCTTACAGCGTATCCGACCGGATTTCTTTTGATTGTGGGTGTCTTTTATCTAAATACGTTTTAAAATGCACAAAGTTAGTTGGTCTCATTGACATGAAATACAATTTAGGTCAATGGTTGGTCTGATTAAATAATACAGAAGGTTAGATATATTTCTGATTAATTAATATAATATATGTATGACTTACTGAATACTGTTGAGCTGTAGACTGGCGACGATAACATCTCAGTACATCGTGAGAATTATTGTCTTTATTTAGATGAAATATTGCGACTTCTTCTGTACTGAGTAAAATCCAACCTACGTCTGTTCTGTGTGGTATGTATGTATGTATGTGCACGTGCGCATCTGCAGTCACGTGTATATGTATGTATGTATCTATATATGTATGCGCGCGTATGTGTTTATGTATGTGTAAGCAGATATATCTATATATGTTTAATTATGGCCCCTATCACTTGTCTCAAGTCGGCGTACGCTATATATATATATATATATATATATATATATATGCGTTACAGGTGTATTTGTATTGTGAACATGTATGCACCTAACCATACACTTGAACAAACATGCTTTCCACACTCATACACCGTACCACGTATATATACACACACACACACACACACAAACACACACAAACACATACACACACGCGCGCGCGTGCACACACTACACGCATCCCTGTTGATGGAAAACTGCAGCCTGTATAATGGCATTGTGTTCGCTATAATAAAAACGTACTTATTAATGTAGCCAATTACATTGTCATATGGTGATTGTATCTCTGCCTTGTGTGGATCTTCTTCGCACATTTGCACAACTATTGGATTGTGAAGCTTAATTACGTGTTCTCTTTGTGATGTGCACTCCATAGCGTCATCAGTCGATAATTCTGAAAACCAGTAAGTGAATCAGAAACTGTGATGGGGTTGGAATCAAGGAATGAACTGTAATGTTTCTATTTTTATTTAGCTTACTGTACCATGTTAGTGTTCGATTGTTGGTCGAAGGCTACTTTCTTGATTACTGTTGTTGTTGCTGTTTGTTTTATGTTATTATGTGATTTCTAAACACTGTATACAATAGGTTTTGGCTCCCAATTAAACGACTACGTCTCGTGTTGGGAGTGTTTTTTAAATTATTATTAAAGAAGTGATTCGTCTATTGACAGACAGACAGGCAAAGTATCAACCTGTCAGACCGAAAAGTGTCAGTCATTCATTCAGACAGACAGACAGACAGACAGACAGACATACAGACAGACAGACAGACAGACAGACAGACAGACAGACAGACAGACAGGACGGACGATCGAACAAATAATTTTACAAAATGTTCACTTACTTTTGACAACCGCGAATTTGACAACTCCATCAGGTCCCTTTACAGTGTATGTTACATTCTTCTCACTACTCCCTTTATGAGAAAACAATGGGTTGAATTAATTAATAACAATTTAGTTTTAAATTATGTTCTGCCCATATTATGGTATTCTATTACACAAACACACTAGAACAAGACTCTACAGGACACAACCTCACCACTATAACAATATTAGAAATAAGTATGTCTATATACGTTTTTGTTTATTTATTTAACAATGAATAGAATGAACCTAGAATGGGCCATTTTCTTTCTGGGATAACCAGATAAAGTCATGACAGCCCGTTTGTCTTCTTTGCCTATACTGTGTATAGCCCTCCAGATGGGATGCATGTGTGTGTGTGTGTGTGTGCGTGTGCGCGCGCGCGTGTGCAGTTAATGTATCTAATCCACTGTTTCCGCATTTGTATATATTATTTGATCTAAAACGATCTTCATATACGATAATAATGTAGACATTTTATATATACAATGGATATATATATATATATATATATATATATATATATATAGAGAGAGAGAGAGGAGAGAGAGATAGAGAGAGAGAGAGAGAGAGAGAGAGAGAGAGAGAGAATAAGGTAAAACGAGAGAGGAGAGATAAATCAGTCCGAGTGTCAAGTATTCCATTCATAATTTTAGATATCTCATACCTGATTTTAAAGATCACGGGAAAAGAAATTTCATGTTTCGAAATAAATGTAACGTAGTAAACAATTATTAAAATGTTTCCTAAATCCTTAAATCCCGAAACTTTCACGAGTCATTCCTAGTGTGTACTACACTCAACAGGGATTATCGTGTGACGTCATCTTTGACAACTACCACGTAGTGCCACAGCTTTGTTTACAAGCGTCCTGACCAGTTGACAGACAAAATATCAGATTCCGGTGATAGTTTTAACCTTTTCAGGGATATCAAGGCCTACAGGTTTGAACCACTCGCGAAAAAGGTCACAGACAATCTCAATTGTGAAACATTACCTGCAGCAAGTGCAGACGTGGATCTAGAACAGCCACCTGTGCTGTCGACACCCGGCCCCTGTCCACAAGAGGAGTTGGATATTGATAAGTTAACACACTGGGCCCGATTGCGATTATTTACCTCCTCCTATCACATACCTTCATTTAAAATAAAGTGATATTTGTCGATACACGGGAGCCTGGTGGATGGGGGCTCTCCCATATGTGGCCTAGACAGGGATGTGCCGCCCGGTGTGTCTTTTAAACAATTTTTTGGCCTAAATAATAAAATGTGAATAAGTGAAATTTTCCTTATTCACGAATGTGAGAAAGAGTGACGGTCCAATAGCTTGTCCCCAAGATTACCCTATTATCGCTCATACACACTGGTTATCTATTAAATTTCTCCGTCAAACTGTTGATTCGTTTGGGCTTAGCATCACGCTGTTTGTCAAATGTGGTTGGCATAGCATCTTCTGTGAGCCTGACACTCTTCATATCATATTCAATTGATCGTGCCAAAGACAGTGAAATAACACACACGTTCCTCAAAGTGTTTCCCACAGAGCTTGCTGTGGCAAGTTGGCTTTCACTGCAGTATGTTTATGTCTTGCAGCCAATCAAGTAAACGAATGCATACTCCATCCACTGGCAGATCCATTTGCACAATTGTAAGGGAAACAATGCACCATTTTACACGTTTAACAATGACAATATCGAGTTCGTAATACAGGTCAAACTAGACCACGGCGGGTGTTTGGCGTATTTTTGTCAAAGATGACGTCACATTCCGAATTTTCCAGTAGATTGCTGGCAAAGCAAGTTTTATTTATAGGAAAAACAAAATTATATCTCTGATGGAAATTAATTTTAATAAATAACACCGACATTTCGACTAATTTGGAAGACCTTTTTTCCTGTGAACTTTCAGTATGTTGTTTAAATGGACATATACGTTAAACAAAAATTTTCATATATCAAATTCATCATCAACTATCGAAATGAATGTTTGTTTTTCTCTTTGTCCATTAATGTTTGTTTACATGACATGATTCTTTGACTTCCAGTTTGTGGGCTTATATTAGGATGTTTAAGTTTATGGATGTATGAGTTTATGGATAATAATAATAATAATAATAATAATAATAACAAAGAGAGGCTGCAATTCTAATCTCCGGAAGCAATCCGTTCCAAAAGTGGGGGCTAAATACGCAATCACTTTAGCCCAAATACAGGTACATGTATTTACAACATTATATAACTGGATGACCCGAGTTTTGATGATGTATTTCTGATTGGTACAAGTACACAGAGGTATTCAGGTGTCATGCCATGGAAATATGTTAATGTACACACACGCGCACACACACATACACACACACAGAGACAACATGGACGCGTTATACCTACAGTATCCTTGGTAATAGTGACTAAATCAATATCAATAAGCTGATCGACCTGAACTGGCAACCGATGAGACGTCATATTAAATGCGTATACGTCACAGACGAAGGAGGGAGCTCCAGATCTGCCGACGTCAGTCGTCCTCATCGGGAACTTGGTCTTCCTTGTCCGAGATGCTGAGAACTGTGACGTAATACGACAACCCAATGACTGAGCCTGGAAGTAATCCAGACGATCTGTGGCGTACATCGAACCGTTATGTTAGAATCCAGTCTCTTCCACAGACGACTATTACATGTACTCTAATGGACGTGTGTCTGTTATACATCCTAAACGAACCATTTTGACATCTCTACACAGATGACGTAACTTGCTGTCGCTGCTAACCTGGACACGTTTACAAACATACGACATCGTGCAGTATTATAGAAATTGTACACGTATTTCCGCTGATAAACGAAGTTTTGTTAACAAATAGAACATAGATTTCGATTTATAATAACGACGTTGAAGGTTGTAATTTAGCTAGCGCTGATGAAACAACGATGATATCTCGTTTGTGGTAAACATCAACACACCACCAGAAGCCATCTGGTTGTTCTGGTATGCGTTTGTTTATACGTTTTTGTATACGAACCAAACGCCATATTGTGTTTCTAATTACAGCTCGAACACACGATCGATATATCGATCTCTGCTGTTGCCACCAGTAGCTGTAAAATTATCAACTGAAAACTTGGAATGGGATGCCTCAAAGTACACAACATGATCATTGGTTAAAGACTAGAAACGTGGCTATGTGACATGAGATTTTTGTTCTTTAGTACACCACGAAATTACGAGTTACGAGATTTCAGCCACAATAATAACAATAACAACAATAAACAAAGTTGTAGATTTACCAAATTATCCAAACCTGGTAGAAGGCATTCAAATGCGATGTACAATGCAATTACATTATAATATACGGTATATGGGCGTTTCCGTGGCTCTAACTGGTGACATAGTTAGTTACAAGCATCTAATACCTGGGTTCAAACCCAAGCCAGGCTATATCTGGAGGGTGTTTCATCTTTCACTTCGCTTCGTTATCTTTGTGAGTTGCTCGGCCAATTTGGTCTACCGCGTGTGCACAAAAGCTGCCGTAAAACATCAACATCCACATAGTCATAACAATACAGAGTGTATATCTAGATATTTAAAGAAGCCATAGATAAAAAATATATATAGTATACAACTGAATATTTAAAGAAGTTATTTATATATCAAAATCACAATTCATACAAATATATATATATTCATTGTATTAGTTAACATTTACTGTAAACCTATATATGTTAATTAATATACTTTGAATCAAATTATATTGTGGCACACACGATACATAACATACTGTCCAGTAAATGATAAGTTTAGAACACTGTGTTAGTATATCCACTGGTCATGGTGAGTTGAGATTAGCACTACGTGTAGTATGTCGATACAAGTCATTGGTGTCTAAGCATAACACTAGTATTTAAATTTGACCATGCACACAGGGTTTGATATTATAATTTAATAATGGCTTGTCATTTCTATTTTAAAATAAGAAGAAATGTGATCAGCAGTATACTGACAAGTTTATGATGTACGCTGAAGACCAACTCGTCATTAGACCCCCCCCCCCCATCTCTCTCTCTCTCTCTCTCTCTGTGTGTGTGTGTGTGTGTGGTTCGTTTTTCTTGTCAATAATTAGTTTTTCTCTAACACAGCCCTCCACTTTACTAGAGTAATATACTTCACCATTCTTATATATTTTTCGCACCATACACATTAACGCCCTTTGCTTGTTATGGCTTAATTAATACCGTGTGTCTGAACCTTAAAAGATAAATGGATTTATTTAAGCATTATATCACCTAATGGGTTCTAATGGAAACCACACTGATCCGTCAAATATTACTACACTAAATCAAATGAAATACCTTCACCACCCGGAATTTAGCTCAGTAATGACGATGATGATGATGATAATGATGATGATGATGATGACAATGATGATGATGAGATAATTATGATATTCGTGCAGTCATTTGCTCACCGGATCGTACACACAACATAAACCCCAAAAGTGTACATATCAAAAACTATAATAAGTTTAAATAATTTAATTAAATATTTTAGACCATGTTTAAATTATGAGACATTTTATGAGTAAAACAAGTTACTACTCCTAATTATTTAGGAGCTGTATCCGAAAGAAATATTTACAGTTTTACACTTCTGTCAAAAGTTATGGAACGAAATATATTAATATAAAACTCGTGTGCGCATTTTTGTGTGCGTGCGCATGTGAAGACGTGTTAGGTCTGACCTCTAATCAGGTGATACCAAGTCTAAGGGGATATTGGTTGTTATTGATACTATTAGATACTAATTTATCACAACACTAATTCCTTTCCCAGGCTTAGTCTATGGTTAAATTATTATATGTCAACAGGAAGATAAAAAATGCGGAAGATAATATAGTGACCTTTATCCTGCTTTCATATCTCTTCAATTCTTATACAAGAAGCCATTAATCAGATCACAGTAAGGCAATCAGGAGAGGTCACCTCACAATCGGACCGTACATTAAGAGTGTTTTATATGCTACTTATGTATTCGCATTTCTACCTTGGGCACCCTCCTGTGAAATGCCGTGACCGAATCCTTGTCCGCTTTCACGCCGTACGAGTGCCTGGAGCTGAACCGAGCACTGCCATAGTATCAGAGCCAGCAACTTGCCATTCATTAGGAGGCTACCAGACACACAGCACTGAAAGTAAACCCATAAGATGGACTTGCCCTATAGCAAAGATCAAAGGAAAGGTTAGACAAAGTCTGGAATGGAACGCAAGATATAATTAGCTTTGGAATATCACTGATATGCTACGATACACGAAGAGGGATTCAGTTGACTCGACCAAATGAATTTTAATATTTCTAAACTTCAGTTGGTTTGAGTGTTTTGAGAGTATCTTTGAGAGTCTTTTCGAATGCCAGAGCACGCGTCTGTTTTGGAATAATGGCTTCTGCAACTGGTTTGTACGCATTTCCTGTAACTGGACGTTCACTGACAATAAGATGGGTTTTCTGGCTTACGATGAGTATCTTGGTCTCATCATCAGTGTGTGGCAATCAGCAGAAGGTACGTATGTTTTGTTTTCTGAAGTTAAATGCGATAAAACTTGATAACATGGATAATACGCTGTCAGAGATCACCGGTAAATGGTAACCTTCTCCTAAAGGTAAACAGAATACACTGTTTCCAAAGTAGTTTCAATATGTACTACACAAAATAGTTTTTATATATAAAAAGGCGCTCGATTCGCTTGACTCGTAGTATAAAATGAAGTTATATTTCTCCTACGATGTACCGTATTATACATTAATCAATGTGTACTTGCGTTTTAATTTATGAGAAAAAATACTTTAAGAACGTATACAACATGCTGTCTTTATGCATCCAGAAAAGCTTCAGGTAGAATTGTTGAGTATATTTGTACTATAAATTTCTATGTCATATGTAAGAATAAGAGTATAAATTATAATGTACAGCCTAGATTTTGAATGAGTGTAAGAGTAACCATTTTGTTCAACTTTTGAGCTGGTCTCACTTTTAACGTATCACCGATTATTAATAGACAATAACACTAATACTCGTATTTCACCACAAAATATAAATTTTCTCACTGCATCATGCAAGTGCCATATATATATATATATATATATATATATATATATATATATTGAAATTGTCCTTTACTATTAATATTGTCATAAAGCAGTATACCTATTTGATAACTCTACTTGACCCACAACAGGGTGTGTACGCATGCGAAAATACAAACACACACACAGACACACACACCTTATTGCCAGTAACCATACTTTTGTCACGGTAATCTTAATGAAATACACAAATGTGTGTAAACTATATAACTGTTTGTCTCACAGTTACTTGAATGCAAAGAGACTATTAAATACCTGCGTAGTTAGTGGCTCTAATAGTTGTCGTGATGATGATGATGATGATGATTGATGTTTTACGGCCACTTTTGTGCACACGATAGGCTAAATGGGCCGAGCGACCTCCAAAGGTAATTAAGCGAAGTCAACGATGAAACATCCTTCAGGTAAACCCGCGACGAGATTCGAACTCGGGTGGTAGTGATCTGTGATCCAACGCGCCAAAGTAAATGCAAAAAGGGATTTGAACTGGATTATGGAATTCAATCTGTTTTACAGACAACAATAGAAATACGCATTAATTCGGTAAGGTGGTCATTTTGTATTTAGCAGACCACTGATAATTCTCTATCAGTCAGAGTTACATCATTTAGTGCTGGATGAGGATAAATCTCGTTATAAACTCTGTCTGCCATAACCAAAGTATCGATCGTATATGGTGAATTAGATGATATCTTCTTCAGTTTTCCACCGTCTTCCGTTCGGATAAGATAATAAAAGTTATCTGTTGGGAGTTCAGAGGTCAGCATTCATTGTCCTTTATATCGAACATTAAAGTGGCGCCAGTTCATCGATCAAATGCGTTCATCCTTCCTCCTCTCCTATCACTCGGAGACGAGCTCCGATGGTAGTAAGAAACCCCGTTTTAAGGTCGTTAGGTACGATTTTGGTGGTTGGGTTGATGCCTGCCGGGATAAGCATCAAGCTACCCAAAGCTGTTAATGAAGAAAGCCGACCAAGTTGAAAGAAGCGATAACAGCAAACGGACTCGATCACTGCTCGAATGTAGGATTCAATTATAGAATATCCAGATTACATCAGCTCATCCGTCATTCATCGGCCGTGACGTGTTCGACTCGAGTACTGGAAATTATCCCGACTTCGTTGGGCACTCGATTTCTTCTCCATAGAAAAACGGTGGCAAAATGTGGAGACCCCATTGTGTTTCTCCTTCTGGCCAATCTGCAGTCATATTATACATTAACAACTGACTTCCCGTCTCTGGTTTGTTCTGTGGAAAAGCTTATAATAGTTTGTTCGCGTCCGTGTCTGAACCAAAGGCTTTAAAAAGGCCTCGGCTCATTTAATATCTATTTTATTTTATCAGAAATTCTCAATGGGTGACCAAATAAAGTTTCGGTTATCATCTTAATGTTGCAGCAAATGAAACGAACTACACACATTTCCATTGGACTTACCAAAGTGTGTTGTGTCCAGGTTTCTGAAAAACTTCTTACTTTATGAAAACTAAATTATCTATGCGTTTATTATACTCCTTATATATGGCGGTGGACGTAGATTGTAACAACTACCCGATATTGACAGCATAAAATTATAAAGATATATAAAAATCTTAAAATCATGGTTTTCGGTCTGGTTAGTTGGCACCAAATTATTGCTCGTTGGTATTTTAGTAAATGGATGTTATCTGTGATTGATTTCAAAGTAATTTGAACTGGTGGGATAGCTGTTACTAAATTAACTTAATAGTTCTTGTTAGAAGTATTATGATACACTGGGCTTCCTACATCGATAAACACGGGAAGATAACATTTTATTAAACACGGTTATATAACACAGTAACCATGTATTTAATAGCTATCGCCTGAAAGTCGGTTACACAAGCGACTGTTGTTTGGTTATAACAAAATGCTCAGACCACTCGAAGGAAAGAATACCACGACAGTACACTTCAGTGTCATGCTTAACGACATCAATGAGATCAGAGAAGGCACACTAGAAGCGGTTATGAAGGCCAGTGTCTGGGTATCCATGGTCAGTATAACAAGGAAAAGAAAAACTGAACCTGTCTAAGATAAATAGCACCTATCATAACTGAGACATTAGCGTTGCATCACTTCTATGATGAATTTATGAGTAACTAAATAGGATGTTTCATTTTTAACCATTTAAAAAAGAATACCCTGTTTTTTTTGTCTTTTCAGCATTGGAAGGATGAACGGTTAGCCTGGTCCATGGGACAGTATCCAGTAGAGACAATTGTCATAGATCCGAATAAAATCTGGAGACCGGATATCCGTTTATATAATAAGTATGAATTTAATGATAATATTAACGCAATATGTTTGCCTCACACACAAAAATACGCCCCACAAACACACGGCTACATCCACACGCTAACACAAGGAAACACAGCCGTTTCCATGTCGAATAGACGTGGAAACAAACGCCAAAGAAATGGAACGTGGACCGTCAAAGAGAGTTTAATGGGACAGTTCACCCTCAGATAATATTACTTAAATATGTAATGCTTATAACAGTAAACAAAAATTTAACAATAATAATCACGAACTATACCGAATATCATAGATATAAGGACATAGTCCAACTTACTTGACGGCCACCATTACGAATGCACCGGATGCCAGATTCGAAGGCGGGAAGGAGAAAAGTCAAATGTTCTGACGTCAGCTGGGCCAGGATTACACAGAGTTCACATAGACACCAGTTAGCATTGCCGGTTCTCCTCGCACTTTATTTAATTATTTCAAGACCATCGAAATCATCTTAATCTTGTAATGGTTATTCTGGCTCAAACTAATATGGATAAATGTCAGTCGTGATGTAAATTTAGCGAGATTACTACGTTTTATTCCGGAATTATTCTTGGCTAACACTTGTTTAAATCGGTTATACAGTCTTCCAGTCAAATTGCCTGGTTCAAGTGACGTCAGCATTCTGGAGCTTCCGGTCTGCGTCAAGCTTCAAAATAACGGCGGCCACAGGCCATTAATAGTTGATTAATCAGCACTTTGAACTGGAATATTTAATATGTGGGTGATCGTTTTCACATTTTGATATAATTTATGATATTTGTGAATATAGCTGTATTAGTCATGAAAGTTTTAAATGAAGATGAACTGTTCCTTTAACACACACACACACAGAGAGAGGGGGGGGGAGACAGACAGAGAGAACACTGACAATATTTATATTAAGTGATATATTATGTTTCAGCCTTGATCCTAAGATCAGGATGGACGACAAAGTCAAAGCTCTACTGTACCACGATGGTAGCATCCGGTACGACGTGCCGATGTGGCTCATTGTACATTGCTTATCGGCCTCGAGTACCGAGCGCCACATGGGAGTGTCCTTTCCGATTTGGTTCGTGGGTCTACCACGGCTATCAGCTCGATATCTACATCCACGATGAAGGCATGGATCTATCGCAGTATGCCGACAGAGTGTGGGGCATCAGCGGGAACCAAAGCAGTCGTAAAGCCATAACCAAGAAGTGTTGCCGGGAGCCTTGGCCCGAGATCAAGTATATACTGAGATTAATACGACGCTAAATGCACTCCTGTAAAGGTCTAAGTCCGTCGCCTTTTAGTGGAAATGTAAATAAATCTAAAGATCGGAAGCGGCGATCTTGGTCGGGGTGTAAACAGATCTCCACTGCATTTCGCATGATCCAACCATTGCCCCACTCCTGAAGGAACCCACGACTACTCAGTTTTAAAAGTGCATTACTTGTATTGTTGACCATTCGTGAATGAGGAGTGGGGTACTTTCAAAGATGACCCCGAAGTTATGTAATCTCATGGAGTAAGTTAGTGTTTTATAAAGGTTCATAATGGTTGTATCTAGATCAGATGTATTTATCTGATAAAAGTGGTGTACTTAGTACCTTTTGACTGAAATCTCAGTATTTATGTGTTTTGACTGACATACAATCAGTTTGTATACGCCATAGTTTCAACGCTAAGTAGTGCATGGTGTGTTTAAAAAAAAGATGCCTACGTTCTGTTACAGAACGCGCCGTAGATTTTTAAATGTTTATAGCTGTTTAGATACTAATATGACGTATGTTTAAACTTTATCAAGTTGTTTGTTTTGTTTTATCAATACAGTAATTATTGGTCCGATAAACTTAAACGCAGTCCCTACATCAGCAGGGTCTGGATCTACTTCTTGCGTCCTCTCTTTCCGTTTTCTCTTTCCTTGTGGGTTCCATGTTAGGGTCTGCCTGGTGATAGTTGATGCTGGTTTCTGGAGTGTGTGACCAATCCACCCCCATCTCTGGACAGTAAGTCATAGCTTTAATTAGATACATCTGGGTGGCGGGGGGGTACTTCTGGTTTGATAGGAGTCAGAGCACAACGTCATGTAATCTTACAACTACTTCTAGGATTTGTTAATAAAATTGATCGATAAAATACGTAATTATTTTTTTATCAAGAATATAGAAGCAACAAAGACATTTGGTTTACTGTAATTTTTGTTTTATACGTAAATCGTTTCCATAAATAAAGCACAATAAATAACAGTCTACCCAAAATAATATCATATCATGTTGATCATTGAACTTGAATTCATTTGAAGATAAACAGATAAATTCATTTAAAAATAAATTTTTAAAAATCATAATAAACCTAAACATTATAACTACTACTGAAAAGTTTAGAGGCTAATCTTTAAAATGAACATCAATTACATAGGGCTAAACCCAGGTACTAAGTGATGACTTGGCGCATCCTTATGGCAAGATTGGTCATTGTCTGTCTTCCATCATTCATCAAGTGTTTCAGCTTCATCATAGAAGAAGCAGCACTGGATAAGATATTACGAATCACCTGGAATGAGAAAATATCTGAAATATCTCAAGACGTATTAAAACAACATCAAGTAGCTGTGATAAAAAGATAGTACATTATGACTGTATGCGCACTGACACAGATCTGCATGTTGACGTTATGAGCTATAATAATAAGGGTTGGCTTGTGAACACAGGTTGTTCTTCTTCTGCTAAAAAACATCAATTATCTACACATGTATTTGCATTTTAGATTATAGTTATATTATAAGAACTCCTTTCCTTAGGATACAACGAGATAGTTTACGTTTTGTAATAAACCTGGACTCTGGCTTATAGAGCTTTCCGATCTACTGTAATCAATCATAGTTACTTAGTGCGTGATAATCAATCTAATAAACCAATACAGAAATGTTCTCTAATGATCAACAATAAAAAGTTAACAAAATTAGAGGACGTATACAATTGAAATTTTTTAACGTTACATAAATTAATCTGGAAAATCAATTAGGAAATAAGTAGTGGAAAGAAAAAAAAGGTTAAAATCTTCATCACCTTAACTTTCTCATAACCAACATACCTCATCAATTTCACTGATGGTTCCCTGAAGGTGTGTTGCTATTTTCATTATATCTGCTGTAGTTTCCATAGAAGCTGACGTCAAGTTTATCAAGGCTACACAGACATACTCCAAGAACATATGGGCCTGTTACCAGTGATAGATTAAATAAAACTGCTATTTTGCAAACATGTGACTAATGACAATTATGATGATTAGATATGTGTTATTTAAAACAAATTTAGTATAATACATGAAATAATTCCACCAATACTACTCTTAATGTGTAAAAATCTTGAATTATCTTTGTTAACTACCTGATAAATAAGTTGAAATACTTGACCAAGAAAAAGCTTCTCAGTACCACAAGAGGGCAGTACAGGTAAATGATGACGATGCGGTGAAGGTAACAATAATGACTCCACTGTACGTTTGTTTCTAGATTTCTGTAAGAAAAATGCTAATAGTATTTGTTCATTTTATTCTGTCTGCTATATAGATGATGTGCATTAAACACAGACAAACACAAAGATGTTTGATCAAATACCTAATAATATAAAACAACATAGTGAGTAGGAAATGTTCATAATGTAGTTGAAAGGTGTACAATAAATATCACATTAAGGATATGCAATATTAGATAGATGCTAAAGCAAATAAAAATTTGTGTACTGTGTTAAAAACTGATTGTGTATCAACAAAAACCACTGACAGAAAAACAACAACAAATAATTAGCATTAATGGAAGCTGATAAAACTAACCACTATGAGACGAGCTAACTTTGTTGTCTCAGTATCTGCTATCACGGGATGCCATTTCTCTTTGTTGACATGATGATAAATGGCTTGATGGGACAAAAGGACAGGTAATAGCCAATCATGACAACTTGACAATGGCATAGTCTGAAATGTGACCATGTATGTGTGTATATATCTTTGAAATAATAAAAATGATTTATAACATTCTGTGCTAAATGATAACCATTTTCTAAAGAATATACTGAACTCTTATTTTACATTTAGTTAGATACTAAACACAAGTCAAAGATAGTTTTGTATCATAGCTTTTAAGTTAGTTAATTGTTTTTATAAGCACATTTATGATCACGTATTAAAATATTATGATGTTTTTGCTAGATTTCTTTACTGGAGAGATAGAAATTGAACTACCATGCATGTGTAAATGGAAATGAGATGTTGTTGTTTTATTGGAACTTTGTGAACACAGTAGTGTTTTTATCATGTGTTATGAGGCAGTTGTCATAAAAACAACTCACACTGAGACAGCTACATCTAATGTTAACATATCTTAACCTAAGCCCCCAAATAATCTAGAATATTACATGGATTCCATCAGACTTTGTTTACTGACATGTAAGAATACTATTACAGAATTGGTTCACATGTATTGATAAAATATAAAATCTCTTAATATATAAACAATAACTAAGCAAAGAAATCGATGACGATTATAATATAAAGCTTCCTACGCATGTTAAAAACAAATTTACAAAAATTATAACCCTCAGCTATCCTATTCGTAAGTAGGTATTTATTTCAACTGTCACACATGTATGAATAATAAACATATTTAGTGCAGCATTACAATGATAATTGTTTAGAGTAGGATGTATAAATATTTTGTACTGCTCATGCATGATTCTTGAATAGTTCATGATCTTTTCACCAGAGAAGGCCTGATCCTTGTACTATTAAGTGTGCTCCAATGTGTAGTGTGTTACATGTGCGTAATAATAACAATCTAATATTTTTTATAAGGGCTGTACTACTGCTACGCATCATCTTGACAACTGGTGCTGTTTCAAAACAGGACCATTCCATTTTTAAACCAGTATGGTTTTAAGAATGCCCACCCGTTTAGTAACCATGTGGCAATGAAATGTCGTATTGTTATTTCAAAATTTTCTGTATTATAGGCCAGTTAACTAGCAAAATGATATGTTGTTGTGAAAATTAAATTGAATTTAAATTAAATAGACCTCTCTCTCTCTCTCACTGTGTGTGTGTGTGTGTGTGTGCGTGCATGCGTGTGCGTGTGTGTGTGTGTGTATAAATAAATTATGAACAGTAAATTATTTTAAGTTTTTTAAATGGCCCTCTTCCTAATTCATTAATATTTAAATAAAATAGATTCACACATCTATAAAAATTATAACCAACATATCTCAAAATATATCCATCAGTAGTGAAACAATTAATCCATAAAAAGGAAATTTTATGTGGAATATTTGCATGGATGTAGGGAAACAAAATTTTACAGCTCCATATGCAGTTACAAAAATACCATCCTAACATGTAATTATCATCTAACTTAACTTTTATCCAACATTAAATAAGAATCCTACCTCAAAATGGTTAGAAGTTTGAAGGGAAACAAACAGCATCCAGTCAATGAGCTCAGACTGAATTGTTATTCTAAACGACTCCCACCGTTATGTGTACCAATCAGTTTAATAAACTAATATAGGCACAATATCATTAAAAAAAAAAACATTGAAAAGAGTCATTAAAAAAATTGGTTCTATATATTCTATACATCTTTTTTATTTTATGTAAAACAATTTCAACATCGTACATTTATCAAATTAAACCAGTACAGTGTTGAAAAGGAGATTGAAAGAAATATAATACTTGTATTGAAATCATGGCCCTGAAAAATAATAAATGTTAAACAAAAGTCAAATTATAACAGCACCTCCCCAGTACCTAACACTCACAGTACCTAATGCTGGTTGAACCTTATATTTTTGGTGACCTATTAGAGAGTACCGGTATCTTTTTTCAAAGCACACAGAACAATTACCCAATCCATATACATTTCACTAAATACTGTTTGTTAAGAACATTCTAGTTATTTTCTCCAGAACAATCATCTTAAAATAATGAAACTACTTATAATTACCTTAGCTTCAGATGTAGATTTTGGAACTGGAACAGAATGATGTGGTAGTTTAAAACACTGATAGCAGAAAAGCAGTCTACAATGGCATACTGTATCTGAAACATCTATGGTAGACCTTTTCTCTTCAGTATCTGCTGATGGTATGATTGGATTCTTTTCTTCTTTGTGACCCATATTGTTTCTCCTAATACACACAGTGCACACCAACTTTCTCAATACATATTCATGATTTCCATTACCTGCAATAACTGCAATAAACAATTTATTAAGATCCCAAAGTTAAAAGCATACAACTATAAAACCAAATTATGATAAAAAAGTTATGTGTAAATATTATTTGTTATAAATTTTAGTGTAATTAAGTTACCAATTCTAGTAAATGACGAACAACAACAACTGAATTTTAAGCATTACCAGTTTGTTTCCACTGCTGGTAGATGGCAGCATCAGTACAGTTAGCTGGCCAATGGGCTGGTTTCTTACATGAGAAACACCATGCATGGTGGCAGACACATTCTATTACAAGAGCTATGTCAAACATAGCTGAAATATGAAATTAAATAGAAGGTGGTATTAAAGCAATATGCCATATCCATAAAATGTTTTAATGGGTGATGTAATATCATTGTATTATATTAAATCAGTTAAACAATTTATCACTTAATAACAACAGGATGATAACATTATTTTATATTAGTAGTGAATCAGTTAATGGGTTGATTTAACTCCAGTAATATTGAACCTTTATTAATAAAACCACAGAAAGTATGCAAACTTATAATAAGAGAAAATATAAACAGTGAAGCTTTCATATCTACTTTAAGATGAGAGCACTTTAGTAAAGAATATATGGCTACATGAACTGACCATTTGCTGAAACCTTTACAGCATGATCACATTTATTTGCTGGGCACCACTTCCACTGAGGATGACTAGAAACAACATCATTGAGCTTCAACTGGAGAAGTCTGCAGTATTTGGTTAGTGACATAGCAAACAAGGTGACAACTGAGTCAAGAGTTACATTACAGTTGATTAACTGAAAAGAATCAATGAAAATTTGATGATATAAAAATAAATATGATCTAAAAGTAAATCTAGTTATATTATTTATCTTGTTGACCTGACATACATAAATTGTCATAACATGAGTGCAGTATTATTTAAAATTGAAATATATTAATTAAGATTCTTTAGCTTAAATTTTAATTCTGAAAAATGTATTTGTTATTAAATATATACTGCATTTTCAAAGACTACAGGTTCAGAATTAGACTAATGATATATAAATACCATATTTTAGTATGCTATCTTTCAAATTATACTTATGATATACATAACATAATTTGTTAGGCAATACTAATTATTTAATATAACTTTTTTGTTGTGTATTAATGCACCTTTAATAGTACAGAAATATGCCAATTTGGCTTGAATCATATTTTAGATTTCCACTCAACATCTACATTAAATTTATGGTTTAAATACTTATCTGCAGTTCAAAATAAACCAAGTAGATTAGTTTTACATTTGGTACAGAAAATATATTTAACAAATTCCACAAGAAACATAGTTCAGCTGATCTGATTAGTATCTGACATATTTCAGTTACTGGTATTTCAGCAGATACACTGTTTTTCACATAACACTAATTAGTCCCATTATTTCTATATAATATTATATTTAACAGAACCCATTATAGTTATTATATTAGTCTGAATTAAATTTAACACAATCAGAACATGCATAAACTATTCAGAGAGCAGGATTACATTATAACATTATTGTTCATTATAATTAAAATTTTACATTTATGAGGCATCATATGTATAAAATTTGTCATTGAGATTATTATGTTTATCTCACATAATAATTCATGTTTGCTGAGAAGACTGAGGTATGTAGAAGTTTTAAAAATACCAACATTTCTAACTATAACAATGATACATGTATGTACCAATGGCATGTTATTTTATGTCAACACATTATAGAATCAACTATTTACTGATAAATAAACAATGAAAGAATTTTTATAACAAGGATAATATAGTACAAGAATGTTCTAATTACTACATGTAAAGTACTGCAGTATCTTGTTAGTATTAAGTATGTACCTACAGGGCATGAGATCAGTGTATGCTCAGCAGTGTTTACTTCATGCACAACATGTTGATGTAAGCAATCATCACAAACAATATGACCACAAGATGGGGTGCAGATATATCTAACAGTCCACCGGCTACCAGCTATCTAGATATACAACATGAGCATATTGATTAATAATTAAAGAAAAGCTTAACATCAGCCAGACAACATTTAGATACTTCAACATGCTAGCTATTATTTAAATATGCTATGTTAAAAGTGTTTCAGAATACTAGTAATAGATATAATAATATAAATTCATGATGATGTATACAGCATCCCAATTAACATACTAGTAAGTTGCTTTTAGTTCGCTTACATCTTTAAACGTAAATAAACATGTTGCAGCTGACCCCAAAAGACATTTCAGGAATATTATAAAACACTCCTCATCCTTTTGGAGCTTTAATGTGGACATGCAGGCTACTTATTCTACACACTTGGAGCAGATACTTAAACAAATATGTTTTTTTTTTAGAAAAAAACTGGCAAACACTCTCATTAACATGACATTTTTTTATAGAAGCCTGTAACTTATTGGAAGAAAATACAAAGTTGCTGTCTTCATTAACATTTCAAATGTTTGAAAGATAACCTCATATGATAATATATATTATACATAAACTGAATGCAGGTAAAACTAAACCATTCTTAAAATCTTCATGGTTGCATGTGTTAGTGTATTGTTATGCAACTCACAATACTAAATAATATGTCACACAGCTATTATGGAACATATTTCGGTACTATTTTTTCCCTTAAATTTCCTGGCCTTAATGCAAGCTAGAATTCATCACTTAGTGGCTACATAAACTATTTTACTCACATCATCTTGTACATTTTTTATCAGTATAAAAGACAATATATTAAATACCTAAGTAGCTAGGGCTACTAATTAATAACACTACTTTTGATTACAACATTAAAAGAATATTCTATATCTAACACATTTATCACACCCTAATATAAACATATTTTCTAGATTGCTTGTGCATGTAGCTTGTATTTCACAGGATTTTTATACGACAGATACAGCCAAGACAATATCGGCCAAGATTCTTGACAGTTCATAGCTTGCATGGGTAATACAATTCCATAGTATATCATTCTACGTTATGCTTACGGCTTGTGATTAAAAATTAACAAAATTCACAATTCACTGAGTATACAATGTGATAAATATGTACAATATTGTTTTAAAAAATAAGTCCTCACTGGTAGATATGTATCAAAATAAGGCTCAAATAAAATACTGTCATACAGAAAAACAAATAGCTTGTAATAAATTATCTATATATGTTGCTTTGTAAAATCAATTAGACAATTTTAAACTCATGCACTCACCTCATCCAGCTTATACAGCATATTTGGATGCCTTTTCAAAGAATTAAAATCACCCTCAGTGATAATCATTTTGTAGCACTTCTGACACAAAACATAGGAATAGATATCCCTCTTGTGGGTGGAATCCATCACTTTCTGATTTAAGTTTGATTTGTCTGTAGTTTGGGCATCAGCTGTGCAATTAGCTTTAGCATTGTGCATACTGTTCAGCAAATTGTCTTCAGAATGTTTTCTAAGACTGGATAATGGAGCCACCTCTTTTAATGAAGGCCTCAGTTGGTCCATTTGAATAGTACTCTGTAAAATAGCCATAGTTAGTATTTACAACCTCATAACAAATGTCAAATTTATCTAATAGCAGTTCACAATCTAATTAAACCAAATTAGAGTAGCTCAATCATTTGAAGAAAAGGTTTTCTTGAACTATACAAAGAATTTAGCTTGAATTTTAAAATTAAAGGAATTGGCATAAAATTATCTGCAAAGTTTTTGCTATGTTCCAGATAAATATAATCATTTATCTTAAACTCATCTTAGGGAAGTGTCATTAACTGGGGGCAGCCATCAAGTGTAGGTTCTTTTGGACAGATAATCATTTTTTAGTATATAGTATTCTGGCAGTTAAATTTGGTTAATGTGATAATCAGTTGTAAAAATTTATTACACTTAATTAGGTTATATTTTGTATGTAACCACGCAATCTCATTACATGGAATGCATTATACTAAAGGATCAGTATATCTACAATCAAATACTATTACCTTAAACATGTTGTACGCATTATAGGCTGAGTGTACATGATAATGCCAATCAAACACAACTTGCAGCCAGTCATAATGTCTAATATGTAACAGTGTCGATCGAGTGTTTACGCTCACTGGAAGTTCTACATATGAAAACCTAACACCAAAGAATAAAAATAGTTAATATTCTAACAAGTTCAGAACATTTCCAAGAACTAGCAGAATTGTTGTTATTGAATATGTGTGCATACAATTCATGTGCCTATTTGTGTGTAATATATCTGGATCATTTTCTTATTAACTTAATTTCTCCTAAATATAATGGTTTCTGTATTTTTATTTCTCCATAATGATCATCCTTGTATTAGGACCAACACATGGAGATTCTATGCTGAACCAAATACATGGAATCACCAGTTTGAAAAAATTATATCTGTTTTCACAACGAGTAACTTCAAGTTCTAATTGAAAACATACCTGTTTTGATATTAATATCAATTGATTTTCTTTAATCATAATGCATGCTTTATACACTTAGTTTTAGGGGATTTGTTAAGTATAAACTCCCATTGCCATTGAACCAAATACGCTTTGCCCTGACAGCATGGTGGCATTATGATGTATATAATGGCTAACACAAAATGAAATATTTAATCATAATGTACTAGTAGATAACGTAACTTTTAATCCAACCTACCATTCAAGTGTCATGACTTTGTAAACTTCTACAAAATATTCCACCAACTTGGCAACTGGATATACGTGGTAGCTTCTTATCTTCGACTCCAGACGTTGATAAAGTTCTTGTTTGCCTTTAGCATCAAAGTCGCATTTAAACTGGACTCTGTCATAAAAGATACCAAAGATTTTAATGTCATCATCATCATCATCATCATCATCATCCACATACCAAAGTTTCTTTACACTGTTCAGAATGTACTAATCATACTGACAATAAAAGACAATATTAATATTATTTTATATTAGCGATCCACACTATCAACAATCTCTTCCAAGGAGAGTCCATCACCTAGGCACTAATATTAACAAAGATTTACTTAATAATATTCACATCAAAGCATATATTTTTTATTTATGATACTGTTCTGTTTAGTTTATAAAAAAAAATTTGATTTAGATACTCCTTTATTTTCTTGGCTTCATAATAAATATGAAGCACATTATTTCTTGATTGTGAAATTAATTCCTCGCATAATGTATTTCGCTGCAGCCAGATATTTATTTGCAGCTAAACAAAACTAGAGGCTGAAGGATTATGATCATTACTATCTTAGCTGTTGTATTTCATATATCAGTGGCCTAAGCTAACATTATATTATCAATATAATAAATTAAATGCTATAGATACTGTCAATATGTCATAGAAAATTAAATATACAAAATTTATTATCATCATCATTAGGTTAAATTAAATAAAGCAATTTAACACAGAGAAAGGTGTAAATGACAGGGATCATTAATATAAGATACTCTTTAAATCACATGTAACTTACATCACTTTTTCATGTGGTATTCTTTGTCTTTCAGACTTATTATCAGTTTCTGGATCAGGAAATTTCACTTTAGTCTCCTCTATTAGCAGAATGGCATGCATATTCATGAAGGAGAGGTCTGAGCTCACTAGTTCTATTCCTTGGCTTCCAGTTCTGTGTTTTCTTATCTCAGACACCATGCCAGATGCATTAATACAGAATCTTCTTGGATGACCTCGACTTTCCTCATACATGGCACCATATTTGTGTTGCAGGTACTGACTCTGTAATGTAGCTGACTTGACCATCACCAGGAATCCTCGATGCAAGAGTACTTTGCTGATATTGTTTGGAGCATTCTCAATAAAACTCGCAAGATTCACTTTCTTCTTATAATGTTTCTTTTGTTTCTTTCTCAATGTTCTCACCTTCATTCCTGAAGCTACTTGGTGATAATTCTTTTCTCTGGGTGTCCTAAAATTTGATGTTTTCACACTTACGGGTTTTGTAGACATCACGTTATGTAACAACATATTGTCTGAATGCACAGAACACTGCCCAGTTTTACACTGAATCACCTGAATCTCAGCATTTTCTTGGAAATTAACTGGATCCAAGAGAGACTGTATAACCCTCCACAATGAGACATTTACCTCATGCTTTGGTTTATTCTTCATTTTGTTATTTAACTGAACTAACGTCTGATCAAAAACTTCACTACTGACTCCTCTTTTCATCTTGTTTTTGTCTTGGATTCTGTGATTTCTTGGAGCACTCGATTCAACCTTAACTTGTATTAGAGGCTTGTCACTAGGCAATTCCATGAGGTGAGACATTTCATTCACCTTATCACCTCTAAACCTTAATATTTTCATCTCGTCTAATTTACTGGTCATTGTTAACCTGCTTTGATCTGGAATATCCACTTCTAGAAGTGGATCTGTTAGAAAAAAGTGATGGCTACTTTCATTTATTTCATGACCTTCATGTGTCTTTTCCTGCTGATGTGACTGGTGTAATATATTATCACAATTACTCCGCAGGTATTTATCTTTCTTGTACTGATATTCTTTAGAGCACTGCTCCTTATCTGATTTTCTCATTAACAACTGCTGTAATGGAGACATGGTGTCAACATTCTCCCCCACATTATGATTCTTTTCTTCTCCTATATTCTGTAGCTGCATTGAACAATCAGCATCTCCTGTAACATCTTTGGAGTGATCTGTATGTGACCTTGATAATCTCTGATTCCATGAATGCTGAATTTTTTCAATCCCCAACAAGGCTTTCACATTGGCAAAGGTCTTCTGGCTGATGAGATGAATGCCCCGTACTGTGGATAATTTGCCATATTGGTCACCTAAATGTGTCACAATTGAATCTTTGGATTTCTTCTTAAACCCTTTAACTCTGTCAAAAATAATTCGAATGCAAAACCATCAATAAAAACAATAATAATAAATACAAGCAAAATTGAATTTGTGTGATAAAGGTTGAAATTGTTGAAACATATTTTATTAGCATATCTTAAATACTGTCTAAAGGTTCCAGGTAAATGTTCTTGCAGCATGTCAAAATTATGGTGTTAAAATTTGTATGAAATTTCCATATAATGTAATGTACTGTTCGAAAAGAAGTTACTTAAGGTCTAAACATAACCTGTATTGGTTCTAATTATTCATAGTACAATGTAAACTCAAATTACTGTTTAAACCCTTTTCATTTCATAAATTTTAGAAGAAAATCTCATGATAAATAAATAAGATAACTTATACTTCAGATCAGTTGCATAGAGTGCTATTCTAGGTCAGCTGTATCATTTAAAAATATTTCCCTAACTTGCTCTTCTTGTCTGAGTTCAGTAAAATGTGTCTGCTTTAAATCAGCTTTTGACAAAGAAATGCAACATCACAGAAATTGTTCATTAAAAGTGTATTGATCATCGGTCACTTTCATTACTAACAATTTCTTTGTTAGATGTATGTCACTTTTGTTCAATTTTTGTAACACTTTTGTATCCAAATTAAATACAGTAAAAGATAAATGATACATGTTTGTCATTTTACATTAGATCACATTTGTTGTTATTTTCATATTTTCTTAGAAAACTATATCATTCCTTGGCACATCATTTTATTTTATATTATAAAATTTTGGATGCAAGAAATGACATTTCATAAATAGATTGGGCAGGTCAGGTTTTTTTTGGGGGTACGTGTATGCTGAAATATGTTTGTAGAGAATAACTGACCTGAAACATATTTTATATGGCTCTGCTTCAGATGTCTCTATATTGTAACCAATTAATCCATGTTTTATTAATGGCCAAACTTCAATACACTGAACATGAATATCATACACTGAACTAACCTCGGTGTGACTTGTAAGTGGAAAACTGCTTATTTATAGCAGCATTGTCTCTGTACACATCGAGGTAAACAGAAAATGGCTCTCTAAATATGGAAAACCAACAAAACAATTATTATTTAAAAAAAACAGTCAAACATGTAACAAATAGGATGATCAGAATTCCAGATAAGACACTACTAAAGCTAAATTGGCAATTCTATTGCTAGAAGATAAGATTAACGTGTTTTTATATTTATGTCCATCATTGTACCTAAAAGTTCTACTACATCAATCACTACAGGTAAGACGTTCTATGATTAAGCTGACAACTTTATCAAA
This sequence comes from Paralvinella palmiformis, assembly GCA_025642065.1. Classification (NCBI taxonomy): domain Eukaryota; kingdom Metazoa; phylum Annelida; class Polychaeta; order Terebellida; family Alvinellidae; genus Paralvinella; species Paralvinella palmiformis. The sequence continues at coordinate 583,989 of JAODUP010000081.1, read as the reverse complement.
TAAATAGCAAATAAAAGTCAATTTCTTAAAAACACAGATTTGCATAAATTTCAAGCATTTTGGAGATACTGAGTATAATAAATATTAAGATTAATATAAGCAGAACTATTGATTTGTTTTTTCTCTCTCATTGGACTAAATTGACACCTTTAAATTATGAATACTGACCCAACTTCAGAAGCGAACAACAGGTGACGATCTTTATCTGGCAGCTTCTTCTTCTTCCTGTTTAAGTTTCCCTTTCTCTGTATACCTCGATAATGCTCATTGTGCAATGCGTATTGTTTCCACGAGGTCTTGGAATCATCCACGGTGTCATGTTTATGGTCGAGGTAATCATACTGATGTACTGATGTTTTACATTTGTGTGATTTCTTATAGGTGATTTTAAATGGGAAGATTTCAGTCACATCTGGTGTTGACAGATGGGGCCACAAGTTTGGTAAGTCAAAGGTATCTAGATGGTGCAGGATTTCCCAACACTTGTGCTTGTCCAAAGAAAACTCCACATCAAGATCAGGGAAGTAGGAAAACGTGGTCAGCATGCGATACAAACTGATCAGATATTGCACATAATCATTGTTGTACATGTATAACTTCACAGCTGTTAGTTCATTAAGTTTATCTTTAATTTCATTTTGAGCAGCTTCCAGATTTTTGACGGATACCACTGCAGATGATTTTGATGTGATCGCATGTAGAGCTGCTGATCGTAGCGTATTTCCTGTGTTAAAGCCATGTTTACTTCTCTTTTGCACCATGTCAAAACAAATATCCTATGATGAAAACTAACTGAGGGTTTTTGTTATATATCTCACCATACTGTAAATAGATAAAGTAGAATGGTATTATTAAACACACACACGCATGCATGCATGCACACACACACACACACTCTCTCTCTCTTTCAGAATATGTCTAAATAATATTTAGATGTATAGTATTTGTCATGATACTGGTATGTAGTGTGTGTGTGTGTGTGTGTGTGTGTGTGTGTGTGTGTGTGTGTGTGTGTGTGTGTGTGTGTGTGATGTTACGACACATATGGAGAGGCACAGGCACAAAACATCAACAACTCTAAAGCTCCGTTGATAGCTCTACCTCAATAAACTTAAATCTAAATAAACTATACATACATCAAAATAAATATGCATGTATTATTTCTTGTTCTAAAATAAACTTTTGGTATGGTTTTCTATTTGTAACAATTCCCAGTTGATATGGATCATGGCTAGCAATCTTTTCAAGGTGATACATAATTGAACATAGCTGAATTATGAATCCCAGTGGTAAAAAAAACCCACTCCCTCACAAAACAAAATCTGAAAAACATTCTAAAGTAAGAAAAAATAGGAAACACAAGGAAAACAAAATCATGTGGAAACCTCCAAATGTCATTTATTTAATTTATTTTTAAATTAATTTCATACACAGTCAGTGATAAATAACAAAGAAATATGATAATCAAAAGCATAGGCCAGATTATGTAAAAACGTAAATTGATTATGAGCAATCATCAATTTGCCAGTTATGTTAAGATATCGGGAACATGTTTTTGCAATGTTAAAATCGTTCAACCTATATATTGTGTACATATTAGATGAAACACCCTTCAAATATAACCCTACTGGGGTTTGAACCTAGGTTTGAAACATTTGGCTACCTGCTTTACTAGTTATGTCATTCATATGTCCAGAAGATTCAAGGTGATGAATGGCTTGTTAGTCAGCCAGATACATTAGTAAACAATTAATAAGGGTGAATCTGCTTTTTACATAACTTCATAATGATTAAAACAAACACTGATACAATTAGTGAGAAGTATAAATCATATTATTACTTGAATATTGGTATAAAATTCAAGTCATATTGTAGTCATGCATTGTGCAGCTAAAGTGCTTACTAAACACAGGATAAAATACATCTATATATCCAGATAAAATTTTGATAATCATCAAAAGGGATTTAGTGGGTCACTATGACATGACATTTCTCTGATCAAAAGACTACACATGGTGTTTGAATTAAAAATATGCCCCCTCCCTCTCTATGATTTTTTATGTTAACTGTCAAAAGTAGATCTGGACATGTCATAGACAAAACCTTTATATAACTTGAAAGTCTCAATCATATCTCCATTAAATATTTCCAAGAGCTGAAATTGTCTCAATCTATTTGGGTCACTCAATATATCATGAAATTGGGCATCATATTGATTGTCACATTGTGTGCATTTGTACATCTTTCAGGGTGGTGATATATATTTCTCCCAGTGTGAAGACCACACCATATTGATATAATCAACTTGGGGTCTCACCAACAATTTGTACCATATAAGTTCTCTATATCGAGGTGGATAAATGATCTCCTAATCAGCCTTATCATACCTGATTACCTTTGTTTTCCTTACTAATTATATTCAAACCTCATAGTTCATTAGTTCTGAGTGAGTAATTGAGTGAGTGAATGGTTTCTGTGGTACTGGTCGCACCTGAGACATTGCACAAACACAGGTATGAGTTGGATTTGAACAAATAGCCTGGAGATTTTCATTGCAATTTTCTATTGCACTATCAGGGCACCTTTATTCATTATTTGTGTAATGTGTAGATGGCATGATACTTTGATAGACATGTATATAGATATCTAGCATCATGCAGCTTGACATATGTCTAAAAAAAAAATATATTTACCTTTAGAGAATAGACTATACAATTATATCATTTCCAAACAAGTCAAATCTGATATTGTAAAGAGTTATTCAAGCTATGTAAATTGTGCAAATCCCTATTGTCATCATTGCACTGGTTCTTAATCTGTCCTGTGGTCACTGATCTCATTCTGATAAACTTATTCTATGATATGGTTGAGGCTCCTTTGGTGATTTTTTCCTTGCTGCAAACATTCATCTTACATACATCTACACTCACACACAGAACTCTAAACTCAACTACATTATAATATTTTGTATGTACACGTATATGTGTTTATGCTGTATGTGCATATGTATATATATATATATATATATATATATATATATATATATATATATATATATGTGTGTGTATGTGCAGGTGTGCATATATGTGTAAGGATATGTACATACATACACCCTAGGGCGCCACAGTAAGACAACCCTTAGGCTATGTGGTTGCTCGGGTAACTGGTAGAATTATATACTGAAAATAGATCCAAAAATGTATGTAATGTCTGCAATATTTTTCTTATGTGATGTATATTATATATCATGTTATCCTAAATAAATTATCTATCTATCTATCTATAATACCAATAGTACTGATGCAGCAATAATAATATAACCTCTCATTACTATGTCAGTATATAATAGTGTCATCTCAACAAGATGAATCCAAAATGGATGAATCAGAAAAATATCTCAACAAGACTAACTCAACAAGATGAGTTCTCATAATTTAGGGTTAGGGTTACAGCAAGGGTGAGGGTTATTATGATAGAATATTTGACTATATAATTTTTTAAAGAAATTCATCCAGATGAGTTTTGTCTTGTTGGGATTCTCTAAAAGTTTACTCATCCATTTGAGACTAATCTTGTTGGATCTCAATCATGGTCACTTCTGTATGCATGAGGACAATTAGTTGGTAGAATGTCAGGTTGTGGCAACGAAACTTGGAGTTGAGCCAAAAGTGCCATCCTTCAACATCATTGTTGGTGCTGATGGTTCTGTTAAAAATGAATCACACTTCTGAGGGCTAGGTCTTGCTGTAGATCTAGGTTGTCTGTATGTAGTTAAGCAGTTTGCTAAGTAGAGTAGGCATTGGTGTGACAGGTGCATCCATGGCAATGATGATTGTGAACATTGGAGTGATTCGGCAACTGGCAGCATAGCACCTGTTCCGATAACGTCTGGTCATTACACATCCATGAGAGTATCATCTCTTCATTACTTGCTTCATAGTACCAAAGACCATATAGAATATGATTTTTGGTAGTACTGCTCTGTTGTAATGTTTGTGCCACAAGGAATGAGACACCACCTGCCACAGTAATTTGTTCAACGACACATGATAAAACCACACTGTCACAGTGAACACAATCTATATTTATTAAGTGGGGCAGCATACGGCGCCTATAGTCCGATGGGCCGATATGTCAATGGGGCGAAGCGTTTAGTACTCGATACAGGCTAGCTATAGTATATCAGTTGTTTGCGGGTTGCCTATTACTCAGTAAAGCGGATCACACTGAAGATAAGTGTCTGCATTTTCGTGTATAATCCGTGTTTCATGATCATAGATCATGAAACGAAATATATCAATAAAAAAGCTTTTCCCTAGCCTAGAACTATCATCGTTGCTTTCAGGTTTCATGTTTTGTATCAGTTTTTTATACCTTAGACTATGCAATTAAGTCTTAGAGTTTTAACAGTCATACATGATTATATTTCTGACAAGTCTACTCACATCAAACTGGGTCAGAAGTACACGGCTGATTTTAATATTAGGTTTACAGCAACATCATATATGTAATTAAATGACAAATCATGTCAAATGAGTTAGATCTAAATATATTAATATTACACTTAGTTGAACGATTTTTTACTCTAATCAGAAAATTACACTTACTCATGTTATGCTTTTTAATCTATCCTTTTCATAATCACTACCTTAATCATATCAGCTACTTCAGGCTAAAATGCCTATATAAAGAGATGATCAACAAACTGCTTACCAGACGAAATGCATTTGTTTACTATTGCATAGAGACAAAATAAGCACTTTCATTCACAAGATGGCGCCACAATCGAACAACAATTTATTTCGACCAGCAACTAATGATCTTACTCATACTCACTCATACTCACCCGGTACTGATTTTAGTTAGGCTACATAGCCTGTATCAGGTCGAGGCCTTTCTAAATTTGACTTGTTCAAATTATACGCCTCATGTACCGAATGTTGGCTATATTTATACTGCCGCCAATGACTAACCAGTCCGTTTTAAATGCATTTAGTGAGGGTGCACTAACCACTTCAGCAGGCAAAATATTCCTTGAGTTTAAAATATTGTTGCCTGATATTTTTCATTGATCTTTCTTTCTTTAACTTCAAACTGTGACCCCTAGTGAATGATTTATCTGGTTTGATGTACTCAGCATTTACGGCGTATATTCCAGTCATGTGTTTATATGTCTCTATCATGTCACCTCTAGCTCGTCTATAGTAGAGGCTGGGTAGATCTAGGACAGTAATTCTCTCAACATAAGACAGGTCCCTCAATGCCGGGGCTAGTTTTGTTGCTCGACGTTGGGCATTCTCCAACAGTTCACAGTCTTTTTTTAATACTGGTCACCAGGCAGTGTTCCCATATTCGAGATGTGGCCTAACAAGAGAGGTGTACAAAGTCTTCACTGTTGCATTATCAAGGTACACATATGATCTTCTGATCAGGCCTAATAGTTTGTTAGCCATATTTACCTTTTTTCACAGTGCATACTGAATGTCAACTTGGTGTCAACATACATACCAAGATCCTTTTCCAGTTCTGTGGTCTGTAAGTTAACCTGGACTGCCTCTTTTGTGCATGTGATACTCTATGCGTTTATTGCTGCTACCAAGATGCATAACTTCACATTTTTCTGCATTAAACCTCAGCTGCCATATGTTAGACCATTATTCCAGGGCATCCATGCCGTCTTGTAATAGCTGAGTTTGTTCTGGGTTGTTCACTGTTCTAAAAATATTTGTGTCATCAGCAAACATCTGTATGCTTGAGTGGACCACCTCTGGCATGTCGTTAATGAAACAGATAAATAGCAATGGCTCCAACCCAACACACTACTTTGAGGGACTCCACTCAGAACAAGCGCTACCAGTGACTTCATGCCAGTGACTACTACTTGCTGATTTCTTTGAAATAAAAAGTCCTCTATCCATTTACACATTTTACCTGATATGCCATATCCTTTGATTTTCATCAAGAGTCGCTGATGCGGAACAGAGTCGAATGCTTTTGAAAAATCAAGATACACAACATCCATATTATTTCCCATGTCCAATGCTTCTGTCCATTTGTCCAGGACTGCCAACAGTTGAGTGACACAAGAGCGACCTTTGATGAAACCATGTTGGCATTGTGTGAGGAGTTGGTTTTCAGCCATATGATGTATGATACGATCCCTGATGATCGACTCTAGAGTTACAGATGACTGATGTTAGGCTTACTGGTCTGTAGTTTCCATCTTCTAGCCAACTGGTATTTTCCCCAGATCAAGAGACTGTCTGAAGATCAGGTATAGTGGTTCAGCTATAATTTCTTGTAGTTCTTTTAGTACTCTGTTATGTATGGTCTTAAATCCTTTGGAAAGACACAATCGTTCAGCTAAAATACTAGTCTCAGTCTCCGTGTAAAATGAAATAATTTGCTGAAAGATTTCCAGTATTTATTGTTAGTGAAAAGTTGCCATCCCAATATTAACAGTGGGCGCCATAGCTGTTTCTAACCCGAGACCGCAGTTGGTAACCGATGCAATGCATTTCGCCTGGATCGGCCTATTGACAATAACGAACAATAACCGCCTCTATGGCATAGTGGGTAAGATCTTGGAACTTTCTTACTCATGATCATGCTGTGCGGGAGGTCGGTGTTTCGAATCCCAGCCGTAGCATTATAGTTAATAGTTGGAGTTTTTCATCCACCCAGACAACTGGCAAGGTTTTCTCCGCCGTAAGTGTCATCTATTGTAAATTCTAAATTTATTTAGAATTAGCCCCTGCAGTGAAGCTGTAAATTACAGATCATTTGAGGTAGCTAAGCTGCGTTAAGTAACTGCCATTAATTATTATTATAATACAAAAATGTTTATGAAATTTGTTGTATTTCATATTTGTCTATATATATATATATATATATATATATATATATATATATATATATATATATATATATCAGACATGGGGTCAATTCAATTCCGGAATTGGAATTGATGGATTATTTAAAACAAATGGAATTGAATTGAGAAATTTTGAATTGAATTATTTTAAAAACATGAGTGTTACCAATACACTGGAACCATAATGATCCATAACTTCGGTTCCATATATATATATATATATATATATATATATATATATATATATATATATATTATATATATATATATATATATATATATATATATTAGGCTGTGTCAGTAAGCGACAGCCTGAGGTAAATCCCCAAACTACAGAAACAAATCGTTTTGGTTTTGTTGTTCGGGGAGAATCCCCAGGCTGTCGCTTATTCGGCACAGCCTCTATGTTGGAGTGGTTGAGAAACCTCCTCCCCCCCACTCACAGGGGAGCAGTACGGGACGATGGAGCCGAAATACCCTGAGGGTGGTCACTGCCAGAGCGTTTTACGCCTAGGAGCCTGTTTCCAGACCTAACTATTTTAATAACCGGCCTTTGGAGATATTTTGGAACTTAACGTTGTCAATAGTTTAATACCCAGCAGGGTTGTGAAAGTAAACACGGGATCTGACCCCTGCTGGATGGAACTAAGCAAAAACATCCATCAAGGCTCCTACTAGGACAAAAAAAAAAAAAAAAAAAATATGGCATGAATATAGTTGAGCAATACCCTAACGATTTTGACACGAACATACATAGCTGCTGGGGTTTTTTTTTTACTGCCAGAGCGTTTTACGTCTACTATAGCATGTCCCCAGACCTAACTGTTTTAATAACCGGCCTTTTGAGATATTTTGTAAACTTACCATATGTCAATAGTTTAATACCCAGCAGGGTTGTGAAAGTAAACACGGGATCTGACCCCTGCTGGATGGAACTAAGCAAAAACATTCGTTTCAAGGCTCCTATTGGACATTGGAATATAAACGAATCTTTGATGATTACAAAATACACCTTTACATGGCGCTATTTTTTACCACGTTAACACTTAGATGTGTGTTACAATATACTGGAACCAATGATCCAGAACTTTGGTTCCATATATATATATATATATATATATATATATATATATAATATATATATATAAAAGAATTAATACTACTCATGGAAAAGAGTATTAAAAAAGAATCGAGAATAAAAATGGAATTGGAATTGAAAAATTTGGAATTGGAATTGACCAAATGGAATTGAGTGGAATTGGAATTGACAAAATGTGTGTGTGTGTGTGTGTGTGTGTGTGTGTGTGTGTGTGTGTGTGTGTGTGTGTGTGTGTGTGTGTGTGTGTGTGTGTGTGTGTGTGTGTGTGTGTGTGTGTGTGTGTGTGTGTGTGTGTGGCCGGGTATAACATATAGCTGGCCATAACAGTATATAATTAATGCCATTGCAACACAGCGTCCAAGTACTCACTGTGTAGGTCTACTCTGTCTAAGGGTTGTCTCTTCTCGGTTTAGTGACGCATCCGCGTCATCCACAAATTAGCGTTCCTCTGACTTGACGGGAAAACAAATTTTGTGAGGAAGACGGCTATCAAGGATGCTTATTAAAAGTGCTAGGATTTATTGGTGGATAGATGTCCTGTTAGGGTCTAGATTTGTGGTATGTAGAGAGCTGATAATTGTACGAGAGGTACGTACAAAAGTATTCTCTTTAGTTATCCGAATTCATCTATTCTAGCTTAGCTAGGTATTGTATTTGTAGTACAATGTATTTTGTTTGCATGGCTACTTGCATTATTATTTTTTGGCAGATTAACTCTTCATTTATGTGATCATATTAAGATCCTATTAAATATATGTTGACACCAGTCGTTCAATACACTATAGTAAGTTCTGCTCTTATTTGCAACATAGAGACTTGTACATTCAAAAGGTATAAAGTACAAATACATCTGGGTTACATCCAGGCTGAGCGTAAAGTTTTTTGTCTATTCGGAATTGTCACTCCCAAAGGTGTGTAATGCTTGAGACTATGTGAGGGTTTTATAAAGTTATTTGTAGATAAATGTTTCTGTGTTAGCTTATAGTTTGTTATATGTACGTAATTATATTATTTTATTAAATCAATCATATAGGTTTGTATTTGGCTAGAATATAATAATGATACTTATACAAAATATAGACAAAGGGTTAAAAATTCGGAATATCATATGTTGATGTTATATATTCTTTTAAATGACTGAAGCAATATTTTTTTTTTAGATAATAATTAACTAATCATTATATTACTTGTTCCGTCAAATATCTTTATAATATTGTTTTCATTTATTACAGGGTAAATAAAGTAAACGAACAAAAAAATAACAGAATAAAATAAAAAAACTTTGGTATATAAAATCTAGTACTATGGACGGAAAAAATTTACTCTCTCTCTCTCTCTCTCTCTCTCTCTCTCTATATATATATATATATATATATATATATATATATATATATATTTTGTGTGTGTGTGTGTGTGTGTGTGTGTGTGTGTGTGTGTGTGTGTGTGTGTGTGTGTGTGTAACAGGGTTCATATTTTCAATTTAAACCATTCACAGTTCATTTTAGCATCATCATGTATTAATATATATTTGATCATAATGTTCAGTACTTCTGTAATTACACTTAAAATCGGCAGGAGGGATACGCGTCGCTTTGGTCACCTGATTAATGAATTTGATCATAAGATCGTTTGACTTGAAAGGCGACACAAGTGCCAATTGTGAACCGGAGTGATTTCATACAACACGGGATTCGAATATTTATGTTATTCGTTTATAACTAGTTCACCGTCATAGGAAGCAGGACGACAGTCACCTCCGAATTTTCCCCTCAGGGGTTTACGTTCTTTACGGGTTTTTTTTCTTCTACGGTCAACCGTTTGTATATGATTGTGTACATATTATATCACCCGCCTAACTGGAAATAAAGAATCAGGACTTTTACGACTGGGTTGTTGTTACTACACGACAAACTACAGCCTGCTGGTTGGTTTGGTTTGGTTTAGGTTTTGTTGTTCGGGGAGAATCTCCAGGCTGTCGCTTAATCAGCACGGCCTCTATGTTGGAGTGGTTGAGAAACCTCCTCCCCCACCACTCACAGGGGAGCAGTACGGAAAGATGGAGCCGAAATACCCTGAGGGTGGTCACTGACAGTGACAGCCTGCTCTCTCTCTCTCTCTCTCTCTCTCTCTCTCTCTCTCTCTCTCTCTTATATATACTTTTTTTAAATTGTTATTTATGATATGTGTGATTGCGTAACTTCGTAAAAAATACATTCCAAATTATTAAAAGGACGGTTGGAAGCTATAGTGAAAAGAAACTGTTTTTATTGTTAAAGTGAACATCATGAAAAATAACAAAAAATGATGAAATAAAAATATGTTTGAAAGCTAATTGCTCCTTTGCAAACCCTGTTATTTTCATTGTAAATACTGAGTGTAGGATTTTATTAACTAATTGATCAAGTCCGAGAGCTGACCCACTCATACTTGTGTTTTGGCAATTAAGACATTCTTTATTCTGAGGCTACCTTTTTCACACACATGCACACACATCAACTCGTGTCTGTACATTCTTGTTCCCTTTCTTCAAAGTGGTGTACAAAGTATTCCTTAGGGAACAGATCAGCCTTTCTTCCATATTGCCCAAGAGAAGCTATATACATGTATGTGAGTCCATTTAGCAGGCTGTAACGTCTGCCAACAACAACGCTGTCCGGTGATACTAACTGACACAAACATATGTGGTTTATTCCTCAAGATACAGTGTACAGAATATCGACTATTAGACTAGACACATGCTACACAGGCCACAGAATGGTGTGACATCATCATATACGGGATACCACACAATTGGTGGAACAGTTCACATTCATTTCAAAATTTCAGGGGCAATACAAGTATGCTCACATAAATGATAAATAATGTCCAAATATGAATACGATTAAACGCATATTAAATAATCTAGTTTAAAGTTCTGGTTAATCAACTATTAATGGTCTGTCGGCTCCGCCATGTTTGTATTACTCGGTTATAATAATGTAAACAGGGGTCAGCCGAACATGTATTTTCGGAACAAAAGCGTCTTTACGAATATTACAGTATTGTTGGCCCAAACAGCCTCGTATATTACTGAAAAGATAAAGTATAATATATAGTGAAATTCCTTAAGACTACTGTTTTATACTTTTGTAACAACTAGCATCTGCCAATCTGTCAGATTTATCTAAATCAACTGACGACAACATCAGTTAGTAGTAGTTAGGTTAAGGTCAAGGACAGGTAAGGTCACGAGGATGGCTAAACGAGAATATCTGTGACCTGACTTGATCGGGATCGAGATGGCTATTCAGACGTCAGCAGCAGAGGTCAGAACACGTGACTTCAGAACACGTGACATTCCCACACCGTGGACTGAACCAGCTATGGAATTAATATTGTATGTTAACAACACATAAGATAAGATCAGAAATATTTATTCAACGCCGGTTAAAATGATTGAGTGTTTTTCCATACCATAAATGTGTATTAAGCATTATGTATACAGAATTTATAATTTAATCCTATTTTGTAAATATGAATGAACAGTTGTATATACCTCTATTATAACATTCCTTAAACATTGAATGCACCCAAGTGGAGTATTTGACCTATACTATATTTGGAGATAGGCTTTTTAATCTATTATTAGATATCTAGATACATTCTAATACATCATATTCATCATCCACAAAAGTTAATATATTAGATTATTATAATGATGCCGGTTTAGAATTGTCATAAATGGCATTTACGAAAAGGCGATTTTCTGATGATTAATTGCGAAAATATAGGACAAATATATTTGAAGAACATTTATTGCAATTATTAACAAAATCCTGCCAGGCAATATTGTTTGTAGATTATATTTGTCTGGTCAAAATAAGTAAATGATACAACCACAGGTGGTGTCAAAATGAGATATTATGCAATCCAAGGCGTTTCTATATTTCACAATCAGTACCGGTTGATGTCCTATCGGATGTTTACGAGTTTAATTCATCGTGACCAAGTTCTAGGAAGACACATGAGGAGACCATTATATATATATAAAATATATATATATATATATATATATATATATATATATATATATATATATATATATATATATATATATTCACCCCAAAGAAACAATCAGTTTAAAACAAAATACTGATAAATTACAATCAAATATTCACAAGAAATGGCAAGGCACTGGATTACACCAGTATAGATCGTTGGATTGTGGGTTCAACCTATGGCCCATGTCTCGGACACTTGTCATCATGCAACATTCATGTCCCGATGACTTGTTGGCTCAATTTAGCCTAACTAATGTCCACAAAGATGTCCTAATACAGCATTCGTTTCTCATGAAATGGTGCGAGTGAATACTTTGACTTACACAAAAATGAGAAACCGCATGTTAGCATTGAGGCTGGTCACAACATAATGAAGTAAGTAACAAGTGATTACTTTAATCGAGACTTGTGAGCAGCAATTAATTCAGATTTGATTTGGACTGGAAACTTCGTAGTATTGCTTGCTAGTGGTTTTGAAGGTACATGACTGCTCTAATGTTCGACATATCAACCCCTTGAAATTTTCATGGGAGGATGATTTATATCCTGGTCTGCCCACTCATGAAGAGGTATTTTTCTTCCAGGCAACCTTAAATCTAGCTGAACCTTTAGACATGGATATCCGACTGGAGGTTGCAACAACTGCAATATCTTTGAGAGATTGTAAGGTAGCACCCTCCAAAAATTGTTACCCTTCTATAATTAGGATTATGTCCCCATATCTATGATATCTATCGTAATTATTATATATTGTCGAATTCTGGGTTACCTTTATAATCATAACACATTTAAATCATACTATCTGGGATGAACTATTCTTTTAATCAATCATATCGTGAGTATTTAGGTTACACTCATATAGAAAAGTTGTTGAAAGTATAGCTTTTATAATCCAGACGTGTTATTTGTTGTTCTCGATTATAGGTCAAATAGATCAAGTGAATAGGCATTTAATTTAGATCCCGCCACACCTAACTGCATATACTTAGGGATGCATAACGTATGAGGATTAGCTGTTAGGTTTGAGTAAATCCTAGTATTTACTCAGGATCGAGGTTATATTTCGTTCTAGTTCAGTTATAATCCATTGTACAGTGTAGCTATTTTATTTTTAGTTAAAAATCACTTCGCTGCTTCCATATATATATATATATATATATATATATATATATATATATATATATATATATATATATATAGTACACGACAGAACATTGTCAGGTGTTCAATTGAAACTGTTATATTGGTTGGAGCGTTGAGAGCCCATAAAAGGCATGCCTTTTCACCCTAATCAAACAACAATTTGGCGACGCCAAGCCTATAGAACATCTGTCCGTACGGTTGATATAGGTAGAATTTGTTTAGCTATTCGAACTCAGAATGGAGCCGAGATTAGTATCTGTGGTGTCGAAATGTTTTTATGTTACTTTTGAGCCAAAGCAAATTAGTGCTGAATGTAAACTGTGGTGTCAAAGTATTTATTTTGCATATATGTTAACCTACTACCGAAGCACATGTACGTGTTAGTAACTGCGCGCTATGATGTCAAGTGGTACTTTCTGTTTGTTTCCGCTTTTGTGCGTAGCCTACATCAACCACTTTTCTGTGGGTGTGACATAATTGTCACTTACGAAAAGCGGATTATATGGTCCCCACAAGCTGATGAATAGCCCAGACATATATAGGTCTACATATCTATGCTTAAATTAAACTATCTATTTATTTAATTATGTATAAATTGATGGAGGTATAGGTTTTAAAGGAGGTATATGTTTTGATGTTCTGAGCCAGTGCCACGGCCAACATAGCCTACCATGTGCACAAAAGTGCCCGTAAAACATCAATCATCATCATCATCTGAGCCAGTACCGGCATATATATATATATATATATATATATATATATATATATATATATATATACTAACACGCATGCGCGCGCACACACACACAGACACCCTCGCACAGTTTTTTTAACTCCTCCGATACTCTGTAACGGTTGGTCCGTAATGAATGAACGAACAGTTACCATCTTGGAATTAATCAACGCGGGGAAGGCCAAGACAACCGATTACAAAAGAAAATAATTAATTGCTATTAAGGGAAACATCTTAATATTACAATTATCATATTTCTATTAATATATGCTATAAATAACACACCCATGTATCTAAAAAATAATTTAAATGACACTACACCCTGCTAATTAATGCTAATGTAACTCGCTATCTATTATATGTTCTTTATAACTTTGTTGATATGTAAAAATGTTGCATACAATTGTCTTCCATGTTTATCTCTTGAGATGTTTCTTGTTCGAATAATAAAACTGACATCTCAATTACCTTATAACTAGGCGTGACATGAATGTAAAATATTCAATCACATTTACCTTGATATTTCATAAAGGCATAATGTTTACAGTCTTAACATTCTTTAACATCAATCACTTTTTAAATTAACATCATTTGGCGAACATTACTGATAGTTAACATTATAAACGATATATAACAGGAGTCGTCAGAAGTAAAATTATTGATATGAAATATGATTCAATCAACAATTAACAAATAGACGTTTTACTACAACAGTTGTCATATAGACCCTTTTGATCCGAAGTACGTTTTCTATTCCGTATATCAGCAGAAAAGTATGGCCGAACTAAACACCAAAATAATATTTACTGGTTAACGAGTTGTTTAACAGATGTGAGAAGAAGACGACACTTGGAACGTGCTTTTTAATGGACACCGTCTCTTCGAGATGCTTCCATCGAGACTCATTGAGCATCGTGTGTATCCAGTGATGGACGGCCATTGATTCGGGACCTATGTGATAGGTGAAGTTATTCTCGACCAGAATAGAGCATATCTCTAACTCTCTCGCTTCTTGTTCCTCGTCGAAGGAAGGTTTGAAGACGGGAACGCCTTCTAACCGTGAGGATGATAGACCATTGGCCTGTCCCAGACTCTTCTCGTTGTCTGATCGTCGCGAGTGTTTACTGTTCTTTGCCAAAGCAGTGCAGTGTCGGCGGAAGTAATCCTCCTGTCCCGGATCCGCCACCGGGCTCAGATAATGCGGAGGTAGCATGGTTATATAATCGTCAATTTTGGAACTTCCTCGATTGAAGTTGCTGAAGACGCGCGTTAAGAAAAACGGTCCCGTGGCTTCGAGGACGTCGGTGATGCTAGCCGAAATGGGCAACATATGTATGGCATCGCTGTAGAATGGATGATGCCTGTCACATCCCATAATGCTGGTAATAATGATCGGATCCCTCCTGTGATAAATCAGCGATTGGTGTTCGTAGTTTTCCTCGCAGAGGAAGCATCTGAACCTATGAACCCAGTCGTCGAGAGGCGAGAGACATTCCATGTCGATGTCTACGTACACACCTCCGAACTCGTACAGAACGAAATAGCGCATGGCGTCCGCCCGTTTTATGTGCTTATCGTAGCCATTGTACATATCCAAGTAACCGGGATAGCGTACGGTCAGGAACGTCTGGATATCTTCGTTGGTCCAGAACCAATACTCCCAGTCGGGATTGCGCTCAATCCAGCTGCGAATCCATTTCGTCACTTTCCTGGGCACTTCAGTTGTCGGCCATGTCTGGTGAATTACTCTGGGTATTGCGTAACTACGTGACTGAGATATCCGATAACAGGGCGCTGACTGTGTAGAATCTTTTGTCCGGGAAATATTTATCATATGTACATATATTATCATAATTACAACAACAACAACAACAGTTACAGAAGCAAAGATACGTTTTCTGGGAAACATATTCGCGTTCCGGTTTCTGAGATAGAAGAATGTTGTTTAACGACACATCGGCACAATTTAGGTCATTCAGCGTCCTTGGTTTCTGAGATTAATGATTAATGATGAAACTCTCTAGGTGTGAGCATGCCATATGTGGTAAGATGATCGAATACTAATAACGAATTTTGGTGAATACGCATTTTTATCGACTGAATATTTCCTAGCTAAGTTTCGGAAAATGTATTTGGCTATTATCTTATCTAAAATATTATTAATATATTATTAAGAAGAAGAAACAATCTCGCTCTTAGATTCTCATTGTTTCTGGCATATAAATAAATATCCAAGCATATAAATTTAGTCGGATGAATATTTTATTATATTCACACTGATTTTAATACGCTTGTTTAGCTTACAAAATAATTGCTGAATAAATTATTTCCAGCATCTAGTGATACTAAGTAAACCAAAAAAGGCTTTAACTGGAGGGTGGGTGGTCTTAGTTTTTAGACTTGGGGGGGGAGAGACGTGATAAAAAACGACACTCCACGATGAGAAATGACTCGCCCAAATCATCATATGTATCAGCAGACTCTACGTTGATGTTTAATTCTACCGTATATACGGATGATCTCAATGCATGAATTGTGATTTGCAATAAAATGCTCCCTAAGACCAATGACTTGTATTTTTACACCATAAAGACTCCCCCCCCCCCTCCTCCCAACGTTCGGATGTGAAATCCGCTTGAAATTGTAAAAAACAAAACAGAAACTTCAGAAATATCCACTCTCCAAGAACTTAAAGACACATTTTTCTCATAAAAATTATGATATAATCACTTTGTTTGCGTGTATTTTTCATACAAACGTTTTGAGAAGAGGCTTTTGAACATTTTCACAATGACCCTATATTGTTTAAAGACTTAAAGCGTACAATTTAAGAATACTGGCTGGGATTGTCAGGAAAACAAATGTACGTGTTATACATATTCACTAACACACCGACCCCCTTATCGAAGAGGTGACCGTAGATCTAGAGAGATTTATTAGTTTTCAGCTTGATATTGATTCCTGGTGTTATATCGCATTAACAACATCTGTTTATGCTAAACAGGTAAGATGATGACATCAAAGCTATCTGAGATAATCACAATCACGAGGTCATTTCCTATGAAATAATACGCTGTGAATAAACACGAGAGGATCATCTTCTAAGATGATTTTATTCGGTAAAAAGAGAATAAATCGAAGGTCAAGGTGTACTTCATCTATTAAAGCAGAAATAATATAATAATATAGGCCTAAACATTTGTGTGTATGTGCACACACCCGTATGTGTAAGTATAAACTAATTCAAACCGTTCTGTCAATGTCATATCCCTAAATAACAAGAACAATTAAAGTTAACATATTAACCGTATTATGGTTTTTGTTTTCATTATATTCAACATTTTTACTAGTAATTCGTTGTATCTTGAACATGATGGATATTTGTTACGATTTACAAGAAAAAATAAATACGAATTAGTGACAAACACCACCTTTGGTTTTTCCTACCATGGCATATATATATATATATATATATATATATTTATTTATATAATTTGTAACGATATACCAGGACACAACTTGTGGTTTATTTTATTAATATTATAAATATAAATTCTAAATAAAGGACTCTTATTATTGTTATCAATAACAACTTGAACTGGAAAACATATTTGTTGATGCTGTTTCTGGTTGGTCATCAATAACACAGGATAAACTGAAAATAAAAACGAGCAAATGGCTTATGTTAATATAGTAATAGGGAGTATATATATAAAATTATATATATATATATATATATATATATATATATATATATATATATATATATACGCAAAACTCATCGAACAAAAAGGGAATATAGACTAGCTGTAATGTCTATAATGTATGTCGGTAATTTTATTATTTACCAGCTTCTGTTGCTCTAATGTTGCTATTAATCTAATAGTAATGATAATATTTTCTTACAATTAAATACATGAATGTAGATTTACATGGATGGATCCATAGAACAACACATCGAATAATTAAAAGAATTGTTAGAAACACATTACAAATAACGGAAAAAATGGATCATTCTACACTCACCTTCGTGAACACGAAATGTTTTCCTCATAAATAAATTAAATTCTTTTAGCTTATTTACATTTTGTTTAGACCGATGATGAGAGAAGTTTCTCAATTTTAATCCCTACATTACCTCAGAATATATGAAAAATAAATATGATCATATCACCCCAATTCTTCAAAAACTACATTGGCTACCTGTTAGATTGTATTAATAACTTATAAATCTATTAATGATATGGTGCCAGAATACCTTGTGAACTCGTGTCCATTAGAAAGTCATCCCGAAAACTCAGGTCATCCAGTCAGATAATATTGCAGGTGCCAGTGTCTCGGCTCAAGTCATATGGTGATTGTGCGTTTAGTGTTGCAGCTCCCACTTTGTGGAATAGGTTGCCGGCAAATATTAGAAATGCGTCGTCTCTTGAAATTTTAAGTCTCTTCTAAAACACACTATTTAAGGTGCTTTCACAGATAAATAATTATTATCTTTTAAATCATTACAGGGTTCTTACAGACATATTATTTAGGGTATTATTACATTACATATTATTTGTACAGCGCCTTTGAATGGCTGCTGCTAGTAAGGGCGCTTTATTAAATATACATTATTATTATTATTATTATTATTATCTGACTGAAATATTTTACACAAACAAGATTAATATGATCATAAATTTTATATAAATAAATAATTATGGAAACATTTCTCATGACCAAACAAATTTAGAAGAAAGATTATAATATTCTTAGAATGTAAGGGTATTTGTTGTAAGACCTCAAAATGGCAGCATTAAACAGAGACAGACAAACAGTGGAGTGTCCTCTATCAAGGTGATAACAGTGCCAGAAGGATTTTTGGTCTGTTCAGTGTCATCTTTTCAGCTATACATTCCACGAGCTAAACATACACCTATTAATATACTGGTTCTTGTTCAATATTGGAAACGTTCTTTGTATTATGTCTAGATTCTTTATTCTTTAAAAGCTCACTCTAAACTAAGTCAGATGTATAATCTAGTCAACCATCCAGCCTATTGTCAGCTAAGAAAATATTCTTTAACCGCTGTAAACTATTTTGAGTTTTAAATGGGGATTTAATGCTAATGTCACACATGCACACACGCACGCATACACATTCACAGACAAACACACACACCCCAGAAGCTAAAATATGTGTGAACGAGCGATCCCCAAGTAATAAATGTAAACGTACGTAACAGGATTAGCTATTAGGTTTCAATCAATTTTAGCAATAAATTACTCAAAATTGAGGGGATATTCTAATTTTATCGAGTAATAATCCACTTTTTAAAGAATTTAAAATTAAGAACCTAGTTTGCAACGCACTATCAATATTTAGCTGATTTGCGGAACAATAGAACTGGGATATTCATCCATAAGATCTATAGACGAACCAGTGGAAACCTTTCCCCGAACACACTGATACCCTATCCAAATCGGCCTTGTTTGTTGTTCCAGAATCTCCCTCAACTAAATCGTTGTTATATAGTATCGATAAACCGATCACAGTCTACCCTGATTACCAGACTTCTTATCCCAACCAGATGCTTTACTTGATAAATTCACTAAATATACCGGATTCATTGATGTGATCAATTTACAACACACCTGATATGCTGTCCACGCACTTAACAAGTGGTTATATTGTGTTTGTTATGCTTATTGACCTGAAAGAAAACTAGTGATTCAGTAGTGTTTGATTGGGCCGTCATGACCAAACAGCGCTGACTTTCTTTAGAGGCAAAAAAACAGCGCTTCGAGTTTTGAACCTAGGAATACGGACCATCAAATATGTAAATGTCGTTTTATGCAAGTCCGTAGATCTAGTCTAGTTGGGACCAAACGCCAGAGACTTGGAAACGCCAGGGAGTTGTCGAATAAGCTAAATATAATAATAGTTAAGCTTAGTTTCCCATCAAAAACGCTTTAACAGCTATTTTAATTACCGACGAAAAGATATTCCTTTTGTATTACTTCCACGACTTATGCAACCAACGACACAACAAGAATTCACTCTGTTTATAAACCTTATTTTAGCAGTCTGCCTTCCTTTTTGCCCCGACCGGAAGTCGGGACCTGTTTACCTCAAATCGGTGGCCGTGTTCGGTCTAGTCTTCTTTCAGGTCAATGTTTTCTTTCACGTCAATGGTTATGCTACTAAAGACGCCACTCACTTCATTTGACACGCAGGAACAAATATACAGAATATTTAAATGATATAAACCGAATTACGCACAATTCGTGATCGACATTGTAAAAATCAATTGTCTATTACAGGAGTTAGAATTAACTAATTATCATCCTACTTGGTGCTATAAATATGACTAGTGTCACTTCAATTGTTTCTTAATAATACATCTTCTATTTTTTGGTACGCTATGACCGCGGGTTTGTCGTCATTAAAAATAATGGTGATATTTTGCACAATTCATCATATTTAGCATGAAATTTACATATCCCATTCAACATATCCATTCCTAGTAAAAAAAAACTATTGGCTAAAATACTTTCTGTCGCGGGAGAAATGGCAGAGATGGGGAGAAATTAAATTTGGAGAAAGTTGCCCTGAAAATACCCAATTAATAGAGACTTTAACAGTTTAAAAACAATATACATATGAATAAGTTATTTAATTATGCTGAGCCTTTCTGCTCAGCCACACATGGATACTCATATAGCAAATTACCAAAATTCATAGTTTAAAAAGGTCATGAATATGCTGCGCAATGGATAAGTCGCCAAGTCGGAAACAAATTGCTGGAAATCTCCTCGGTACGGTATTTGATCAACTTCAAGGTGACATGAAAAAACTCATTGATGGCAAGACAGGCACACTGGTACAAGATGGCTGGAGTAACATTCACAACGAGCCTGTCATCGCCAACAGCCTACAGGTCGAGAGTCATCCCACTTGATCCAAGAACTGTAAGGCTTTGTGCCAGGAATCCATCAAAAAAGCCAAAGAATATGTACTGATAACGCAAAAACATGGAACGGATGCACACTGCCTTACAACAGGACGATCCGGACCTCACAGTGTGTGGTTGCTCTGCTCACTGGCTTAACTTACTGGGTCAAGACCTCACTACACACTCTCTCATGAATCACATTGTGGAAGTGAAAACGTATTTTCGAAACCACCACAAGCCATGTGACTGGCTCATTGAACGTTTAGATAGTCGTAAACCACAGCTTCCCGGTGAAACAAGGTGGAAGTCGCAGCTTACCATTCTCGACAGATATATCACCAACAGGCCAAGCTATATGAAAATAGTACAGGACCACGAAGAAGAAATTGACCAAAACATCGTAAAAAAAGTCCAAGACATCAACATCTTCAGAAACGCGAAGGACATTGCTGACTGATCAGCTACGACCTGTTGCCAATGCTATTGATTGTTGCCAAGCAGACAATGCTTCGCTGGCTGCAGCATGTGATACATGGCTGTCACTTCTTCATCATCACAAACTCCAGACACCTGCACCCAAAGACATGGTTAGTCAAACGCTTCAAGCAAGCGATTCTCTCTGAACATCTCACAGCCTACAAACCAAGGAGCCAAACTGTCAGCCGCTCAAACAGAAGTAGTGAATGAATATCTGGTGTCAAAAAATCCAACCTTCATTACCGAACTGATCACATTCCAGGCCAAATCAGTGCCATATCCCAAGGCATTTTTTACCGAGGCTCCACTCAGCATTGACCCTATTACTTGGTGGAACGCAATTAAATCAAGTGGAGTGATCATCATCATCTGCATCAATCGAACGAATCTTCTCAACCTTTGCTCAAATTCATAACAAAGTCAGGAACAATCTTGGCAACAACAAGTCATCAAAGTTGGTGTTTTGCTACCGTTTACTGAGGGGGGAGATATGAAAATTGACTATTAATGATATGGATATGAACATTACAACAGTACGTCATGTATGTACATCTGTGTAATGTACATGTAAACATGTTCTAATACCACAATTTTCATACACAAAATCGTACAGTTCTATGTGCCAAATGTGATATAATAAACCAAATAAATCTTGAATATTTGTTCTTTTTCTTTCAACTATTTTGTTAAACAGATCAATAAATTAATAATTAATATGACATACATATCTATACTTTGTAAATGCTGAATATGATGGCTGGACAAATTACTTTATCTTGAAGGTTTGTAGTTTTGTTTTGCACTTTACCACATAACATTCAACATATTGAAGGGAAGTAGACAGCGAGATTATATCTGGAAGCACTTTGTTGTTTTTCTTAAACATTAGTAAACAGATGAAAACATTAATAATTTAATTGCATCCCTGTACAAATGTACTTGGTGATACCATGGCTTACACATGGTTATGCTTTGCGCCTTAAAATAAACACATCCGGAAGTTTCTCCCCAGTTTCTGCCATTTCTCCCCGTCAGAAAGGTATTTCTCCCATTTTATCCCCAGTTTCTCCCCACGGCAGGGGAGAAATACCTTTCTGCCGAGGAGAAAGTCAACCCTGGTTCCAGCTGTATTATATATTGTTCAGTGGATGTAACACTTGGTAGAAGCATCAGTCCTGCTGACTGAAATAACAATATTCTGGTATTTCGTTTTTCTGTCTTTTAAAGTTTCCAGTTTTATTTGTGTTATCTGGCCACAATTCATTAAATGGAAATGGCATTCTGCCATAGAAATGGAATACAATGTACTATGAATACAATATAATATGAATAAAGTGTGTGTTTGTGTGTGTGTATGTGTGTATGTGTGTATGTGTGTGTGTTTGTGTGTGTTTGTGTGTGTGTGTGTGTGTGTGTGTGTGTGTGTGTGTGTGTGTGTGTGTGTGTGTGTGTGTGTGTGTGTGTGTGTGTGTGTGTGTGTGTGTGTGTGTGTGTGTGTGTGTGTGTGTGTGTGTGTGTGTGTGTGTGTGTGTGTGTGTGTGTGTGTGTGTGTGTGTGTGTGTTAGCTGTGTATAATAAGGCACAGGCACAGAGAATCTCGAACCGTGAATTCAAACTCTGGACGTTTCTTCAGGGGACTGAATCCAGAGTGGCGACTTTTCTTGCTGAGACATGTGTAATGTCTCACCAGTCCCTGGTATAATTCATGGATATGCATTAAAGTTAGTATATGTCTATATATATATATATATATATATATATATATATATATATATATATATATATATATATATATATATATATATATGTTTGGTTGGAATGTTCTAGAACTGTGAATGTATTCTGATGTGTCGTTAAATGGCATCCATCTTTGTATGTGTCAAGTGTGCTCAAATAAATCAATACTAGGCTTTCTAAAGAAAACATACCGATTGTTCACGAACGCCGCTCGTTTCTTACAATAGTGTTTTTACACAAGTCAATCCAGACAACATTTTCCACATTTTATGGGCTTGTCATGATCAAATTTATTATTTTCTTAAAACATTAACGTCCTTTTTTTCATTTTTCAGCAATTGGAACAGTTTATTTGCCCATATAATAAAACAACAGCATCCATTTTTATAACAAAATGGCTCCCTTGCCGTTCGTTTTGTCCAGTCAGAATGACTGGGATGTAGCGTTTTTAATTGTTATCTGTATAAATAAACAATACCTCAACATTTTAAAGGCACATTTTAATTATGCCATGATACAGGACTAAATAGAACTAACTTGAACTGTCCAAGCAGTGAGTGATATTTTAAATGTCATTCATACGAATATGATCTCATTTTGATACACTCGTCATCTATATTGTCCAAATATTATAAAATTGATGTATATTATTAATAGAGTATATAGTCTAATTGGGTGTATATGTAGCTGTAATTTGTAATCATGTAAATTACTACCATTATGGTGTAATACAAATTGAATTACTAGATTTTTGCATACGATAAATGTAATTGACAATCGTAATTGCTATAATTGTTCAATTATATATTTTAATAACACAAAAAGTCATTTATTATATATATATGTATATATATATATATATATATATATATATCAGTTAGTAGTCATTAAATGTATATGTTAGTAATATTTTTTAATATTGTTCAGAAATGTAATAATTAACTCCTATATAAAATATAACGATCAGTCAGGCAGTATTTATTTTTAAATGTGCATTTGAAAATCGGATTAATTGTTCTCTCAAAATGGCAATTAAGGCAGTTATGAAACAACTCATAACTGCAAAACTCTAAAAGCCCATAATGAACTCATTCATAACTGCATAATTCTAGAAGGATATAGCCTCAGATGATGGGAATGATCTGTTAGCTTATATCATAATATATTTAGATTTAATCAATTAGTTATTGTGAGATAATGAGCATGATATGATCTCAGATCCGTAATATTAATTATAGTTAAATATTGTAAAAATTACTTATTTCTGTAATTGTAATTGAGCTCTACTGATTCTCAATAGTTTTTTTTTTTTAATATGTCCATTAATACATTCATGCATACCTATTACATCTATAAATAAATGTTTTTGGGAGGATATCCTTATGATAATTTAAAACATTCCCATAGAAGTGTCTCTATCCATGCTGCTAACCCGGATAACAACATATCTATAACAGAGGGACACAATTTCTGACATATCTGTATCTGAGGGGTGTTTCATCTTATATTTGCTCTCATTCCATTTATAGACTTATTCACCCGTTTAGTCATTATGAGAACAAAAATGGCATTAAAAGAATAACATTTTCAACAGTTTGGTATTCTAACAAGCTTTTGCTAAACATGACAATTGAAATTTATTTATTATTATTCATTATCCTAAAGTTCAATCCTCGCCCAGAGATGTCTTAAAATGTCACACTCCGCCGTATTTGTAAGGAAATTATTATTGTGATCCTAAAAATATTGTTACTTCTCACGGGAATTCTCATCGAGAAAAACATCTAAATGTTGTAACACATTATATTGAAAGCTCGGTTTCGATTGTGTGGATATGTGATTTAGAAAGCGAAACCAAGAGTGTAAGCAGGTGATGACGTCGGTTGATAGCATCCCATCGACTTTATATACTGTTTATTCCTATGCCCCGAAATAAATACAGTGTCACATGCATGTACTCGCGAACAGAAATCAAAGTGATATTATGTATAGAGTTAATAGGCGATTCTGGATGAATCTTCCACCCCAACACATTGTTATTTACTTTATCATTTAAACAAATAGGAACGAAACATCATTGTCAGTAACCAGTTTGCATAGATGTTAAACATTTCTCATAAATCAGCCGCATGGTGAATAATTCTAAATATGTAACCATCAATTTTGATTCTCTCAGTTGGTGCTTTCTCATCTATTTCTAACAAAGCCCGGACATATACCGTTGTTATTTACCGACACGTGACAACAGTTGATTCACCATTCCAACGAACAGTCACTTTATAGTTTTGGTTAGCACGCCTTCGAAACAATAAGCCATTTTTATTTCTTGTGGGCGCAATTTGTATCCGAAAATAAAACAAAGGCCATTTTATACGAGGACGACGTGCATCACGATTGTTTTTTAATTTTGTCATTTCAGAAACTAAGAGGTGAAAACAAAATATACATTTGTATGTGACGGCTAATGAATTATTATAAGTATGCTCGTGTGTATTAATTTATTCTAACGTTAAGGTTAAAAGTGCCAAGATTGTGGATTCGTGCCATAAGTCTGAGTCGAAGGGTTGTTCATAGCAAATGACCCCCTTTCTAAATATTGTTGAGGAGTCATTCTAGAAGCTGGATCTGAACTGTGTCCGGGAGAACTTTGTTTCGAGTACATAAACGCCATCTTACTGGGGTTTAAACTGGCTACGAGTCGGTTGGACGTCGGGAGAAGAACTGTTGCAGGATTACTCTGGTACTGGACTGGCTGGTAACTGGGATGTGTGATGCTAGAAGAAGGAAACGAACTGGATGAAGGCAAGCTGTAGGCAACTGACTGACCGGCAGAATTCGTATAATGAGTGTTTGCTGCTGGATTCTGCAAATAGACAATCCGCTGAGGCTGCTGAGCCTGCTGAAGGTCATAGAGCTGGCTGTTTTGTGTAATCCTTGTAGCCGAGGGTTGTACATATAATGATTGTGGACTGGTAGCAGATCCGGTGATAGCTTGAGCCTGGCTTCGTACACTTGAAGATAACAGTAAATTATTATATGGACTGCTTAATTGTGAAGCAGATGGCGATTGTGATGGTGTCCCGGACAGCGTGTTACTGTCTCTTTGATTCCTAATGGCGGAAGCCAACATATCCACGACCTGGTTGGCGACATTTTGGGAAATCTCATTCGATCTTTGAGGGGTCTGAGTATAAATCGACGAAAGGGAAGGATTTGCATATTTCGTCTGGCTATATCCGGCTTGTTGGAATCGCTGTAGTTGTTGCGCTTGCTGCTGCAGTTGTAGTTGCTGTTGCGCATTCTGGTGTTGTAGTTGTTGTTGTTTTAGTTGTTGTTGTTGTTTTTGCTGCTGTTGTAGTAAAAGGTTTTGTTGTGGATGTGCATAAGGCAAACTCTGTGGCTTCACAGGTTGATCACGGGCTTGTTGATTCCTCAGATAATCCACTACGTTCTTCAGGAGATTATACTGTTTTAGCAGCGAATCCAGCTCGTCGACATTATTTGTGCGATCCTGATAAACTTTCATTGGCTCACTTGTTGGCGCAGGAGGGTTGACTATGACATTGATCTGCGGTGGCGAGAGAAAATCACCTTCATCGGATGGCAGCGAATTAACAGAGTACGATGCTTGGCCGACGTCTAATGACTGCAGATTGCCCAGCGATATCGTACCAGGGAGAGCATATTCTGCTGTCTTCAGTACGGAATGATCCAGAGTCCCGCTAGGCGGCTGGCTACGGTGTTTCGGCATCAGCTGTGCCCGCAGTTCTCGAAGTCGTTGAAGTGTCGCCGGCGATAAGCTGGGCCGGACCAGAGGCTGCACCAAAACCTTTGGCTGAGGAGCAGGACGTGGTCCTGGATAGGCACCGAGTTGTGTCCTGGGTTGAACCCTAAGCTGCTGTCTGGGGTAAGCCACAATTTGACGCCCGACCTGAGAACCCGGAATGGTTCGCTTTTGAGGCAATATCTGCTGTTGTTGTCTAGGAGATATTCTGCGTTGGCGAGATCTTGGTACAAGTTGTCTGGGCATAGCACGCCTCCCTACACGAGAAGGACGAGGGAATGCCATCTTACCTGAAGGTCTCTCTCCATTGCGGCCGTTACTTGATGTCTGTAGCATCGGACGTCTAGAAGTTCTGCCAATGTTCTGATATCTCCTCAAAGGTGGCCTTCTTTTCCGACGCGACCTACTGCGTCCGGATTTTGCGGTTTCGTCGTCGGCGTCATGCCCCAGAGCTTCGTCGCCAATCTCCACATAATCGGGTCCAGTTTCCGTCGGACCATCCTCTTCGTCGTAATCGTCTTCCCCATCGCCGTTATCATCAGCGTTATCATACTCGTAAGAAGGTGTATAGCCACTTTTGGCATCCTGCGGACTGACAGATATCGACTCTTTGGCAGCTGATCCTCCTCCTTCGTGATGACTTCCCAATTCGCCGTCTCGACTTTCGCCGTAATAATTATAGTAATCACCTTCTACTGCAGCCCTCTTATCGTCGACTTCAGGAGTTAGAGTCGTCTCCTCAACTCCATCATCGTAATAGTCGTAAAATGAGTCGGAATCTGCATCATGAGCTTTACTCTCGGAGTCCGATTCTGGAGCAGCATCGTAATCCGTGTATTGCTGACCGCCAACTTCTTCCGGTTGTCTTTTATAACGATGTTTGATAGCCGTCGTCTCTGAATGTTGTCGCTGATCGAGTGGACTTAAATGTGGATAGGGAGTCGTGTTATCTAATCCAATATTATACACAACTCTTCCGCCATACTGCAAGCCATCGGAGCGCTGTTCTTTGAAACCAGCGGGTGATGAGTCCACGCCACCTGCTCTACCAGCTGTCTCCACGGGCGGTGGGCGAGCCGTGGGTACAGGTTCTTCACTGCCTCTGCCATCTACCGGTTCTGAATTGATCACCTCGTACACCCAATCTGGATATCGTTTCTCCGTCAATAAGTCGGTATCTCCCCCAACGCTACCGTAAGCTTCTCGGATCCGGTTCACTTCCTGTGAGAGTTCGGAAAAGTGGCTTTCCCTATCGTTTTTGTTGCCAGCTTCTCCATCCCTGTCATAAACAGGACGTGCGTGTGTCAACTTCTTGATGTTAGAAATGTCTCTTAGGATCCTCTTCTGTTGCTGAACTTCGACGTCGAAGTCGTGAACGGGTTCGAATGGTACGTGGTCCTCAGTACGTTTAGCTCTGTGATTTTCGTCAAGGGTTTCTTCCGTTCCTGGATCTTTGCCATTCCATGACAGATATCCAGTAAGCAACAGTCCAGCCACAATAATCGTTATTCCCGTCGTCAAGAGAACAGCTTTCATCTTGCGAATGATGGCACGTCTATGAGTTATTCCTCCCTCGACAGATTCATCATCAAGACCTTTGTTTGTACACATTGTTGATTAGTGTCATTTCATCATGACGCCTATAGTCCACGCTTAGCGTATTAGATGTGAGCTTCTGTGTATCACCGAACAGACAATAAAACAGTTCCTTGTGTCCTGCAGACTATTTACAATCGGCTGATACCATCAGTTATCCACAAATGTATGTGTATATCGAGTACACGACAGACCATTATACACGGCCGGACAAAACCAGTACATTAACTTCAGTGTTCGTGTAGCCGGAAAAAAATCAGAATGATTGAAATTTAATTTCAGCTCGGTTGCATATAAATGGCAAAAACTGAAGGTCGTCCTGTCAGATGGGCTCGTTCTTCTACCGCATGATGTCTGTATGTTGTATGTGATAGTGTAATTGGTGGTCATAAATGCTCCCACTTATTGCTGTGTGTAATTTATGGCCTTGTTCCCCGACTGCAGTAAAATGCCATCATCCCTAATGTGGCTTCGTAGTCTGTTAACGGTGTCGTGGTGACGGGGTGTTTTTAGCCATATCAGTGGACACCGAATGTCGAAACAATATTGATATCGTTATTATTTCAGATGGAGTTATTGTAATAGTTTAATGAACATGTTCAAGGTCGGTGTTTGGGCTCCGCCTTTTAGGTTCCTTCCGTTCGCACTTCGTGATACGAACATCGCTCATACATACAAATATAGACGCACAAAACATCCCGAAACTGTGTTGTTCGTTGTTACACTTAACAGGTAGGCGTTCAACTCAGGAATGGGACGATTAAAGTAATAAAGAACGATATATTATTCAATATATGATTCATACTACAGGTGTGCGAGACGAACCTCCGAGACAGGTACAGGATACGAAGACAATATGAAGATGTGGGGAGATGGACGAGATTATCTTTCTTGCCACAATATGAGCGACCAGCTACGTGAGGTTATTCTCAGAGTATATACCATTGGATAAGTGTTTATCAAGCGGCAGTGAGTGACCAAACGAACATTAACATAAACATTAATTTTGTTAGAGACCAATTAACATCCCAAAATAGCATTAGAGAGATAATTAAATGAGAGAGAGAGAGAGAGAGAGAGAGAGAGATAACTAACTAATTAATTAGCACATAAATCAATCAAAGTATAATCTAAGAGATAGGAACTGTTCAACGATAGAACATAAACTAAGAGGCTACAGTTTTATATTACAGATCATGTGGCAAAGCTGCAAGAGTTTATGGCTTCACTGTCGCCACATACCCCACGTGGTGCTCCTGACGTCATAGATCATAGCTCCAAGATTGACATTGTCCAGCTATATTTGGGCGTACCCGGGGCCGATGACGTCACTATAAAGACCAGCACCTATATCGGCTAGTATTGTCCTCTGACTTGAATGTGTTGACATAATCAATAACAGTGACGCCGATAACCACACTAGGTTGATGACAGGTAGAAATACAGGTACGTATTGATCTAAGGTGGGAACTCCGCCTCATGGGGCTCTCCTGGTAGAATACATACATACATACATACGTACGTACATACATACATACATACATACATACATACATACATACATACAGTACGTACGTACGTACGTACGTACATACATACATACATACATACATACAAATATACACAAACATACATTTATCCAGGCTCAAACGTACTCACTTATACTACTAACATATATACACAGATGTACAGACGAAGGTTGACCATCCTAGGCCTGTTTAAGACCAGTGCTATACTAAAGCCTTGTCTTCGAGCCTACTAATAGGTGGTCCCTCTTTAAGCTTGTTTTGTAGCCACCCGTAATACAGAAGGGGGGTGTGTGCAGTGAGTGGCTTAGTGTTGTTTGTTAAATGGCACTGCGACACATCGGACAGAGACACAGAGTGTGAGGCACACAGACACACACAGAGAGAGAGAGAGAGAGAGGAAGAGAAGTGACATCGACACACCCGAGACAAACAACTTAGCGACATACGAACACATTAAACACTGAACGACTAAAGGCAGATATCGACACGTTAGCCATAGAGTGAGTTAGAGAGACAACGACTCGTCAAATACAATGGGCGCAGAGAGTTTGGGGAGTAAATGACGGTCTTCTCTTCCTGTAATATCGCCATCAGAATGCTGGAGGCATAAATCTAAAGGTGAGTCAGGTGTACGTGTGGTAGTTGTCATACAGTGGCGTAGTTTTTAATGGGAGTAGTTAATGTGACTTGGTGTGTCTCGGTTATAACCCATAATAATGATTTGTCCACGAGATTGTGTGTGTCATAAATATGGCCACTGGCAGCTATGGGAAACCGCTGTAAAGGTGTGGGCATATATATATATATATATATATATATATATATATGAGCATATGTAGGTTTTTAGCTTAACATTCTGTAAATAGAATGAGAAATGTATGTTTATCAACCTTAAGTACAACATAATCTAACTGTTACCAACAATAACTGAAATTATGAAAATATAATAACAGTAATATTAACCTTAGTGCCGTTTATTTGTATGTACGGAAAGGGGACCACAACAACGTCACTGTACTATTGAGTATTGTATAGTAATTACATCTAAACATGTCCTCCGGCAAGCCTTCTGGTCATATATATATATATATATATATATATATATATATATATATATATATATATATATACGTACATTTAGTGAGATGGTTGTAATGGCTGAGGACAATGGAACATCCTCATGCAAAACAACGCTTAATGGCGTATTATAAAGTAGAGTTGTCTTAATATGAATGCATTCTTTCATAATGGCCTTTGGTCTGCACTTTGGATTTAGATATTTGTGGTAAATAGCAGACGAGAATGGAGACGTCGAGATGGGTCTTCATGAGACCTGATCTTATTATTGTTATTTGCCATTTAAAGTTATTAATTCCTACTTCCTGTTTAAAAGCGTTGAATATTGTTATTTTTCTTTATATTATTTATTAATATTACTAGGTGGTTAAATATTGTTATATGTACATTAAGACATCGTAAATATAAGTTCAGATCATAAATCATGCTGATATCTTACATCTGACCTCTACAACGACTGCCTGTGCCTTATTATATACACAGCTAACACACACACACACACACACACACACACACACACACACACACACACACACACACACACACACACACATCCTAAACATATACGATTGTGTCTGATAGAGAGCAAGGATTTCTCGTAGGAATATACTAATAAAGCAGAAAATGAACTCAAATATGGCTCCTCGTATTCTGGAGGTGAGCAGTCATATAGCACCAGTCATAATGTTTACGTTCTAGTCGGCATCATAACGTTTTATATTTCAGTGTATTGCTGATAATGCCCCTGACTGAGTGGTTTCGAAGCTGGAGTTCTGCCTCGGATCAGCCACCAGACAGAAACGATTCAGATATGGTCGCCGACTCACTGATGATGGAGATGGACTATCAGCTGAAAGAGCTGGAAGATAGCAAGAGAGAAAGGGAACTGGTGAGTAGATCAGAAAACCACTGAAACGAAATAGTTCGTAATTCTTTTAAATATAATAATGACCGAAATAGCAGTTATTTTACGTGGTTGGCTACATTGACCTGAAAGAAAACTAGACCGTTCACGACCGCCCATTTGATGGTAAACAGGTCCCAACTTCCGATGGGGGCAAAACGGAAAGCACACCGCTAAAATCAGGTTTATAAACATCGTAATTTCTTGTTGTGTCGTTGGTTGCATAAGCGTTGGAAGTAATACAAAAGAATGATCTTTTCATCGATAAGAAATACATTTAAAATAGCTTGTTAAAACTTTTGTTGGGGGAAAATAAGCTAAACTATTATTATCCTTAGCCTATTCGACAACCCCCTTTTCTGGCGTTTGATCTAACTACACTAGATTTACGGACTTGCATAAAACGACATTTACATATTTGATGGCATATAATAAGATAGGAGTAATACAAATGGTCTGCACACACAAAATTATATTGCACACATCACAATAAATATCCGTATTCATAGGTTCAAAACCGCTTCAACGTTGCTCTTTGTCCTTACCGGAAGTAGGCGTTGTTTGGTCATGGCGGCCCAATCAAGCACGACTGAGTGCTCGGTCTAGTTTTCTTTCAGGTCAGTGGTTGGCTACCTCAGTTGAGGGAGATGCATATTGTCTGTAATTTACTGCGTTACTACGGGAATTAATTTTAAACAAATTTAAAATTTACAATATATGGCATATTCGGTGGAGAAAGCCTGGCTAGTTACAGAGCTGGATTCGAACTTCCGACCTTCTGGACAGCATGACCATGGGAAAGGAGTTCCACGCTCTAACCCACGAAGCCATAGAGGAACGTTTCAAACTCTATTTCTTTTAAATAGACTTATTTCTATTACATGGTTTCACATTGAAACAGTCTTCAGTCTTACTTAGCTTTCTGATTCGGACGTGTTTATTCTGATATTGGATGAGTCGATCTTAATAATCTTATATCGTAAATGTAAATATATGATGACATATTATTTATTATCAGTCTGAGCGACAAGCCAAAGGTGTTGTAGATTATACGTGGCTGGCTACACCGAGGAAGACCAGCTATCAAATGTCTCAGATAGAAAGGCTCGAGTTAGAGCAGCTCTGTGCCAAGGTGAAGCCGACCGAATGTGGCCGCGTCATCAACATCTTTCGGGAGGCCGTCGGCGTCGACGTCGCCGTCGAAGAGGTGCCCAGATTACTGAGGGCCGCCGCCTTGCAAGTACTGGAGAGTCGGCCGAAAGAGGAGACGATACCCGATTGGTTAACGAAGAGTCTGACGAGTCTACGTAAGATCCGGCCTAGATCGGTCGTCCGCAAGGTGACGCCACTGTACTCGTCGGACGACGACCTCGAGATGCAGAAGCCTTCCGGTTCGAGCGTGTCGACTGTCTCTCTGTCCGTTTACTCGTCCGCCACAAGTTTGCCCAACTTCTATGTTAATTCCGAGGACATGCACGTATGATCTGGACATCAAGCACCGTGATGACTGAAGGTCGGCCACGTTCGGCGAAGCTCTCCGTTCGGTACAGCCTGAGAACATATAGCCGTTTGTTCGTGTTTAGTTGCCGAATGAAATATCAAAGGAATGACGTGTGCCATTCCATAAAGATTGCAGAATTGTTTGTGGACTTATTCGCGTTGTCATTGCCAGCTTAAACCGGTACATGTAAAATGTGTAACAAATATTCCACTGTGTTTTATTATTTGTGTGTTCTGTAATCTGTAAATTTGGATATTAGTTAACACATCTGGACGATTTTTTTTTGGGGGGGGCTGGACTTTTATTGTTTTTTTTCCCACCAAACATGTACGATCTAAGGCTCAAGGCAATCCCTAAAACGTTATTTAAGATGATGATGATGATGATGATGATTGATTTTTACGGCCATTTTTGTGCACTTGGTAGGCTAAATGGGCCGAGCGACCTCCGAAGGTAATGAAGCGAAGTCAAAGAACCTTCAGATATGCCGATCCGAGATTTGAACACGGATGGTAGTGATCTGTGGCCCAGCACGCTACCGCTAGACCACGGAGGGGCCCAAAATGTTATTTAAGATATCGTCAATAGCACATATTATTGTAACCTGAGTATAACCTATCTAGGTCAGAATATAGTAATTAGGAGGATGTATAACTACATAATTAGTAAACCTTTATAGTCATCTCTTAAACTATACATTTCTGTAAAAGAAAACGAAGTAATAATTACAAGGTGACCTTTACAGTGAAGCAAACTATTATCGCAGAATGGACACAATGCCATGAAAAATATCTGTAGACAATCAGAATAATGAATTTTAATGTTATCTATCACAAACAAACTAAAGCTGACCTTAACAAAATTGAATTTGGAGGAAACAAAACCAACGAATCTACTCCCATATTCAACCGAAGTAGATTATTCACGGGGACTATTATTATATAAAACACGTCAAATACATTAGATCAGTGCTATACTACTGCTACAGATAGGGAACAGCATTCTATTCTGTAGTTGGATGTACTTCTA
The DNA here is from genome assembly GCA_025642065.1 of Paralvinella palmiformis. Taxonomy (NCBI): domain Eukaryota; kingdom Metazoa; phylum Annelida; class Polychaeta; order Terebellida; family Alvinellidae; genus Paralvinella; species Paralvinella palmiformis. Next base: position 549,528 of record JAODUP010000081.1, on the reverse strand, counting down.
TGGCTTTATTTGTTGTATCTTATCATTATCTGATATAGCCATCTCACAGACACGATTTACAGGCCAGTAACTTAAACGGCATCAATCTATGAGGTATATAATTACAGGTTTTATAAACCCATTCCGCTAAGATATACAGCCCCTACCTGTGTTCCTGTGCACGCGCGCGCGTATGTGTGCAGCAATCTTTCCATCCTTTATCTACGTCGGTTTCTCCGTTTGTCCTTCTGTCTGTTTGTTTATCCTTATATTATTTTCAAATTGTGATTGATATGATATTTAATAAGAATTAAACCGACCTCAGGCATTATGTTTTGGTTATGAAATTGTAGTATTGGGAAACTATTACATCAAACTGCGATCATTGTTTAAAACTGTATTTCTTATGAAGAGAATCTGTATGGTGTATTAAATGTTTTTATCGTGATGTTAAGTTCCTGTTTATCCACATTTACATGGAAATGTTTGTTTTTTTATAATTTATGTTTATAACTTATACTTGATAGATTCATGGTGTCGTAGAAATAAAATAAAAAATTGGCGTTCAATTATCTTTTTATCAGATTGCTGCTCATCAAATAACTAATTTTATAAATGAAGAGAAATGGTATCATTTGATCATTATTGCTCGGATGGTTGGATGAAGTAGATTCTGACACAAGTGAGAGACACACAGGTATTCATATACGTGAACAAGCAGAGAAAAAGAACAAAAGGCTTTTATTTATTACAGATACAGTAGAAGTATTATAAAAAAAATCGGCTAAACTATTCCTTTACCTAATCACAAATTTCAAAACTTTATTTAGAGATTTTCTCCACCTTATTTTGGTGGATTGGTGATGATTTTTATTATTGTAAATAAAGCACTATGGAGTATACAGAACAAAATGCTATTTTTGACATGGGTAGATCGCGATTAAAATGGCGTTTGTTTACTTTTCAAACTAATATCAATTCGGTATTGATTATATAAATATAATAAATATTGACAGTCCATAACAGGGTCGGGTTAATGAAATAACAAATTACATTTTTTAATACTTCTAATCGATACTTTAATTAATTTTTATTTTAGCACTTAGGCATGCACACTGATAATTTTGAAACAAGACAATGCCATTCAGGGAAATCCATTATCTGCGCAAGGAATTATCCATAATGTTCGCATTCTTCTAAACAACAACATCCCATGCTTCTAAACATACTTTCCAAAATATGAATTTCAAATATCTATAATATCAACATTTTATTCTTACCTAAATTATTCTGTTGTGTGCGGTTTATTTACTCGAAATAATGTTGATAATTGAGATGACCCCTTCTGTAGATTGATGAAAAATCACGATAATAAAAGATAAATCTCATAAGTCATTTATATTATAACATCATAGTTAATTCGTTGACCACGTTTCTGACATTATCAGATAAAAAATGATTTTTTATTGATTTGTTAATAATAATATGGGAATTGGAAATAGGTGATTTAAAAACATTATATTTGAATTGAAGTTAAGTTTGTATCTTTTTGTGTCATCTAGAGACCTACATAAACCAGTTCCAGTATGAATCAGCTCCAGTAAAAATAAACTAGCTGCAGGTTGTCTTAGATTATATATATATATATATATATATATATATATATATATATATATATATAACACACATGTACAGAGAGAGAGAGAGAGAGAGAGAGAGAGAGAGAGAGAGAGAAATACACAAACACACACATATTGGATCTCTATTCATATGGTTGATATAGGTAGGATTTGTTTATCTATTCGAACCCACAGGCTGATCAGTAGCCCAGACATATGTAGGTCTACGTATGTCTAGATGTGTACTTTTTTGTATTGATTTAATTATGCACACACACACACACACACACACACACACGCAAATCAACGTCTAACCCAATTATATACTCAAATGTGAACTAGTCAATGTGTAACCCTACTGTTGGTCATCTTATATCACATTTAACTATCCCTACGCCACAAATATCGTCTTTTTTCATCTGATCTCTTTGACATTTATTTGTCTAAACTTTCACATTGACAACGAACAACAAAACTGAATAAGAAATGGTAGGTAAAACAATGTGTGTGTTTGTGTGTGCGTGCGTGCGTGTGTATGTGCGTGCGTGCGTGCGTGTGAACAACAATAAAAACGCAGCACTACTGATACGTGAAAAAAATCATTTAAAATGCTGTCAGACCGAACGACCGAGAAAAAAAATCATGAATTAAACAAACCAGGAAAATAACTCCCCATCAGTTTGTAGAAGTTCCAGTAGACGGCCAGCATCATATGTAATCTCAAGGATGAGGAAGCCACATTAATCAGCGATTGGGTAAATAAGTTACTCTACTTGGACGCTCTAGGCGTCAATCTGGTTATAGCAGATCAGGAAGATGACCAGATCGGCATTAGGAAATCAGACAAATGATAAAATATTAACCACTTCCTGTCTGATGGCCTGAGGCAGAGTTCACGATCTCGTTAATAAGGCCGCCATCGGGAGTCGGTGGCGCCACCTGATCACGTCGGTTTATTATCGTGTCCGAGCCTCGAGCGACTACTGACGGCACCAGATGGTCTTTCGGACATACCGCTCTCTGGCGACGCCGGTCTGTTGTCATCGTCAAAGGAATTGTCAGCGCTGGGATCGATCCAAGACGGTTGGTGTTGATCGCCGAATCTCTCCCAGAGATACTTCTGGAACCAGCCGCTTCCCGACATCTCCAAATCCTGATAGCTCAGCGATGGTGACGTCGAGCTGACGAAGCTCTGGGCGGAGTAGAGCTTCCGGTTCGGCGAGGCGGAAGTGGTGCGTGAATTGCGGCCAGCTGTTGCGTACGAGTAAACGGACGCTCGAAGGGCGTCCGGAGACCGGGGAAGGCTGATGCTGTCCTGGATGCTGTCCACGGTCTCCAGCATGTTGTCCGGAGTTCTCAGGCAAAACTCAGAATAGTTTAGCTCCCGCTCGATGCTATCCCGAAGATGTATGGAGGAGGGCGGCCGGAAACTGAACGTTCCCGAATTCAGATCGATATCCGTACTGCAGAATGAGGGCGGGGTGGCTGGCGTCCGCAATCCGGACGGCGTACCCCAACCCATATTAGACACCGAGGCATTCTTTCCATTTCCGCCTTTCCAGATTCCGTTCGGGATGGGGTCAAGATGACTCAGATCGCCATTTCCGTATTTCGCCACGTGACCGTTTTTTCCGCCACTTATATGGCGGAAATCGTTTCCGTTGTATCTTGGCGGTCCTGTGTCCGAATCTAACTCATCATCTGTCGACGCAATCGGGTCGCCCTCCGAGTCGCCATCTTGCCGGAAACGGACAAACCCATTGTCGTAATAGAGCATCGATAACGGCTTACCGCTTCTTGACGTTCTCGTCGTGACGTCATTTCCGTCTTGGCTTTTCATCATCGGAGTCATCTGATGACATTCAGGAGTTGGTCCGAGCCAGCATCTCTCAGCTCCTAAAACAAGGAGAAAACGAAGTTATTAAATCGAAAACCAGAAGAAAATTCTTGGGGTAATCAGTTCGTCACACCTCTGGCGGAAAACCAATCAAATGTGACCAGATCACGTAGTTCTTCTCGACGTCAGAAGATAAACATAGTTCGCAGTGGGATTAGTGGATGGTGATGATGATTATTGGTTTACGGCCACTTTTGCGCACATGCTCGGCTAAATGGGCCGAACGACCTCCAAAGATAATGAAGCGAAGTCAAAGATGAAACATCCTTCAGATATGCCCACGCCGAGATTCGAACCAAGGTGGTAGTGATCTGTGGTCGAACTCGCTACCAACTAGACCACGGAGGCGCCGACTGGGATTAATGGAATGAGTGAAGAAGGAAATTATGAGACGAGCCGAACTCCAGCCGAGTTTTGTGAACACTTACTTTTTGGGTCGGATTCTCACCGGATTATATCTGAGGTCAAACAGTTGTAGATATCGCTAAAGAAACAACGAGAAGGGGAAATTAAGACAAATGACAAGATAAATAAAGCTCTTTTAAATGTACAAAGCGACTTCAAACTATGTACACTTACATTTGCATGCAATTGAAAAATTTAAACAAAGACGACAACAGGCAGATAAACAATTTTCTTAGATAATAAGGAGATAGAATTTGAAACGGTTTTCCAGCCAACAAAGGAGTGGAAAATATTCCGTCATAACGTCCAGGTTAATGTCTCATTAAGGATGTTGCCAACAAAAATGATGGTTTACCCTAATATGTCTGTTGTAGACACTACTACTACTACAACTACTACTGGAAGTAGTAGTAGTAGTAGTACTCCTAGTACTACTTCCAGCACTTCTCTCAGAAACCTCACTAACCACATCAACGACATAAACAACAATCACAACAACATAAAAAACATGTACACAGCGCCACCTATCAATAAAGACTAAATATATTCATGAGAAACAGTTTAATCTATGCGTTCTTGCAGACTAATAAATTATCAACAACATGTTCGTAACATTTTCTGATCATATCAGCTTTATGACTTAGAAAGTAATCTCAGTTTTATCAAAGAAATAATGTAGAGCTAGATCCTGGAGAGCTTTAAAAATAAAAATGTCTTTAACTTAAATACAATATGCTGCTAAGACATAAAGGACATGTGACAAAGTGTCAAGTATTGTGTTTAACTACGTTTTTGACACATTGTAGTAGAACAATAAATATATTTGGCCTGCGAAAATACATCAAACCGCTATAGTAGTTAAAGCGAAAGAGAATAGATGCATGTAGGGCGTTCACGAATGGGGCACCTGTATTAGGTCTAGAAATACAATCTTGAACGTTATATTCTGCAGCAAATGCATAACAATTAAGACGCTGCGTCAAAATTAATACAATAACAATGAGCCCGTAACAATATTGCCACAAATCGATCAGATTTCTATCGACAAAATGACAATCTCTGCTCTACTCACACGTCATTCGGCTTTATGACATCTCAGCATTACTCACGAATGTCAACTTCACTATCAGTTATGAGTTTTTACTCATAAATAAAACGTATTTGAAAAACAAGACTGTTTCAGTGTGGCATCCGAGTTCCTCTAAATTAAAGAGGGATAATATTGAAAAATATATTTCACTTTTTATAATATGTTTAATATCTTTTGAAGAAAACAATTGAATGTTCATCGTTGTATCTTTCATGAAAGATCTCATTAACAGTCTAAATTTATTGATGGCAAGATGGCGCTGCCAGCACTTCTGTCAAACCGGTTGGACTCCCTCCCATCTGCCATTTGTGGGACGAGTTGTTACGGGGCGAAGTATTTTCTAATTAAAATATATAATTAACGGCATATTATTCAACTAATTATATGTTGTATATTCTTTTTTATTCTATTACTATTCATATCGGCAATAATTGAACCCCAGTACTGGGGTTTATTTGCACCAGTAGATAGACATATATAACCATAAAACAGTGAAGACAGTTTTATGTATGCAATAAAACATAAAATAGCTATATCCGGGTTCTGTTACCAATATGGTGCCATTTACAACGGTAGAACATGAGCATATTTATGAGGAAATGTATACAATATTCTCAATATGTATGATAAAAACACATAATTTTCGTTTTGTTGACGTAACACGGTTTCGATTGTCACTCTTTTAAAAAATAATATTAGGAGTTCCATTGGCGTAAAGGTCAAGGGAGGGTGACATTTTAGGTACCTACAAGAGTGAAGTGCAAGATTCTACTCCAGTTTGAGATTAGCTACAAACTGTCAAAATGTTTGGAATTACTTGCCAGATCGGATATTAGTTTTTTTTCGGCTCACAACACCGTGACGTGACTATTAAATTGGGATGTGTTCTCACTCGATTAAATACCGAAACAGTTTGACACATTTTAGCTCCATTACACCCTACGGTTTAGGGGCGAGGAGGAGCATCATTTCACCTTCTGTCCTTCGAGGACTTCACTAGAAATATGGTAACGATGTTTAAAAACATGAAAAACGTGTGTGTAAACTACGGATAATTACTGTGGTACTCTGATAATTTAAGTCAGTAATGACGTGGACAACTATATTACTCTCGCTGTAAATGTGTCCCAGCATCCCTAGCGTGATCTAAATATTTATGTCATTGCCCTGCTGGATGTTGACAGAAGCACGGCTATAGGTCAAGTCGTGGCATCCAGACATGTCACGCTATGTCGTTGACAGACAGATTAAGGTGATATTTGTGGAAACCGGATGAGTGCTGCAGATGCCTTTCTTCCCGTAATGAACGAGAATCGATTTATTTCAGGCGAGAACTCGACATTACGTCACATCAATTACTAAACAATAATTGCAGTCTAGACGCACAAACCCGGATCAGGACACTATCCCGAAGAATGTTTATAGACATGCCTTTGAAGAGGGATATACGGATACCAGATTTGTAATATTTGACTAATTAATGGAGACCAGAATTAACTATAAATGCCATGAAGGTTCTATTAGGTTTGGTAAAAATTGTAAATTAAAATATAAAATGGACTTATTTATTTTAAATCTGTAAAAAGGCAAAATTGTTATTTCCAAATTTATTATTTCATCAAATATTTATATTATTTGATTAATGTCACACACAAAACTAAACTAAGAAATAAGAGATATCGCTATCTAGCATAATTAGTAAAATAGATAGATAGATAGATAGATAGATAGATTATTAGTGAAACACAAATAGATGTACAGATAAACATGCTAAAAGTTATAAATCAAACCAAAATTTTTATATTTATCATAAAAATAATGTAACAGTTTTGTCGTAGTTTAAATATCTGACGCTAATCGATTAATTTGTTTGACATTTCATTATCCTAACATAAAAGAATGAGTAACTTAGTCGCATCTTTCCTGATGACCCAGATAAATAGAAAATGTTAATTACTAGTGTCATCACACCTTAATGACAATATAATTTAAACCCCATGTCCCTGATACTTATGATATATATATATATATATATATATATATATATTATATATATATATATATATATATATATAAAAAAGGGTAAGGATTTTTGTTGGATGCTATTATTTGCATTTTAATCATGACACAAGCGACTCACCTGGATGCATGTCTAGCTGTACACTAGAATCCACATATTTATCGCATGTCACATCCGAGTTACAGTTCTCTTCCGGATCATCTCCCGCCGTTAGTCTATAACATGGACAGAAGTATAGACTACAGCCGAACCTTTCGGCAGTGTGGAGATGGTCCCTTCTGTCAGTTCTACCTTTGTAGCGTAGAGGCTGAGTAGCCACAAAACTCATAGTGGCACACATACCTGTAGAACAGAAGTAAATATAAAATATTTGATAGTGAGTAGGTGAAAAACAGAGCCAGTGAATGAATAGATAGCTGGCTGAGGGAGTAAGTAAAAAGTCAGTGCATGACGCCCCCCCCTTTTACTACATGCAGGTAAATACAGCAGACAAAGTTTAAACCCAAAGTCTGTAGGAAGTTAACGCATGTTTAAATTAAGTGAATACATTAACTCAAATTTTAGCTAAAATTCGTTAACAAAACGTTCCGTGAAGATTTGAGGACAACTTGAAAACAACCGCATACAGTATTTAATGACAAAATAATGGCCTTAAAGTACAGTCATTACGATTATAATTCGTTGTTCTTACCGAGCTCGACGAGTCTCATACAAAAGTGGTAAGTGTAGAAAGGCCAAGGTTGAGGTGCATCACGTGATAAAAAGTTGAATACGCCTACCATGCCGTATATCACTATGGCAACGTTTGTTATTCCCAAGATGGCCGTAGCCAGTGTGACGCGTAAAGCCAAATTGAGTATCACTTTAGGACGGAGTGACTTGCCAGACTTAGTTTTGTCTGGACTTTGGTTAGCCGAGCCGCCACCGGACTCGCTTGGGGCGACACCTCGAGCCGATCGCTTCGGCAGTTCCGGATCATAGACGCGCCTTTCGGTTGGTTGACGCGGTGCGCTCCTGTAGAGCTTCCAGAAGAGATACAGATAGCCGCAGAAGAGGAACATTCCCCAGAGGACGAACGCCACCTGACAGACGATGAACAAAGCCCGAGCCGCGTAGGTGACGCTGACGATGACGTCGACGAGAATTGAGAAGAAGAAGTGCGCTCCGATGACGACCAAGAGGATGGTGATCTTCTGGATGCGACGCGTCATCAGTTGCATTTTGGTGGCCCTCAGTAGTGCCATGAAGAGAACGCTAAATGCCGACGTGATACAGGGAAAGGTGACGTTGATGAGGATGTAAGAAACGACTCGCGGAAACCGATCTCTAGAGTCGTATCCGTCGATCAGCAAGTAGATGGAGCGTGTCACTCCAATCACCAACAACATGGCGTTCAGAGACATGAAGTAGCCTTTACTCAACAAGTTCTGTTTTCTCCGTAGCAGCACCATGCACACCAGGGTGTATATGGCAAGAAAGGCGAACAGCACACCGAACAAATAGATATGGAAGTCGAAAGAAGCACCATAAGTAGCCCTGGCGTCTCTCCAATCAGGATGAGGTTCTGCCAGCGTCTCGCCACCCGCATGATGTCCACTTCCACCGTCTAGTGGCGCCGTAGTCACATTTTCCGAAGGCTCGAATTCGGATTCGGGTTCGACGCGTTCGGGATCGCCGCCTTCCATTTCGGCGACGGGTTCAGTTTCCGAGTTTAACCGTTCAATCAGCAAAATGGTTTTTGGAGTGAGGAGATTTTCGGACGCTGACTTGTCGGTGGACAGTTCCGGTTCCGCTATCATGGTTTGGTTCTCTTCTTCGCCAATCGTGCCGGTAGTTGGCGGTTCGTGGATCGGTTCGGAGAGTTGTTGCTTTTCAAGATTTGGGCTTTCATCCCCTAATCCAGCGCTTTGTCCTACGCTGAGTCCGTGATCGACGTATCCAAGTTTGTTTCTAGCCGGCGCTCTGTAGCTCAAACCAGCTTCTGGAATGTCATCCTCAATGGCAGGTATGACAGCCGACCTACCATCATCAATAGCTATGTGTTGACCGTCGATGGCCTCATCTAGTTCCTGTTCGGTCGGGATTTGACTCTTTTCGGAGCTGTTCTGCGCAGCTTTGCTCTGTGGAGCAGCACCATCGATAACCTGGGCTTCACGGCGTACCCTCCTAACCTCGTGATTTGCTCTGCTAATCTTATCGCCGGCCGATATCGGTGTTGATAATAACGAACCGCTTGTGGACGAGATTTCTATCGATTGTGGGATAATGACTGCTGCCTTCGAGTACGGCCATTGTGGATTAACATTGCTACTGGCTGCTACTGTGAAAGGCTTGTTGTGCGATTTAGACGCGTTGATATCTAAGGATCTCGGAGTGGGTCCCGTTCCGCTTGATGGCTCTAAATTGCTTGGATCGGACATGTTCTGTACTGGAACACTCATCAAAGCCGACACCTTTCCGTTGTTGGTCATTTTTGATGAACCCTCACCATTCAGATAATGGCTCAAAACGCGCAATTTAATCTCATCTTCGTCGTTTTTTATTACTCCTAATGGGATTCCACCATATAAAGCGACGACTGAGGGCCAATTTCTTGATCGGCGAGAGTCATAAAATCGAACCAGGTGACTGCGTGCATTACTTACGGGAATGGCTGATGCTACGTTAGGTCTCATTGCGGTGTTCTTCTCTATTATTCTTACCTCGGCACGTGAACCATCCGAAGTTGAAATCCATTTCTTTGGCCAAACGGAAGCTCGTCCAGCTACCGATATTGACCATTTCCGGGATTCAGTGTCGTGGACTATTGACGTGTGGTCGGTGGACGCCATCCAAACCGGAGGCAGTAGACTAGCTAGCAAGTGAGGTACGGAGAAGCCCGAATGTTTTTTGCCATTACGCCGCAGTGAGCTGTTTAATACTGTCCCCACCTTGCCATTACTACGGAACGATATCAAGCGGCCAGAATATGAGACACCTTGATCGGCGCTGACGCTGGCGTCACCCCCTCGAGATCTATTGGCTTCGAGTCTCCGTCTTCCGGGTAATACTCCTGATCCATGGTCCGATTGTCGGCCGGATCCACGAGCTCCATGTGTGCGATTCTCTTCCACATCCAGCCCTGCCGCAGACAATATGGCGTTTGTAGTTATCTCCGCTCGGCTTCCACTTGTCGGAAAGACACGCGATCGATGATTGTTCGTCAATTTCTTATGAAAGCCGAAGTTTTCTGGGTTCAATGTTCCGGGTTCGTATTGCAGCAGGGCGTTTTGGGCCGTTTCTGAACACGAAAAGCGAAGAAGCGAAACGAAGACACGACAAATAAAGCACACAGACAAACACGTTGACGCCATTTTGGTCGAGAAAAGACGATCAGTCAGCCCGAGAAGCCGTTATATAAAGGCTTTCCATAACCGGCTAGCGGCGTACGTCGGTGCTCGGCCTAGATGGCTCGCAGTCCTTCGCCGCTTGGCAGCCGGGAACGAGCGGAGGAGACACTAGGGAATAGGAAGATCAGATGGCATTACGTGTATGTGCCGCACTCGGCCTCGCTACATCATCTGAGGTTCTGTAATAAGAAATTGTATACGTGCCATCAAGGCGACGACATATGCAACTACTAATTATGGCTAACATGTCACTTCTGGACAGGCGTAAATCGATTAGTTTTCTTATTAATCCATTCAACAAAGAATGGCGCTGGTTAAGTGTCGATGTGAAAATAGCTGAAGATAAGTGTCCAGCGGCGTGTCAGAGAGGAGTTGATCACGAGAGTGTTTTGAATTAGTGTATGTTTTGCATAATGATATATTTGTTTACAGTTGATTGGATGCACATTAGAGTGTCTTTCACCAGCTCTGCGTCTTGTTTATGCGCCTAGATGGCGGTGGGAACAGTAACGTCCAAATCTACAACTATAATTCTCCGATAAGACTTCAGCTCGTACCGTTAATATACACACCACATTTCCATTGATCCCTCAGGTAATAAGAGATTTCACATCCCGGAACAATATTATTACTACCATTGCAAATGGGCGTATACCGAAGACTGAAGTGGGTGAGTGAGCGGATGAGTGAGTGGGTAGGTGAGGGAGTGCGTGTATGCGTGCGTGGATGAGTTAGTGAGTTAATGAGTGAGTCAGTGATCTAGTCAATCAGTCAGTCAATCAGTCAACCAGTCAGCTAATAATGGGGAAGAATTAAGTAGAATAAAGGCAGTTAAAACAAAATCCTTCCAAGTCATTAACTCTCTTGCGCTATTTAGTAAAACATCCATAAAAATAACATCTGTGTTTAAAAAAACTAACCAATATGTCTCCATTGGTATTCATATACGTCAGGTTTCATTTTATAAGAATTGTGGTGTGACACAAATTAGTATATAGCAAAACTTGACAGTGTAGTTCTCAGCCATATAACCTAACCTGATTAATGGGCTTCAAAATATACGTCTATTATAAGCCGCCAGTCATACGCCTACTTACATATGAAGCACTTGTTATATCTAACAAGATTTCTCCTGATAAACCTATTGTAAGCTAGAATTAGACTCTCCAGCGGGGATATGACACGATGATGTTGCTTGTTACCTTTCGAATGTACACATTGTCACCACAACAAACCAAGATTGTGTACTGGCCATGACATGCTGTCAAATCAGCCCTAGTGATACACTATGCATACACAACACATATACAACATATGTAGAGGACAGTGTGTGACCTTGGTCAATGTTAGAGACGATGGTCTCTTGTCCTGTAACCTGTCAGAGAAATCACTGTACAGACGAAATGACCAAATATTGGTAGTCTCATATTGATCTAGAACGACAGCCACGTGTCTATAAAACGTGAAAACCGAGAACAAATTTTAATGGAAACCTGTAGATTGCAGGCTCTGATTATAGCGATATCAGAGAGAGGGGGGGGGGGAGAGTGATTGTTACAACGGTCCAAAATCTAGTAATTAATTCTCGAATTTAGAATCGCACCAATTTAATAATGAACTTGTGCTTATTTGGCGATGTGCGTATTTCTGCGGGGTTACATGTGTTTAGGAGGCGCTCTCTCTCTCTCTCTCTCTCTCTCTCTCTCTCTCTCTCTCTCTGTGTCTGTGTATGTGTGTGTGTGTGTGCGTGTTAGTTTATCTGTTTATTTCTCTATCTGTAGTAAGGTTAATGTACTCATATGTCCACGTATCCCTTCGTCCTTCCCTACTATCTCATCAGTTTCCCATGTATTCCCGTCTCTCTGTACTATTCTGTCTATCGTACACTAACATCATGCCATCGTAGCCGTATTTCACACATCAGTCATAATTCAGGGCTTCACCGAGAACCAATTTATTACAAGGCAGGGCACAGATCGATCAACTGTGTCATAATAACACATAATATAGTGGCTAGGTGTCTACGGTGTCAATAATAGTAACATGTTATTAGCAGAATAGACGTCACCTTAAACATGTATTGTTATATAACTAATGTCAATACTATTATATATAACACCTAAACAGTGTGTTTATACTGAGAGCATATACCGACCTCTACGACTGTCATGACCGTTTGATACCCATTTGCTTATTTCAAGGCTCCGATCATATACGTGCATACACGCGTGGGTGTACGTGTGAGTGCATGTATGTGTATGTGTGTGTGTGTGTGCATGTCCGCTTGCTTGCTTGCTGTGTCCCATATGGTTAATAACCTGACATTCAGTTCCTGACTTTCATCCTTACTCTATTTAACTTCCATTAAAACGCCCCCGAAAAAACGACAAAATTATTTACCTTGTTTCAGTTTCCAGTTAATCGCCGCATTAATGGCTGCAATTTAATGCACGTAATCTCGACCAATAACAAGATTGCTTACAATTCACCTGGTGTCATCCCTACTTCCGGTTTTGCTTCATAGTTTTTGCCCTACAGTCGTGACTGGCATATTGACACGGCATATAGTATTTGGCGCCACAAGCCGTTGTTTATATGCGTTAGTATCGGTGATCCAGAACGCTCCCATCGGGACAGAACCCTAACCCGATATTTTGTGCTATTTTCAGTCATGTATCGCTCCATGCATCAACAGAAATCTGTAAATGAGAGCCACATCCGGGAGGAAGTCGGAGATGTTGTTGTCAGTCCGCCATCATATAATCGTGGACCATATTCCGGTCCAAGGCCCTGCATAACAATGATGCTGTCGTGATTCTTTAAAAAAAACCTACGGGTTGGGAGGATGGTGTAGGGGGGAGGCGTCAGCTGTCCGTAGAGGACGTTTCAAGGTCAGGCGGATGAGAAACAACGTGTTGCCTGGTAACAGGCTAAGTAATTCTAATCAGCTTCAGGAAAGTGAGCAATATTTGTGGTAAATTGGAAAGATAAGACCGACCAGGGATAAAAATAGTTTTAACGTATACGAATCTAGTTTTTTTAACAGGATTATGTTTATTTCAAGTCGTCGACATCTTGCCGTAAAACTAGAATTCGTGTTTTAATCATTTCTGCCCAGATCTAAATAAATACGCCATTACCGCCATCTCTAAATGAGGGCCATATCACGAGTATGCAACTCCTCCTGATACGACTCGGTAGATCAAGATTGTGTGTATGTGTGCGCGCGTGCGTGCGTGCGTGCATATCATTTATAAATTGAACGTGCTTATGTCACTTATACAAAGCTTAAAATAAAAATAGAACCGATTTAATGGAAAACACTTACCTGTAGTTTTTACTAGGTACTATATACCTTCATTGCTTGTTAGTAGACTTCGGTTTATACAGAACTAGTCCTCATTTCTTAGTCAATTTACTGGCCTTCGGTGAATGCAATTTTACGATATATATATATATATATATATATATATATATAACGATTTAATATTACTATGTCGGTGACAGTATCTCGGGCAGTACAATTCACCTGTCTGTCTGAAGGTCAGTCCCTGGCGATGACAGTTTAACACATTAAGAAAGCTTCCCCTTTTGTCCACGTTTTGGCTTACCGTATTCACGTCAGCCACACTGTATATCTGACAACAAACGAGTCAGGTATCCCGCTGAGACCTACAGAGTGACTATTTTGGTATCAGTCGACCGCATTTCGTCTGATGACGACGGGGGGGGGGGTCCTTAAGACCGGACCTCACGCCGTTCGCGGCTAAACTGCGAACCTATACAGTGGCAGTTCGTTAGTGAAATCGTTCGTTCATCCGCAATGGTGTTAGTTTCTCGGTCGGGCAGGCCAGCTGTGATGGGACAACCCAGACAAGACCAACCCGCAGTCGGGAGAAGGCCACCTGTAGACGATGCAGGTGTCACGTTCTAATCCACCTACCATTCAGTCTATATTATTAGATGAACGAGTAGGGCTAGAACAAAGCTAACATTATATTAAAACCATTTGCGGGATGGCGATGCTGCGGCCACCTGTTAACCCTTTAACTAACCAGGCCGCCCCCTCCCGTTGTGGGCTGATTCGTGCCGCAAAACGTTGCCCCCGGAGTTGTCGTAACATTTGTTTTCGTTGAAAATCGATGCCGGGCCGGAGTACGGGAGTAGTAAATATCGAGGTGAAGGGGAGGGGGAGGGGGAGGTTTCAGAGAGCTGTGGAATGGGAAGGCGGGGAGGGGTGGCCTTAACAAAACACAACGATCATTTCTGTAAAGTTACAACCCCTTACACTAGGCAGCATTAAATTCTTATTGCTCTACACAGGATGCGCTGGATAATCAGGTGACATGGCCTTTAGTCGGGAATACCACGTGATACCCACGTGATATATAGTGGATGACCACTTGTGTTTGGCTTTCTTAGAACGGATATTAGATTATAACAGATGAACGATATAACAGCGCTGAACATCTAAACAACGACAAGAGTCCGTAATTAGATAGTGAGATGGACAGATAGATAACTAACGACGTGTTTTGGTGGTTCTAGAACTGACTTTAATATGAAAACAATAGATTGATAAATGAAGACAGACGGGAGGCTCTTAACACACTCAAGTAATAATAACACGGTAATGGTGAAAACAGCGGTGACGAACAGGAAAATGAGCACGTCACAGGTTTTTGTACATAACACACACACACAAGCTCGCGCGTACGCAACACACACGCACGCACGCACACACGCACACACACGCGCACACACACACACACACACACACAGAGAGAGAGAGAGAGAGAGAGAGAGAGAGAGAACAAACATAATACATAGAATCCCATAACGCCATAATGTTATATTGATTTTAAACCCCTACCATAATATTATATCATTTACCAGAATCTCTGAAGTCACCGATCATCTATCTATCTATCTATCTATCTATATATATATATATATATATATATATATATATATATATATATATATATATATATTATTATTATTATTATTATTATTATTATTATAACACATATCAATATATTCAATATCGAATTTGTGGTAGTATATAATATAGAGAGAGAGATAGAGAGAGAGGTGTGTGTGTGTGTGATTGATTGATTGGTTGATTGATTGATTGATGGATGGATGGATTGAGTGAGTGAGTGAGTGAGCGAGTGAGTGAGTGAGAAATACAGTAATATATATATATATATATATATATATATATATATATCAAACCATAGATTAATATCTGAGAAGTTCACGCCATATTTCAGCCTTTAACCGCAATATTCCACAATATCCCCTCAAATGTACTGGAATGAAAGCAAACATGATACTGATCACCTAAAACGTGCCATATCTCGTTGTCCTCATATCTTTACGATATAACACGTTGTCAAACGGTAGCCACTAGAGACACATCTAGTCTAGATATATCTACTACAGGACCATAGCGAGAGTCGGTCAATAACAAATATATCATAAGAATAACTTCTCGTATAAAGTATCGTATCAGCCTAAATCCCTGATTTTATCCTTAAGTAGCGGAGTTACTGAGTGTCTTTATATATGTAATACTGATGGAGTCAGTAGTTAGTTGTATACGATGATGATTTGCTAATAGATCAGTCGGGAGATCAACTCGCCGTGATGATGATTTGGCAATAATTATTGATTAACAAAATTAATTGGCCTTTTGTGGCCAGATAACGATCGTAATATCTGATATGATGTCAACAATACTACCACGATTATGGCACGTCATCAATCTCGTGATGGTCGTCATCATGACGTCGATAGGAATGTTCTCGTGATGTGTGCTGCCCCGATATCACGATATTGTAATAATAAAAATAATAATAATAATAATAATAATAATAATAATAATAATAATGTATATTTAATAAAGCGCCCTTACTAGCAGCAGCCATTCAAAGGTGCTGTACAAATAATATGTAATATAATAATACCCCAAATAATGTCTGTAAAAACCCTGTAATGATTTAAAAGATAATAATTATTTATCTGTGAAAGCGACCTTAAATAGATGTGTTTTTAGAAGAGACTTAAAATTTCCAAGAGACGACGTATTTCTAATATCAGCCGGCAACTTATTCCACAAAGTCGGGGCTGCAACACAAACGCACAATCACCATATGATTTCAGCCGATACATTGTGTTGTACTTAAATCCACTAGAGGGCGCGCCAGTGGTGAAGTAGTTAGAACTTTGCGCTACAAAACCTCCAGGTGATTGGTTTGGATTCTGCCGATGACCGTTTTTCTGGGATTCGTTTCCCTTGACAGTCGCCCCTCGACGATATGTTCCAGTTGTGACTAGTGCCGAAACCAAACAACTCAACTCAGTTTAAATTCACTAGCCATCAAGTCTTGTTTTCCCTCGTATATTGTAACTATAATTGGAGACTCCGTAGTCCCATTGGTGGCACAGTATGCTGGGAAATTCCAATACTGAGCCCAAACCTCATTGTTTCCTCTGTGTTTGTGTGTGTGTGATGTTTTACAGCCACTTTTTTGCACAAAATAGGCTAAATTGCCGTATATATATATATATATATATATATATATATATTAAAACCCGTCGGCCTGATTATCACATTTCCTTAGGAAGCAGTTCTTCGGCGACATGTTGGAGGTGAGACTAGTGCCGAAGCTGAAGAAGGGACTATTTCTCTCTCTCTCTCCCTCTTCCCCCCACCTCTCTCTCTCTCTCTCTATATATATATATATATATATATATATATATAATGGCATGACTTTTATGTATAGAGAGATCAAGATATTAGTGATATACAGAACGACATCAGAAGAGTTAATAACTGCCATTGGGTTATCTTTATGTCTGTTTTATATAATATATACTACGATACAGGCTCAATGTTAGTTTGTATATATCTGATACCGTATCATCAGTTAGTTTAAGACAATCTGTTAGTATACAAAGCCCAAATCACTAACTCATAAATATCATAATATTAATGTTTGAATATGGCCATAATATAAGTATCGATAGTCAACTAGATATTGTCATTGTAATAGACTGAATCATTTTTGGTCTATAGATCAAATTGCATGCACATAGAATAATTAAAGAGAGTCTTCATTCCTAACTAGTAACGTGGCTGGCCACAACATCCGGGTTGAAGAAAAAACATAGCAATATCTAAAGGGTGTTTCATCTTTCACTTCCTCTCAGTACAATTGCAACTCCTTTGGCACATTTAGCTTAACATGAGCACAGAAGATGACATAAACAAAACATTTTACAGAAATAGTGATTTAGATTATGAATGAAACTGTAATTTTTTTAAACTTACTATCTCTAGATATTGTTGATATACATGAAGTTATTACTTATGCGATTTAATAATAATAATAATAGTAATAATAATAATAATAATAATAATATAATAATAATAATTATTATTATTATTATTATTATTATTATTATTATATTAGTAGTAGTAGTAGTAGTAGTTAGAATTAATGTCTCATCTTTGCAAACCTATTTTAGAAGTAATTAGTTACGATATATCAATGTTTTATTTGGTTCCTCTTATTCAAACAAATATTCTAAATTAAATTTAAGGAACTATATAATTAATAAAATACTGTCAATAATTACTTCCTCTTTATCTTGTCAGGATTGTTATGAAGGATTGATGAATTTCTGACAAATGTTTAGTGTGACACTTTGTCAAATGAGAACAATTAAATATTGAGTGGCATATGATACGTATAGATATCATATACCAATCAATATTTAATTGTTTTCAATTAATTATTGAGTCACATATGATATGTATACACGCAGTCAGACAAAGAAAAGGATAACTCAAGAGACAGATAGAGGAAGATAAACAACAAAATATCTCTGAAGATGACATCATAATATAGGCCACAGTTCAGTCAATTATATTCCCAGCGCGATGTTGATCACCTGTAACATGCTGATCACCTATGACATGACGACTTATAACATGGCGTATCTCGTTGTTCTCATATCTTCATGATATAACACGTCGTCAGACGGTAGCCATTAGAGACACATCTAGTCTAGATATATCTACTACAGGCCATTTCTCGGCTCAATCAGACACTCATAGAGAGGGTCAGTCAATAACAAGACCAGCTTCTTCTATAAGACATCCTACCATCATACTAAATCCTTGATTTTATGCTTGATAGAACACTCACTTGAGTACCTTTATATTTTACGTTTACAAGTTCAGTTAGTCGTGGATAATGAAGATTAGCTAACGGATCAGCCTAAGGATCAACTAGCCGTGTACTGATTTGACCTTCATTATCAATCAACCTTGCATTGTCTACTAGTATGCATAAAAATCTTCATCTGCGAGTATTATATGGACATAGTGGCACAGTCTCTTCGTGGAATAATCACGACATTGGCACTCGAAGGAAATCATGAGTTCTATCTTTGTCGAGTCATCTTCAGCTCTATACATTTTATTTCTAAAGTATAAGAAATTAATAGTTATAAAATTGTTGTTTTTGTTGTTCTTGTTGTTGTTGTTGTTTATACGAAATATAATCAACGTTTACTGACCCCCACCCACCCACATACACACACACACATAATAAAGCTGATGTCTGCATCTGTTTAAATGATCTATGTATAGGTTTCTTTTGAACCACAGAAAATTATTGCTGAATGTAAACTGTGGTGTAAAACAGTTATCTTGTGTATGTTGTAACTCACCATTAAACCACACGCACGTGTTGTTTACTGCGAGCTGTGGTGGTAAATGGTATGTTTTGTACGAGCTTCCGGTTTTGTACGTAGCCCGCGTGTGCCCGCTTCCCTGGATGTGACGTATTGGTCGCGTACGAAAAGCGGATTAGCTGAACTCCACAGGCTAGTCAGTAGCCCAGACACATGTATACGTCTACGTATGTATAGATATGTGGAGATATAGAATATTTTATATTTAGATTGATGTATGCAGTTTTATTTATGTATAGATTTATGGAGGTTTAGGGCTCAAAGGATGTTTAGATGTTGATGTCAGTGCCGCTATATATGTATCCTACAACACGCACACAAACACACGCGTGCGCGCGCGCACACTTATTTTAGGCCTCACTCATATCATACACGTACGTGCTCCACAAAATGGCGAAATTTTGATAGGTATTGTTTACAGTTAATTAATGTATATGTTTGTATAATTTAAAATAAATCACTATTAATGCCACTAACTCACGTATAATATTGTAAATATACGATATTAACTGCTAACAAAACTGTACTATATAATAATTCGTTGTACGTTAAACACTTTTAATGTCATAATAACAACAAAAGCCAGTTTTTGTTGAATATCGGTTCAACCAAAGTCGGGAACTCCTGATGTGACTTAGATAAAGTCTTATAATTAATTTGTGTTCTCATATGGTGTTACCTTGTTGAAATACCACCTGTAACCGGATATTATTCCATTTACACATCTAAAAAGGTTTTTTCTTCATGACTCATCATTTACACCTCACATATTCTTATTTATTGATGATAAATCAGGAGCACGTAGAAGCTGGAGGATTTAACCCAAAGGTCAAACGTCAGAGACAGCTTTCGAACAGGATGCCTTCAGATAAGTGCCTCCTAAATAAGTATAACTACCGAGTGACCAGACCATCTTCATTCTATAGATAAGTGATTTAGTTATTAATTTAGTTTTCTCTGTAATTCTCATACACTATCGGTTATATTATAAAATGCATGTTAACGTTATGATTTAAATGAGAACTTCTGCATCGTAAATAACTGGCATAAATTATGTTCTTTACGGGTTGGCCTATATTTGATGATTATTATTTATCTTTGTTTATACGTTGAAGAACATTTAATTTTATCTCGATTTCATTTTTATAATTTTATTGGACGTAAATGCGAACGGTGCTGTTTATTTCGTAATGAATTCCCACACACCTTTAGAAAGCAACGTGTCTTCGGGTTATTTCTTTACGTTGTACAATCAGTAGACGTTGTATTCGCTTCCTTAACCTAATTTGATATACAGACCGGAACTCTACGCTCCGTCTGACGAGTCCATTATTATCGCCTACACCGAATCAGATCAACACAAAGCCAAGAATCTTTTATTCCAAATTTGTAAATGTGTTTATTCCAAGAAACGTAATTACATTGTCATCTGAAGGTACCCTAGCTCAAGGATGAAAAGGTATATTGTTATCTGTAGTCGAGTTTGTGGATAAAAGGAAGAATTAGCTTTTAGGTAATATTACTTTACTCCAATGTTAGTTCTCCAACACTATATCTTCATCTATACTGACAAAAAACACGAAATGGAAGTTTATAAGCTTTAAACAGGTATGCTATTTGGCATATAATATCTACAAACCTTTACATATAATGTGATAAAATTAATAAACATATACACCCCCAATATATATTCCATATATATGTTTTGAACCAGATGATCCTAATCACAGTTTATATTGTTCTGATCATATTATCAATTATTAGTAATACACATTACTTATTACAATTACTGACTAACCGACAACTGTGTGACTTATAAAATAATCCGTTCTAAAGTGAGTATCCATGTTTATATAATGTACCAAAAGTTTGTTCTTAGGTTTGTACAATTATACACAATATAAAACGTATGATATATATATATATATATATATATATATATGTATGTATGCGTGTGTGTGTGTGTGCGTGTGTGTGTGCGTGGTGTGTGTGCGTGTGTGCGTGCGTGTGTGCGTGCGTGCGTGCGTGCGTGCGTGCGTGTATTGAAAAGTCAAGCTTTTCATACGAATAAATGTTGCTCATTGGATCTGTTCTGAAATGATTTTAATGTTATCCATTTGGACTTTTATCTCTTAAAATGATAATAATAAGGTTTTTTTTTAACTTTCAGGAAACCTTGAAAGAAAGTCACGAAAGGAGGTAATTACTAAATACGCTTCAATATGATCACACATAAACATAATTACAGTTCAGTATATCAAATTATAATAAACACAAATGATATTTGTAGTAACGTTTGCAACAGAAGTAATACAATTGTGGATGCTTCATCGAAGTATAAAAACGAGTGAGTTGTTCTGTGAGTCGGTCGAATGAGTGGGTGCATAATCGAATGGTCATTTGGCCAGCCAGCCAGCCAGCCAGTCACCCAGCCAGCCAACCAAGCAGCCAGCCAAGCAGCCAGCCATCCAGCCAGCCAGCCAGTCCGATATTCATTTGGTGAATAAAGCTTAATGAGCCAGTGACACCAAACGGTATATTAATGTCTCCTCTTTCCTGTCATCTCTTACCACCTCCTACAGACACATAAAGCTACGACTAGAAGATGTATTTACTTTATGCCAGTTGATGGCATTGTACTTTGGACGAGCCATTGTTACATTGCATAATAATAAGATTATTGGTTTCGGTATATCCTTTAGTTAGCTCGTCCTTTGTGCTCTGTCACTTGTCATCTCTTATTCGTTTGTTCGTCAATCCATATTTAGGTGGATAGAGTCAACAGTCATTTATATGATGGAACGTCTGTCATTTTTTATTGAGATGTTATTATTCATATTCATACGATTATCTTTAGTTTGGCAGTAAAATCTAAGATCGAATTACATCGCTCATCCGATTATTCGATCAACATCGGGAAGTACTTCATCTTATACCTGGGTATTCTTTTATCTCCTGTTTTTCGTCGTTGATTAGTTGACGATGTTAGCTGATGAAAACAATGATAGACTACGATTATCTTGAATCTGTTTTATAAGATGAATCTCTTGTCAGCCATTATCATTGACCATACAGCGGATAACCAATAACTGATAACATCGAACCTTTCATATTATAATTTGTTTGGGTTCAATAATCTTTTGTATTGACTATTGAACCTGTCATGTTAGTGTCAGTTTCATGCCAGGATTCAGGGCATTGTGTTAACACGGTGTCAATTGATTATTATTATTAGTCATGGTGTTGTTGTTGTTGTTGTTGTTGTTGTTGTTGTTGTCTCTAGTCATTCTTCCGCTACTTCCTTTGTTTGTCATTATTTATTCTGATTTGTTTATATCATATGGTCAGCTAAGTGATTTGTAATATTTTAGACTTATTTCGTCCCTTACAGATAACGACCTCTCGTGTACCAACTATTTGATACATTTGTAAAGTACATACTCTCTACAAGAACATGAAGATATATAATAAGTAATACATTATCATTGACAATTGGACATTTACCATAAACAACACATTATCAGATGATGTTAGCCAATCTTGTCATAAAAAAGTATTTACTGTCATAATATTTACTTATTCCATGATCTTATAATTGCTGAATGACAGATGTTGGGGGGGGGGTACCTCATAAATGGAGACTTAAATGATTTATAATTACTGCTTTCACACAAAGAATGATTCTAAATCAATTTAATATCAGCAATAGATGATATGTTTGGTGGAGAAATCCTTGACAGTCTTATACGGCTACAATAAAAATTCCAATCTACTATAGGATCACAATCCGGATTCAGAATGTGACCCCCACCCCCCCCCAAATACCGTAGCCATGGAATTCTGCGGCTTGGTCTACTCGACTATCCATGCTTTCTTTTACAAAAAGTGGAAAGGAAAAATATCATTATATAAGTATTTACTAATCGTGTATATGGCGTCTCTTCTCTTGGTCTTGTCATTGACTGTGAGTAAAAGGTAACTGTAACATCAAGGGAATTACCTTCAGTTATTGATCATCATCATATGGATGACTACTTTCTTAAGAATTATTAATCAACTCTTTCTTAGAATGCGATATGATCTCTACGTCTAATATTTCTCTTTCAAGAATCCATATTTAGAACACACCCCGAACACGTAATCAACGAAAAAACTTTGTTAGTCATCAAAATGTCAATCATTGTAAATAGATATCTATCACATGGGACACAGACGAAGATGAAATATCGAGCACATTACAGGTAATTTTAACCACCTTTTTGCATTTCAAATATGATTGTATTCATTTATATAATTGAGACGATGGTACTGAAGCAATATATTAATTATGTAGTATAATCTTCTGTGAATCATCATCCATTCATATAAATCTAATAACAATTTAATGCTTATTTATGGAGGCCATAGATCTTGAAATTGTTTAATTATTGGCAATAAAACGTGTGTTTTTACTTGAAAAACACAATTATAAACAGCATGACGTGTATACAATAAAATCACTTGGAACATCAGGAACAGTAGGATACCTATACCGTTTAGATTACTTGTGTAATTGTTTATGTTTATATATTAAACACATAATAATTGATTATATGACAGTCATTTACTTTATAAGAATATACTTTATATATATATATATATATATATATATATATATATTGCTAGCATGGTGGTTATAATTACCTATGACTACTAGTGTTATTACGTATTTATGATATTAGCTGAGTTTATTTAATATAATCTACAACAGTATGACATATTGTAGGACGCCACCGAAACAAAACAGTTATGTTTCCTATTTTGAATAAACAAACAAACAAACAGTTGTACTATTTAAGAAATGTTAGATGATATTATTACTTCTTTAATATAGAAGTTACACCAATCCTCTAAACTAACTATTTCTCTGAATGATTGTTCATTTCTACACTCTGTGAGGACAATTCTATCACAAATAATATGTCTTTAAAACATATTAAGTAATCAATCAGTTTTTCCAAACAATGGTAATTTGCTGGTAATAGCTCACTCTTCTGTACGCCATGACGTTTTCTGACAGTCTCGAACAATTATCATCTGAAAAATAAAAAGCAAACCGGAACATCGTAACCAATTAGTGGTGTGTTAGTTTTTTTTTACATAGAGAAGAATATTGACATATATGTTTAATGAATTTCTCTTCTGAAACCAGCATAATTATTAAATCTAATTATAACAAAAAACAACAATTTCTAGATGTTACTTTTTTTAAAAAAGACATTGTTATTAACTTTTCAAGTGAACAAATGTTTTATTCCAGAACAATATGAACTTTTTTAATGTAAATGTTGCTGCTTTACGGCCACGTTTGTTCACAAGGTAGGCTAAATGGGCCGAGCAACCTCCAAAGGTAATGAGGCGAAATGAAAGAAGAAGCAACCTTCTGACATAGCCCGGCCTGTGTTTGAACCCAGGTGTCATAGATCTGTGACCAACCGCACTACCAGTTAGGCCAAGATCAGTCAGAGTGGCCCTGTCCAAAATGTTGGAGGCGGGCGTTAGACTGCAACATTGTTATTTATAAAACTATGGGTGAAACGTTTAGAGCATCTTTATATCTTTTAATATCAGTTTTCATTTCTGTACGATCTTTGCGCTGTGGGCATACTTTTTAGATATATAGCTGCAATGTTTGAATGTCATAGGAAGGTCAATACAAATCAAAATTAAACCAATCAGTATTAAAATTATAGATCCTGTTATCCCGATAGTAATGGTAGATGATCGATAATCTGATCGCGTAAATGATTCGCTGATTTCAATTTTCTTTACTCTATTTGTGTCTTCTGAAAAGAAACAAAAGAAACGTTTAACAGATTGGTCTTGAAATGAATATTTGAGATAATCCTATTCTTCCAGCGAACTATTTTGTGGAATCTTTATTTTTTAAATACATTTGTCACCATGACATTCTTCATACTGACACATTCTGTGTTCAGTAGCTGATCCATTACATGGTGACCCGTCATTCGTTGGTGATACACATTTTCGTTCATGACGTGCAACACTTTGTCCACAGGTAGCGCCACATTGGCTCCATGGTAACCATGACAACCAGATGCCGTCTTGTGGACAAGGAATATCATTACATGCAGTGGCCTCGATGCCATAACCTGAACACAACATATAACATCATGGCTATTAAGGATAATAGATTTGTGAATTTGACTTTAGAAGACAGATTTCAGTAAATAATATTTGAAACTTACTCAACGCCAGACCATTCTTAGTAACACTAACAGCAGAATGTGTACACGAGGCGTCTGGTTCTGAGCACAGTTTGATCCTGAATCTAACACCATCAGATGGACCACAACTGTCCACGGGTCCAGGTGTCCCATTACAATTATATAAATAGATTAATTCAATATAAACATACCTTATTACCACATCCAAATATATTTTCTTAGTCTTATATATATATATATATATATATATATATATATATATATCCAAGATAAGTAAATAAAATACAAAAAGTAAGACTGGTGCGAGGGTGAGGGTGGATTATTGACATTTATATGATCGAACTAAACAATCCTTGAACTATTCAACTTCCATAGAAATCGATCGTTTATACACAACCCTATATCCACAACTCATAATTTGTCCACATGCGGATAGTGATAGTGTTATATGTCCTTTAAATTTATTGTTTCTATTTATGTTTGTATATATTCATCATATCAGTATATTCATTATCTAATGTTCTGAATGACTAAAACTATCCCTTTCCGGTCTGAATAAGGAAAGATGGAGCCGAGCTAGTCTGATACTGGTCACTGTCAGAATGCTTAAGTCCTTAGAGAGCCTTTAAGGTCTCACTCTGATCCAGTAAGACAATAGTACCATTGTAAGTGGTCATGCACCAACACGAAAGAGATCGATAAGAAATCTCCAAAAGGTTAATCAAAGGTTGAATTGATCAATGATGGAAAAGATTTACGACATTTTTATCTAGTCTCACACGGGACGTCAACCTATCAATTTATAATTGATATTTTAACCCGTCATACGCTCTACTTTTAAAATCACTGAAACTCATGTATAAGCTCAAGTCAGTTCCGTAGTCGAATAAAATACACATATAAACCTATCCTCACCGTTTTCCCATATTGTAGTTGCGCCATTGACATATTTCAGCGGGATAAATTGCGTTATCTATTTTGGAAAGAAGATTCAAAGATTTATTATGATTACTCTGGGCCTCTAGAAAACAACGAGTGTGCCATGATGCGAGACAATGGGATTTTTTGTTTTTTTGTTTGCATCTAGGAATTGAATCCGAACAATAGACAAGTGTATTATAATGCTTTTGTACAGATGATATTTTCTCATCTATATTATTTGATTCATTTGAAGTTAGCATCAGATCTTTCTTGACAAAATACACCTTGGGTACATGGAAAGATAACAGCATTTCGGTAAAATCATTTAATCTTGTCTGCATATTGTTAGATTTACCAAGTATAGTGCCGGGTTTGTTATTTGTCGTTTCATCTTGTGCTTGAGTTGTCATTGTTTCACCAAAGTTACGTGATGTTATCTGTGTTGTTTAAGCCAATTCTTACGCCATGAAACAATATAAGTCAAATTAAATAACGAAAAAACTCAATATTTGTTCATGATATGACGCTTACGTTCTTTGTTAAAATGCTTTCGTCTTAAAGAAGACTATATAGGAATTGTTTGACGTCTTATAATAATGAAAACAAAAACTTTACTAATTTAAATCGAATTTACTTTGCAGATAAACAAGATTTTAAACGAGAACTGGTAATTAAAAGTTACCACATTTTTTGTATGCTTAGAAATAAATTA